>CM056553.1:28240164-28798446 GCA_029721515.1 Synanceia verrucosa
ATCATCTTTCGACCATATGTTGACCCTGTCTGAATAATCAACATAAGCCGTGACATGTAGGCCTAGTCTATATGAAACATAAAATATAAAACAGAGGTGGGTATAGTAGCCAAAAATTACACTCAAGTAAGAATATTGTCACTTCAGAATAATTTTGACAAGAAGTAGTAATGAATTGTCAAAATTAGTCAAAAACTACTCAAGTACTGAGTAACTGTGACTTGAGTAACGTCTGATTTATTGGTAGGGCTGGGTATCGTTCAGACTTGTTTGATACAATGCCAATTTCAATACCTTTGTTTTAATAAGGGTTCCAGAGCGAAACTTTCTTTGATACCTCAATAAGTTATTTTTGTGTAATTTAGGCTGTACTCATGGTCATCATTAGCATTAAATTATTCTTGTTATTATCATTATCATCATCATTTAACTCAAAAGTTTTTGTCTAATTTGGGCTTTTATCATGGTAGACATACTAGACTATGGTCTGACGATGATCATCAGGCACAAACTGCTACCAGTTCCTCTTTAGGACCCTGGGAGAGAGATTGATTTATGGTGTGTTCACTGGAAGTCGGAGTTCTAACCAACGTAACCTCAAAGTTTAGTGCTCCCAGCTCTTCCAGCGTTACAGACGTACAACAAATCATGTAGCTAGTGTTTATGTCAGTAGCAGATAGCATGAATTCTGTCTGGACCTCCGAAAGTATTGAAGCTCGGTACCTAGCCCTATTAATTTGTGAAGACATACAGCACAATTTATCCCAAAACATAATCAAGAAGGCTAGGCCTAATTGTAACAGTAAATGTAAAAACAGTAAACTGTAATAACCTACCTGATTTATTGCCCTGTTGATAGCGACCTCTAATTTTGTGTCGGATACATGTCCCGTTCTGTAAATGTTGTGATGTGCACTAAATCTCCTGACACTCATATCAGAACATCCTCGCTGCACACCTAATTGCAATAAATGCGTGGAAATTTCCACGTACTATAGATTTTGAGCTATTATATCTCTTATTAAATCTCCATATGGCTCGAGGGACGCCATCTCGCCCTGGCTGCAAACGCCTGCCAACCAAATCTGCTACTCTTAAGCTACAACCGCAAAAGATGTGCTAATCGTGGAAAAAAAAAAGGCTGAAATACTGCTTCCGGTTCACATGCAATATAATATGGATGTTAAAAAATGCCCGAATTTTTGCATGTTGGATAACATATATTGGATTTGTCGTCTTTATCCAGGAATATAAAAATCCATAATAGGAAAACGACACAAAATTCAATTTTATGGCTGTATTTAAATGGAAAACAGCACCCATTTGTTTTGTTTTTTTTAAAAAAAAAAAAACCTGCTATATGTACTGAAAACGAAAAACACCGATTTTTTTGCTTTCCGTTTTGCGTTTCCGAATCGGAAATAGAATGAACGGAAGGTACACGGACCGAAGGCTACACTGAATGAGCAAAAAGCAACAAAAAAGCAGCAACAGATATGGACTTAACAAAGCAGACTCGCCCTAGATCTAAACTGTTCAAATGACTGAAATGAACAAAGCAACCTGGCGACGACATAAGCCATCATGGACAAAACCAAAACCACTATGCATGCTACACTAACAGACAGAGACTTAAACTAACAAGACTGATAACAAGTCAAACAACTAACACCCAAAAGACTGGAACAACTGACACACAAAAGCATAACCTAACATGGCTGGACTTGAATGAAACATGGACCAAGAAATGAGCGAGGAACATCACTTGCCGCAACCAGAAAAGAACAGACGCACCAACAAAGACAAAGGGGAGACAGGACTATTTAAACATGAGGTAAGGATGCACAGGTGGAAACAATCAGGGCGGAGCATGACAATCACACAGGTGGAACACATTAGGACAGGAAGCAAAAACACCTGAAACAAGAGGGAGACAGGATACTATAAAATAAAACAGGAAATATCAGGACAACGTACAGGCACGAGACAGAAATTGGGTAACTTAATAAAGCTAGACAGACGGGTTTGACACAGTGGCCATTACTACTACAGCAAACCCAAACTTCAGCTGTCTTTACTGTTTCAACCTGCAGTAAACGTGCAGCGAACGTGCCCAGAACCCACCGGAAATACTCTGGAAAAAAAAAATATGAGTAAATTTTACCATAACTCTGTATTTATTTGGTCTATCAACACAATTTAAAGACTGGTATGTAGTTCAAAATCTGCACTTTCAATACAAGTTCAAAGTCTCAGCAGAGCTGTGTCTCGCTGCCACGCCCACCGGCTCAAATTGATCAAGTGATTTGGACGCGCCAGCGTGTCCGAGGAACTTCAGGCGTTAATAAAAATGAATATGTGATGCTAACCATATTTCTCCAGTGTTAGCCCCTCTGCACTGGGTCCCTGTGTACATTTAAAATCCTCCTTGTCACCTATAAGGCACTGAATGGTCAGGCTCCATCTTATGTTAAAGAGCTGACAGTTCCCTATAGTCCTGCTAGAACTCTGCAGGACTATTAGAGGTTCCTAGGGTCTACCAAAGTAGAATGAGAGCTAGAGCTTTCAGTTATCAAGCTCCTCTTGTGTGGAACCAACTCCCACTTATTTAAGAGCAAGTTTAAGGCCTTCCTTTTTATTTTAAAATATTCTGTACACAGCTGATCCATGCTTTATCTTCACCTGTGTATCCAAGCATAATTTGTATGGGCCCATGTTTAAAAAGCAGTCCCATTATTCTATGACGGAGCTAAAGGAGCTAATGGAATGTATTCTAACAGTCCAGATCCTCCCAGTACTATTTCCCCTGTAGTATACTTGTCATCTTAGCCAGCTCCGTTAGCGGCAGTGCTAACGCTACAGGGACATGTTTACAGATGGACCACTGCCGCTAACGGAGCTGCAATTGCAGCAGAGCTAACGTCCTTGAGTAATTGATATCAGCAATATTCAACATAAGCTCTGTGAGTACAAGGCTCATTTAAAGCTAGTGTCTGTCGGTTCGTGATCAGGCCTTCTTCGTCTTTGACCATCCTGAAGAGGAGATCAGAGAGGAGATCAAGTACCACCCCAGTGTGGAGCAAAAGTATCCAGCCCAGGTGTTGGCTATTCTGACAGAGCTTTATGGCTGTGTCCAATCATATGTGACTCTGCAACAATCCTTCTTCTCCAGGAAACAACAGGAAGGGGAGACATTGCTAGAGTTTTCCTTGGCCCTGATGGCCCTCATGGAGCGTGTCAAACAGTCGGCACCTGATGGCCTGCCTAATGCAGACGTCCTCCTCCGCGATCAGTTCGTGGCGCATGTGCTTGATGGTGCCCTTCGTAGGGAATTGAAGCAGTTGGTTCGTCGCCGCCCGACCGTTTCTCTGCTTGATGTACGTGGAGAAGCCATTGGATGGTAGCGGGAGGGGTCTCCAAGGGGTGCTAGGGAACGTAGTCACTCTCTCCCTTCGGCCTATGGCCTACAGTGTGGAGTACAGGATAGTTCTGGCCCTGTCCCTCGTCTCACCCTTTGACTCAGAGTTGAGTGAGGTGAAGGTACTCTTGGAGTGTCAACAGGAGCAGCTCGACGGGCTTACTCAGACCATGGCTTCTTTGCAGGCCCGTCCATTTTTACCGCGGCTTCCACGCAACGGGCCTTTGATTTGACAAAGGTGCCGACAGCCAGGTCATTATGCCAGTGAGTGTGACGGGGAGCGGGTTTCCGCTCGTCCCCGTGCTGGCCCTACCACTGGCCAGTCTTCTAATGTGGTTGGATTTTCCCGATCCGTACCCCGACCGGAAAACTGAAGCCCGCTGAGCTGCAAAGCCAAAGCTCAGATGGGAAGGTTGGAGGCTCACCACAAGACCTTATTGGTCGAATAATGGCGCCCTGTCCACATATTGATGTCTTGATGGATGGGGTCACTGTCCCATGTTTATTGGACAGTGGGTCCATGGTTTCCACCATTACGGAGAGTTTCTTTGTAGGACATTTTGCCCCATGGGGCCAAAAGCGTCTTCACTCTTGTAATTGGCTACAGCTGCGGGCAGCCAATGGTCTTTGTATTCCATACATTGGTTATTTGGAAGTGGCTGTGGCATTGTGTGGGAAGGTGGTCCCAGGTTGTGGGATCCTGGTGGTGAGAGATCCTCTTGAGGCAGCATCTGCTGCACCGGGCATCTTAGAAAGTAACATCATCTACCGATGTTATCATGAACTTTTTGCAGCGTATGGTCCCGCCCTCCTCGACTCTCCCTCAGTGGTTCAGGCTCCAGGTCCAGTCTTTAAAGCCCTGCAACAGTGCCATTGAGCTGCCACAGAACATCAGAAGGACATCACTGGTTGGGCCAGGGTTCGGGGTAGACAGACAGTGCAGGTACCTGGTGGATAGTGAAATTTGTGGCAGCTACTTGTCCAGAGCAGCTGGCTGGTCAGGCTGCACTGTTTGAACCAGCAGAAGACTGCCTACCAGCGGGACTGCTGGCTTCCTCTTGTCTTCCTCTTGTCGCTGGACTTTTCGTCCGGATGGGGGAGAGGAGTATCTCCAGCTCGTCTTACCTGCTGTCTTGAAGGAGGAGACATTGACCCAGCTGCACCACGACCATGGCCATCAAGATATGGAGCGCACCACTGATGGTGCGGCAGCGCTGTTACTGGCTGGGATGTCTACCGACATCAAGCAGGTGGCTAAGGATTCTGGGTCTGTGCCCCATTGTTTTATGGGCCACTTATTAGCTTCTCAGCCAAATGAGATCGCTGCTATCGACTTTACCCTGTTGGAACGTTCACAGGATGGATTGGAGAATGTTCTGATAATGACTGATGTTTTCAGCAAGTACACTGTAGCGATCCGAACTTGGGATCAGCAGGCCGCAACGGTGGCGCAGGTCTTGCTGACTGAATGGTTTTTCAAGTTTGGGGTACCAAGTCATACTCATTCTAACCAAGGTCGAAGCTTTGAGAGCTTCTTGATTCAACATCTCTGTCGCCTGTATAAGGTAGACGAATCGAGAACAACTCCTTACCATCCGGCTGGCAATGGGCAATGTGAGTGATTTAACAGAACCCTCCATGACTTATTGCAGACGTTGCCAGCCTCCCAAAAGCGGGATTGGGTGTCTTGTCTCCCGCATGTGTTGTTTTGTTATAACACCACACCACATCAAAGTACAGGGGAGTCACCTTTCCTTTTGATGTTTGGTCGGGAGCCTAGGCTCCCCGTGGACTTTCTTTTGGGCCGGGTCCTGGACCCTGACCCAGGGGGAGTCCGGGATTGGATGACTAAGCATCAGGCAAGGCTTAAAGTGGCATTTGAGCATGCTCAGAGGAGGCTGTTGGCTGCTGCAGGTCGTCGGAAAGAGCGGCATGATCAGCATGTCCGAGAGATCCCGTTACAGGTGGGCCAGCTGGTCTACCTCCGAGACCTTGGTGTTGGGGGTCGACACAAGCTCCACGACAAATGGAGCTCAGTGATCTACTAGGTGCTGAGAGCTCCATCAGGAGATGGAGCGATTTATACCATTGCACCGGTAGAAGATCTGCATAGGACTCGACAGATGCACAGAGACATGTTGAAGGCCCAGGTAGTGTCCGGTGCTTCCCATCCGAGGGCATTGTCTCCACCTGTTTTGGCAGAGCCCACAGGGGCCTGCGATTCGTCCGAAGATGGTGAACTATGGCTGCTGGCCCAAGAGACTTCTACACCTTCTACAACTCAGGCACCTGTCCCTTACTCAGTCCCAAGCTTGGAACCGGGGGGTTCTGACTTGGTGGCCACTCTCTCTAGTAATCAGGCCCAAACCTCCCAGTCAGCTTTGCGTCACGCTGGTCGGCAGTATGCCTATTGCCATCAGGGGTAATAGGCAGCTTGAACCTGTACGTCCTGTAGTAAATATCCAGTCTGCTTTCTTTAAGCCTTGGTCTTAGCTGTGTCTCTTATATCTAAGTTTGTCATTGGGGCGACGATGCAGAAAGGGGGGGTGGAATGTGGCAGGTTGATTGCTGCCCCACCCCATTCTTTACTAGTCACACCTGAGATTGATTGTGCAACACTGCCACCTGCTATTTGATTATCCTTTCACCAATTCACACACTGTTGCCTGGCATTCATCTGATATGGGCTCTGTCCGGTGTGCTCTGGTTGTTGGCGCTGAACAGTGATTTCAATAAGGTAGGCATGGTTGCTGCTATATTTGGGTGATTTGTAGCATATCAGGGTGTGATAGCGCCGTTGTTGTGATCGTTTTACAGCCGTGCCAGACACGTAGATCTAGTGCAGTGTTGTGGGGATCTGGAGGAGTGTGGCAGGCATCTGCTGTCCTCACCGCGAGACGGTGATTTTGTGTGGGCTGTGCTTTAAGCTCCCGTCACTCAGGTAAGTCTGCCTTGGAGTAATATCTTCTGTTAGTTGTATTAGCATTATATTAATGCGGCCCTACTCCCTGTTTGACTGTAGTTGTAGAAGCCACGGCTTGTGCCTCCTCTTCCTACTTCTGCGCTCTATGTGAAGCTACGTTGCGCAGCCCAGTGATGGGGGCTGCCAGCTGGACATCCTGAGGGACGGTTATCCACAGCTTTGGTCCCGGTGCTGTCGCTTCGTCGCTCGGACGCTCCGTCACTCAAACATATTGGCCTTTGTCTCATGTGAGCGGTTCGATAATTTTGTTTCTTTTATTTTTTAGGACAGGATCTGGTGCAGTGCGTGACAGGCTTCCCTGGTGGTGGTTCCCTTCTCACTTCTTTTAAGTTGGCGTGGCACATGGTGGTTTGTCGTGGTTTATTTTGTTTAAGTTGTGTCCTCTGTCTTTTGTTTAGTCTGTCCGCCTAAGCCAAGTACTAGTCCTGTTCCTGTCATACGTGAAATGCACTGATTACTTATCCTTCTTTCCACACTTTGCCACTGTGCGCCACACCAGCGTTATGTCACTTTTTTGTAATTTAGGTGATTTTGACTACTGTTAATGGTACTGTGTGTGCACTGCAAAGTAACATTAGCGGCCTCTTTTGCCACTGCCAGTACACATCTAGAAGTAAACAGAAGCACACGGTAAAGCCTGGTTCATGCTTCTGCATCGCGAAGAGGGAACGCGTTGATCTGCAATTCGCCGCCAAGCTGCTAAGGGGGTGTGGCTGAGCTTCTGGGGGCTCATATCGGATTCCTTGGTTTTCTTCCGACAGACCGCCAGAAATTGAGAACAGGTTTCAGAAAGTGAACTTGATCAGTAACTGCAGTGAAAAGTCTTAAAAGGCACTTCGTCGCTCTCATTTACTGTTTCTTGTTGTTTGTAAATCCATTTCTCAAGTATCCCTTATTCTTAAATCTTTTTAAAGGGACACTATGTTATTTTTTCAGTATTTTATTACCTCAATGTCTTCATTCATAAATAGATCCGCATTGGTGTAAAATAACATATGCCAACAATCTGACTTATCCTCCTGGGTGAAAAATCAGTTATCTGTCTTTACATAGAGCGGGTCGCTCATACGGAGGCTTCCATGTCTTTCCGGTCTATCAAAAACTACGAACTGCCAAGAGGGACATGAAGCACTACCTGCTAGTGCCCATAGGACAAAATGCATTTTCGCAGAGAAGCGAAAGATTCATTTTCACAGAGAAGCAAGGTGGAGACGCCAGTTAATAAATTATTATTCATAAAGTGTCTCTCTGGAAACTGGTGAAGAGAGAGAGAGAGAGTCATTGCAGAGGAAGATGAGAGCATTCGAGGGAGTGGGTGTTTGAGAATGAATGTTTGCATGCAACCGCCTTTTTGAATGTGTGTGTGTGTGTGTGTGTGTGTGTGGGTGAGTGTGTGTGTGTGTGCAGTGAGTTGTTCGCTTTCAGAGGCAGGGCTGCCAGCACTTGTAGGGTTGTTGGCTTAATTCCCAGAGACCCTGAAGGAAAGGCACCTACTGATGGATTAAAAACTCCCACAGTGCTTTGCTTCCTGTGTGTATAGAGCCCACTGAGTCTGCAACCTCTCTGAGCCCACACACTACTTTGAAAAGCGATGACTTTTTCTGTCTCGTAGTTTAAAATAGTGTTTCTCTCCATAATAATGTGTATAGTTCCATTTTCCCTCCTTGTGTGGTGCTCTAGCAGCTAACTTCATACAGTAACAGGAAATTACTGGTTTCACTAACCTCATGGAGACGGATAGGGTGGCCATACATCTGGATTTAGGCCAGACAGTCCAGATTTTAAATGCCTTGTCCTGCGCAGCCTCAAGCTGGATGCTTATTTGTTGTCCTTTTTGGAGTTGCACTCGAACACAATGCTCCATATCGTCCGATGGTGTAAGCCTGGTTATAGAAATGCTAAAAGCAGTGTCACTCATTTCTCTGATTTCTCATTGGTTGAAAATGTAAACAAGCCGCCCCCTTTTCCCGTGTGCTAGCTATGCCGGTGTCTCATTTCGTTAACGGAATGTCAACATGCCGACAATACAGACTTCATTCAATGCCGAATAGTTAAAAGAGCACCCGTTTGACAGCAAAAGTAGCAAAGATGATTTGCATGCGTATTGCACACTTTCTCGCTGTGATGTGGACGTTAGCACACAGGGAAAGACGGCCACTGAAAGGCATGCTAGCACGAAGAAACAGACGGTCTGCAGGCACCTTCTCCCTCCGGTTGTTTTTTCAGGAAGCAACATCTTCTGACGATGACAAGGTATCCACTGCAGAACTTTATCATGCATTCAAGCATCACCAGTCATACAGGAGTGTAGACTGTGCCTCCATCCAGTTTTACACGTGAAAGGGTTTTTGATGTCTAGACCTCTAAATTAATTAAATCAAGTTGCCAATATTAAATCTTAAACTCAGAATGTTAATCTGCTTCACGACCTGCTCTGATGCCTCTCTCAACTCTCAACGGCTGAACGCTGCACAAAACCTGAACTAAATGTAGTTCACAACAGTGCAGCATTTAATTGGTTAATAGATATCAATCACTGAATCTAGCTGGTCACACTGAATTAATATCATTGATTCATTCATCAATCTTTCCTTTTTATTTAATTTATTATTTATTTAATTTTCATGTATTCAGTTTGTCAAATCAACATCGATTGAATCACTGTACAGTATGCACACTGGGTTAATTCTACCATAAAAAGTAACAGTAGGTTACACCTGAAGTTCAGTGTTATCACTGTCCTTCATCTTTTATGACAATTAACTCTTTGAGTGCCACTGACATATTTATACATCATTCAAAATGCAAAGCTTGAGCGCCACATGCAAATAAATATGTCAAAGTCTTTTTTCACAAAGTGAGAACCGATAACTCCAACAATGAGAGTGCAATGGGCAGACACGGATGTGGTGAGAGAAACAACAGTGAACAAGAACATCCATAAACTCACATGGCAGTCACCTGATGGTAGGACCACCAACCAAATCGACCACATTGTCATCAGTGGTAAATGGCGCAGACAAGAAGTTAGAGCTTATCAGGGAGCAGATGCCTTTAGTGACCATTATCTAATTGCTGCAACCGTCAAACTCAAGCTGAAGAAGTCAATCCCACAATGCCACTGGCAGAAGAAACTGGACATTGCAAAACTTCAGAATCCAAAGAAAAACAAGGAATTCATGTTGGAACTCAGAAACCACTTCAGTACGCTAGAGGTCTCTTCTGAGATGGAAGAACCCACCATATAAAACAAATGGAACATACTAAACTATCTACACAGAAACAGCACAAAAGGTCCTTGGCTTCAAACAGAAGGCGGCAAAAGAATGGATTATAGCTGACACCTGGCAAAAAATCGAAGAGAGGAAGCAGCTGCAGGCAAAGGCTCTGAACACTGAATTTCTATGACTTCTTAAGAAAGCTAACATGTCCTATAAAACCAAGGATAGAGAGGATAAGAGGAGTGCCAGGAAAGACAATAGGGTCTTTGTTGAACACCTGGCAAGTCAAGCAGAGAAAGCAGCAGCCCATGGGAATCTGGGCACAGTGTACAAGATTAGGAAGCAACTCTGTGGAAAATTTACATACCAAACCATGTTTTGGACAAAGATGGCACACATCTGTATATCAGCAAGCAGACAAGTTGTGTTCAGCACTTACAGGAAGTACTCAACCTCCCCGAGTCAGAACAACCAGCCAATATCACAACAACGGATCAATAACATCCTGGACATCAACATCAACCCCCCTGAATCTGCTGAGGTTAAAGCCACCTTCCAAACCCTGAAGACTGGTAAAGCATGTTACATTGATGCCATTCATGCTGAGATGCTGAAGGCTGACATCCCTACAGCAACATGAGTGATGACGGACCTCTTCCAAAACCTCTTGGACCTCTTCCTGGTCCAAAGGTCTTATTGTGAAAATCCCTAAAAACAACTGTGACTGGTGTGGAATCACACTCCTGTCCATTCTAAGCAAGGTGTCCTGCAGAGTCCTTCTCAACACGATGGAGACAGCCATTGACGCCAGACTTAGACAGGAGCAAGCAGGCTTCAGGAAAGGAAGGGGGTTTGTGGACTAGATCTTCGCAATGTGAAATATAATTGAGCAGTGTCTGGAATGGAACACACCCCTCTACATCAGATTTGTAGACTTCAGAAAGCCTTTCGACAGTGTCCATCGAGACACCCTCTGGAAGATACTGCATTCCTATGGGATATCATTGAAAATAATATCCAACATAAAGTCATTCTATGAGCAGTTTGAGTGTAGTGTTGTCATGGGAAATAGCCTCTCTGAGTGGTTTCATGTGCAGTCGGGAGTGAGACAAGGGTGCATCATCTCCCCCATCCTCTTCCTTGTTGCCATAGACTGGATCACCACCAACACCACAACTGACAGACCCAGAGGCATTCAATGGACCCTATTCTCCCAGCTGGAAGATCTCGACTTTGCTGATGATCTTGCTCTCCTGTCAAGCCACCAATACAACATGCAGGCTAAAACTGACAGGCTTAATGACTTTGCCAGACAGGTTGGACTCAGCATCAACACCTCCAAAACACGTGTTGTGTGTCAACTCCATTCCCACAGGACCCATCCTTGTTGATGAGAAACCACTTGAGTTTGTGGAAGATTTCAGCTATCTGGGCAGCATCATCAGTAAGGACAGCGGGGTGTCAAAAGATATCAAAGTAAGGCTGGGAGAGGCTCAGGGTGCCTTCTCCCAACTCTGTTCCATCTGGAGAGCCAAACAATGCAGCCTTAAAACCAAGATGCTCACATACAATAGCAATGTCAAGTCTGTTCTGCTGTACAGTTCTGAAAGCTGGAGAGTGACCAAAACAGTCATGAAGAGAATGGAAGTGTTCCATAACAGATGCTTCAGACGAATACGCCAGATCTTCTGGCCTAATATTATCTCCAACAACTAACTGTACAAACAAACAGGGACATGGTTAGGACATGTACTGTGGATTGATCCCGACCACATCCCTAAGGGGGCTTTAAGATGGACACCATCTGGCAAAAGAAAACCTGGGAGACCCAAAACCACCTGGTGCAGTACTGTGACACAAGAGCTAAAGAAGATGAACTTGATATGGGGAGAGGTGCAACATGCTGCCAGGGACCAAATGCAATGGAGATCGCTCATTGACGCCTTATGTCCCATTGGGGACAAAGAGGAATGGCAGTAGTAGTAGTAGTATGTATTTTGATGTTAACTGTCCATCCGTACATCCATTACCTACTGCTTATCCTTATGGGGTGGCGGGGGGCTGGAGCCTATCCCATCTGTCTTAGGGTGGAAGGCAGGGTACACCCTGGACAAGTCACCACCTCATCGCAGGGCACGTAGACAACCACTCACACTCACATTCACACCTACAGACAATTTAAATTAACCAATTAACCTAATCCCCATGCATGTTTTTGGATGGTGGGAGGAAGCCGGAGTACCCGGAGAGAACCCACACAGACACGGGGAGAACATGCTAACTCCACACAGAAAGGCCCCGGGCCCGGGATTCGAACCCGGTACCTTCTTGCTGTGAGGCGACAGTGCTTGATGTTAACTAATGATTGATTATTGAATCTACTCTGAGTAATAGTGCTACACAGACAATAGGTTGGAAGGGACAGTTGTTCTGTAAAACCAGACAAGAAACAATATAAGAGAACTTCAAAATACACTCAACAAAAATATAAACGCAACACTTTTGTTTTTGCTCAATGCTCGTTTTCCACATACAAAATATGACAATATCCACTCCTCTTCAATGGCTGTGCGAAGGTGCTGGATATTGGCAGGAACTGGTACACGCTGTCGTATACGCCAATCCAGAGCATCCCAAACATGCTCAATGGGTGACATGTCCAGTGAGTATGCTGGCCGTGCAAGAACTAGGACGTGTTCAGCTTTCAAGAATTGTGTACAGATCCTTGCAACATGGGGCCGTGCTGCAACATGAGGTGATGTTCTTGGATGTATGGCACAACAATGGGCCTCAGGATCTCGTCACGGTATCACTGTGTTTTCAAAATGCCATCAATAAAATGCACCTGAAGAGAACACCTCTCCAACGTGCCAGACGCCATCGAATGTGAGCATTTGCCCACTCGAGTCGGTTACGACAACAAACTGGAGTCAGGTCGAGACCCCGACGAGGACGACGAGCATGCAGATGTGCTTCCCTGAGACGGTTTCTGACAGTGTGTGCAGAAATTCTTTGGTTATGCAAACCGATTGTTGCTGTCCGAGTGGCTGGTCTTAGACGATCTTGGAGGTGAACATGCTGGATGTGGAGGTCCTGGGCTGGTGTGGTTACACGTGGTCTGAGGTTGTGAGGCTGGTTGGATGTATTGCCAAATTCTCTGAAACGCCTTTGGAGATGGCTTATGGTAGAGAAATTTCAACATTCAATACACGAATTACACCTCTGTTGTCAGTATGCCAATTGCACGCTCCCTCAAATCTTGCGACATCTGTGGCATTGTGCCGTGTCATAAAACTGCACCTTTCAGAGTGGCCTTTTATTGTGGGCAGTCTAAGGCACACCTGTGCACTAATCATGGTGTCTAATCAGCATCTTGATACGGCACACCTGTAGGTGGGATGGATTATCTCAACAAAGGAGAAGTGCTCACTATCACAGATTTAGTCTGGTTTGTGAACAATATTTGAGAGAAATGGTGATATTGTGTTTGTGGAAAACGTTTTAGAGCTTTCAGTTCATCTCATAAAAAATGTGAGCAAAAACAAAAGTGTTGCGTTTATATTTTTGTTGAGTGTAGAAAAAAAAATGGACGAAACCAAACAACCAAAACATAAAAACATGACTCGGTAACCACCATTTTTTTGTCAGGTGTCAGGTGTAATCCAGAAAGCTCATCTAATTTGAAATAGGAGTGCAGTTCAGATGCTGATGAAGCTATTTGTTACTTTAGCAGTGTGTAGATGATAATCGGGGACACATGCAAACCATGAGTCAGGGAGAAGACTGATGACCAGTCAACATTTACTGCAGCCGACCTGCATCATGCTGCCTGCAGTCTGTTCCCACTTTAGGATGTATGAATCGTGCATTGAGCCAGATCACTTCACAGTGATGTTGGTCAGATTCATTTGCACATCACAAATAATCTGTACACTGAGACAGTGCATTTGTTGCAACATGAATACAGTCAGTCATAACATAATTTCTTTGAATTACCACATACACTTGGAGCAGATGTGTGCTGCCTGATGTCAGACTGTCCAGTCTGCACCACTGGAAACACTCAGCACAGAGCACAGGACCATAGCAGGACTACTGACTGTGTAGATCCTGCCACGAAAATTTTGCTGGTCATTGTTTTTCCTCTGTTTTATTTCACTTTGTTAGATTTAGTATTGATGTTTGTGTGACAGACCTGTATTGAACATTTATCAAAATACGGAACAAATCGCAGCATTTAATTGCCAAATAAAGGATGAGTCTGTATTTTACGGGACGGGTCGCAATACTATGCTCAGTGGGTGTCATGCTGAGAGGGTTGCAGTGTTCTTTTGTCATGGTCTCACAGCAGAGAATAAAGTGTTGAGCAGCAGGATGTTGGCTTTTAAGTTAATAGAAGACCAAATCAAACATCAGTGAATTCCCTTTCAAACTGTAAATAATCACAAACATCATGTGAACAACACCTGTCATTTTAGAACATTTATTGCTGGTCATATACATACAAGTACACACATTTATACTTATGTATTTAACCCTTCTCTTAGCCTATAGGATGACTACTCTACCTACTGAGCTAGAGCCATCTCATATGACACTAGAGTAGTGGTGAGGCAAATGAAATATGCTAAATGGACTGCATTAATATAGCACTATCAGTCTACCAACCAGCTATTTTAATTTCATTGTTTTTGTTTGTTATTATGTTTTGAAAAACAGTGTAGTTTACAGTGATGTTATATATGCATATGACAAGGTTTGAAATGGCATCAATATATGCTAACTAGCTAGCTAGCTAGCATCAACACACACACACACACACACACACACGCACACACACACACACACATATGCGCCAACACCAGATCATGCAGAGAAAACAGCCACACCTCAGGCTGGCTGTTCACACACACATCCCAGGAGAAAAGTGCTTTAATGCAAAGCCTGAATATCTGCTTTTGTCTGTATCCTCTGAGCCTATAGTATGTGTGTGTGTTTGTGTGTGCGTGCGTGTGTGCGTGTACGCATGCGTTGGTTCGTTGGACAGTAGCTTATCCATAGTGTTTATGAGGATGCGAGTAGGGCCTGGCTGGCTTGCTCATGTCTGTCTTCTAGGACCAAATCAAGAGCCTGCTCAAGTGTCAGCACTTCAGTGTGTGAGTGAAAATCTGCCCAGAGCCACTGGACATTTTGCTTGGCTGCACCACAGCAACTGGAATCCAGTTTTTCTCCTCTGGCCCTCTCACACACATACATTCTTCTTTGCACACACATACATTCTCCATTGATACACATTCATTTTCCTTTCACACACATACATTCTTCTTTGATGCACATATATTCTCCTTTCACACACATACATTCTCCTTTCACGTACATATATTTTCACTCTCATGCACACATACAATCTCCTTTGACGCACATATATTCTCCTTTCTCATACTTATATTTTCACTCTCACGCACACATATATTCTCCTTTCACATACTTATATTTTCACTCTCACGCACACATATATTCTCCTTTCACATACTTATATTTTCACTCTCACGCACACATATATTCTCCTTTCACATACTTATATTTTCACTCTCACGCACACTTATATACTCCATTCACATACTTATATTTTCACTCACGCACACTTATATACTCCATTCACATACTTATATTTTTACTCTCACGCACACTTATATACTCCTTTCACATACTTATATTTTCACTCTCACGCACACTTATATACTCCATTCACATACTTATATTTTCACTCTCAGACACATATTCTCCTTTCATACACATATATTTCTTTTCACATGCTTATATTTGCATTCTCATGCATACATACATTCTCCTTTCACACATATATATTCTCATTTCTGAGGGAAGTCCCTCCTTAAACAGGAAGTCACTCTCAAACCAGGAAATACATGTGCTTGCTCAGCTTATCCTAGCCAGATACTAAACAACAAAACTACACAATGATGCTATTCAAACTTATCCTATTTTCCCAATTTTTCATTTTGGGAGTAAGTGGCAATGAAAATGACATAAGATTGTTTTTTAACAATGTCTTACAATGTGTTGAGCGATTGCTACAGATTCTTTTGTTCATGGGAGGCTATATGGAGAACTTCATCATCACATTCAAACTTTATCTGGACTTCTCTCAATCCCAAGATTTGTGGATGATTCAAGAAACAGAGAAGCAATCAACACTTTACAGTCTTTACATGGATTTTTTATTTTCTACTGACTGCTTTTGAAACCAGACAAAGAGCCAAGTCTGAGAACAGATATGTCCTGTTGCCTCCATCTCTCCGGACTGGACATCAAGGCAGACCTCAGTACAACATTTCAGAAGAACAAATCTCTCATTTAGTATCGCTTGGCATGAACTGGCAGAGCACTGCAACCTGCTTAGGGGTAAGCTCTCGGACTCTCTACAGGCACAGACAACACCTCAGCATTCAGCCACTGACATATGAAACACTGTCAAATGACAACCTGAACAGAGTTGTTGCTGAAATTCTTCAGTCTACCACAAATGCCAGTGAGCGATATGTGCATGGCAGTTTGAGGTCACGTGGGTTACGCATTCAAAGATGGCGTGTTAGACAAAGTCTACAAGAAATTGATCCTATTGGACGGTCCTTCAGAAGACGGCATGCAATCCGCCAGCAAATTTACAGTGTTCCCACCCCCAATCAATTATGGTGAGTAAATTACCAAAAGAACAACTTCTGAGAAGTCTGAGTAGAAAAACTACCTAAATCTTTTATTTAAATTACAGTAAATAACAAAAAAAAAGTTTCAGGCACATAGACGGAAACCATAAACTTGTGAGATTGAGGATGGTGTTCCACGGCTGTGTTGATGGTGTCAGTCGAACAATTATCTACCTTGCTTGGCTCAACAGAGCCTCTAGTGTTTTGTCACTATTCATTGCTGGTGTTCAGAATTTTGGATTACTGTCTAGGGTGAGATGTGATCACGGGATGGAAAACACCGGTGTTGCCCGTTTCATGCTGCACAGAAGAGGATTAAACAGGAATAGTATTATTACTGGCAGGTCTGTGCATAATCAAAGAATCGAGAGATTATGGGCGGAGCTAAATCGAGTCGTGTTATTTCATTTTGTTTATCTTTTCAACTTTATGGAAGAGCATGATGTATTAGATTCACTAAATGAGCTCCATTTATTTTGCCTTCATTATATTTATTTGCCACGAATTCAGAGGGCAGCCACTGAATTTCACAACCAATGGAATAACCATGGTCTTTCAACACAAGGTGGGCAAACTCCTCTTCAGCTGTGGCAAAGGGGCATAGTCAACAATGCAGGAATCCATAACCCAACAATGAATGGTATTTGGGACATAGTGACTTTGGTACTGATAACAGATCACTCTGAGTTACAGACAATGCTGTTGTAGTTCCATCAATTAATATTACAGTCTGTGACAGGACAATGGATACACGTCAGCAAACTTTTGATCTATTTGAAGATGATGGAAATCATGGCATAAATTTATTTTGCAACCTTGTGCATTTCCTTGAGAGGCAATCCTAAAATCAGAGCCCAAGGGTACACGAAAAGAAAGAAAACCCCTCTCAACAGATATTTTATGATTTGAGAAAGACTAAGGACACATTGAAATCAACAGAAAGACACAATATATTTACTTACTGTAGTTGTGTAATGAAAAGCAAAATGGAGAACTCACTGCCAACCTTTGTGAAAGTACAGCATTACACGTCATAGTTTCAGTTTATGGTTGCAATTTTCTTCCTTTTCATAAATCTGGGTGTTTAGACATTCATCAACATGATTCCGTATCCTTTAACTGTTAACGACTTCTTTTTGTTGAATTGGATGACTCAACTGACAACATCAGCATCAATACAACATCATCATCCCTAAAAATATAAGTCAGGAGGAGAATGATGCAACACAAAAGCATCTCAATAGAGGCCAGAAGAAAAAACTTTCACATTGCACATAAAATACACTGACCCACTTGAACAAACTACACTTTTTTGAATAGTGTATGTTTAAACTCTAAAACAGTAAAAGTTTTACATCTTGATTTAAAAAAATAGGTTTACTCTAACAATTCAGGAGAATATTAACCACTGACAAAACATTTCATTATTTGAACAATGAAAGTGTAGAGCATCACCATGCATGAAGGGGAACAAAGGAAGGTAACATGCTATGTATTGAAGCTTTACAAAATTTCAAGGCTGAATTTGATTTTAGAGCTGGCTACAACTAAACAACAATAATTAAAGCAACAACATTAAAGCATCACTTATTTGAGAATTTTGAGGTTTACACTTTGTGAAGAAAAGACGATCTGTCAACATCCTGCCTCTGAATTTGTGGCAAACAAATATAACAAAGACAAAATAAATGGAGCTCATTTAGTGAATCTAATACACCATGCTCTTCTACAAAGTTGAAAAGATTAACAAAATGAAATAACACGACTCGATTTAGCTCCGCCCATATTCTCTCGATTCTTTGATTATGCACAGACCTGCCAGTAATAACACTATTCCTGTTTGATCCTCTTCTGTGCAGCATGAAACGGGTAACACCAGTGTGTACATCAATTTTGGAAAAAATGCTTTACCAATGGCATTTTAATTGTCATTAAGGTCTATGTCAGGTCATTCAGTGAATCACCTTTAGCTTGCTTATTCTGTTATCCAGATAGTAACATTCAGTAAACTTATAATTTTGTAAAGAACAAAAATACTTAAGGCAACTTGAAAAGTTACATAAATGGTCTATGCAAACACAAATAAATGTAAACTAAAATACCAAAATAAATAGTAAGGAGAAAATTAAGTATGCAATCAGTTACATAAACACTGATAATCAAAAGCTGGCAGGAAGTGGTAAACAATACTGTGGAAATGAACCGATGAACCAATGAACCAATGAACTTACTTATCAATAAAAACAAGTTACAGTAAAGTCTGTTTGGTTTCAAGATGGCTGGCAACCTAATCCAGAATAGAAATATAGAACAAACTTTTAAGCCCATTTCAAAATTACTCCACTATCTCTCTTTAAATTCAATGAGGACAGTACAATCAGGCAATATACGTTATCACCTTATTGTTTTAACAAATAATCAACAAATGTGTGCTTTTCGATCAAAACACTGGAACAATATCTACACCAAGAACACTGCTTTGGCATTATTTCAGTGCTCAATGCTGAGAGAGATGTCTGTACACAAATTAAGCTATGCCGAAATCATGGATATTGCCCAATGCAAAGTCCATGTGTTCCTGAAAATCTCTGTAAGAGGTATGTAGTGGTAACTTTAAGCAGTTGATGCAGGTGTTTGCAGTTGGCAGTTTAGAGATGGTTCCTGTGTGATACTCTTGGTGAAGAAATTCAATTGAAGGCTGTGGAGAGAAGCCAATTGGTGGAACAGTATTGGCTCCAGTGGCAAAGCTGAGAATTGTCCCCAGCTTCTGTGGTCGCTCTTGATCTAGAGAAAAAGCAACAAATTTAATTTGTTATAAGTAAGTATAATAGTAATTATGATAAGTAATAGTTGAAGTTTCAAGAGAAAAAATATTTCAGTTCATAATAAAAAAAAACAGTTAAAATACTTCTGCAGTCACCTTCTGCAGCTGCAAGGTAGTCTCTCCAGAAAGGGACAACAACCTCTTCAGCACGCCTTCTGTTGCTGCCAACTGGAGAAAGTCGGATGGTAAACAGGCTGTCAACCAGGTCAGCTGTGAGGGTTGTGGGAGACCAGCATAGCAGGGGATAAAAACTGTCCGGGTGAGCTTGGATTTTGTCCAGCACACCAAGTGTTCTCAGTCCATCCCGAAATCTGAAAATCACAAGTGTTTTGTTTGGTGACTTTGAACAAAACAGTTTTCTCAAACTGTTTTTATATCTTCACATGTGGCGGAGAAATCAAGGACCATACATAATCATAAATCTAGGAGTATAAGCCATATTAAAATATTCTCATGTATAGTACTTCAGGTTAGGTACAACAGTAACGGCCTATGCTAAATTCATGTGACGGTACCTGGTAACCTGCCAAGGTAAACCCAAGCACACCTTGTCAATTCATGTGGAGGGCAGGTATGGTCTAGCACAGCAGTCCCCAACCCCTGGGCCGGAGACTGGTCCGTGAGTCATTTGGTACCAGGACGCACAGAAAAAATAAATAACTTACATTATTTTCATTTTATTACATGTGTTACATCCACTAGGACTAACCCAGTCAGACAATAACACGACAATCATAAAATCAATGATGTCTAAGTGGTAGTGAAAGAAAAATGGTTTATTTATAACAAAAAAAACTCCTCAGGTGGGGGTAGGATGGGACAAAGTGATTGTGCCACCTTTTTTTTACCTAGTCCCAAGTAAAAAAAACAACCTCCCGCCACCTTTAACAACCCTGTAACTTTCACAAGATTCATCAACAGCAGCACAGGCACAAGTAAAAAATGAGCAAGAGAGCAAAAGCCGGTGACATCTTCCATTTTAAAAGGCCTTCACCTTCACCATAGGCCAGCTGAGGAGGTAGGGAGCCAATGATCAGCAGCAACCTGCCTTCACAGGTGAGAGGTATCTGCTGCAATCACCTGGAAAAAAAAAAAAAAAAAAAAAAAAAAAAAAAACACAGGGAAGGGGGAGGAGAGACACAAAACAAACCTGGCAGCCAGGCACGTAATACCCCCCCCCCCATATAAGTCCAAACCTAATGTTTGGAACTAAGCTTAAAGCATTTGACATTCCCAGGCAGTCTCCCATCCAAATTCTACCTAGCCCTACCCTGCTTAGCTTCCAAGATCAGATGGGCTCAGGCAGGTTCACCACATCACCATACTGCACCATATTACTACAATGCACGTGACAAGGCATCAGCCAGAACATTCTCAGATCCCTTTTTATGACAGATTGTAAGGTTGTGGTTCTGAGCGATTAAGGACCAACGCATTAGACGTTGGTTGTGATTTTGCATCCTGGAGAGAAACACAAGAGGATTATGATCTGTGAAAACCTGAATAGGCTTCACACTGGACCCGAGATATACCTCAAAATGTTGTAAGGCCATTAGCAGTGCAAGAGCTTCTATGGCGATGGTAGAATAGTTGAGCTGATGCTTGTTGAACTTTCGTGAAAAGTAACTCACAGGATGAGCGATGCCCTGGTGGTCCTCTTGCAGCAGAACAGCCCCAGCACCAACTGCACTGGCATCAACTTCAAGCTTGAAGGGCAAAGAAAAATCTGGGGCAGACAGAACAGGAGTACAACACAGTAGACTTTTCAGGCTCTCAAAAGACTGTTGACACTCACTGGACCAACTGAATGGTTTTGAGGGACTGGTCAAGGCAGTCAGCGGAGCAGCTACTGAGGAGAAGTTTTTGCAGAATCTGCGATAATAGCCAGCCATCCCAAGGAAACGGTGCAACTCTCTCCTGGTGGTAGGTATGGGAAAAGCTGTAATAGCAAGATCTTTGTATCCGCAGGACGCACCTGTCCTCGGCCAACCTGATGACCAAGATAAAGCACAGTGCCTTTTCCAAATTCACATTTGGTGAGGTTAAGAGTAAGAGAGGCACTAGACAGGCGGGTGAAAACTTCCCTCAGTGTAGTTATGTGACTAAGCCAGTCATCTGAATACACAACAATGTCGTCCAGGTATGCTCTGCAGTGTGAAACACCTCCGAGTACCTTACTTACTAGCCTCTGAAAAGTAGCAGGTGCGTTGCACAGTCCGAAAGGCATCACAGTGTACTGGAGGAAACTGTCAGGGATCACAAAAGCTGTAATCTCCGAGGCACGTGCAGTTAAAGGAACTTGCCAGTATCCCTTTAACATGTCAAGTTTACTGACAAAGTTTGCTGGACCGATCTCATCAATACAGTCATCAATAAGAGGTAATGAATGTGCATCAGGAACCGTTACAGCATTTACTTTGCGGAAGTCAGTACAGAATCTTGGATTTCCATCAGACTTTGCATCCAGAAGGCAAGGGGAACTCCATGGACTGGAACTGTGTACTGCAAATCCATTCTGCAGAAGATAGTCAACCTCTTTCTTCATGATTCCCTTCTGAGTAGGATTAACCCGATATGCATGCTGTTTTATCGGTACTAGGTTTGTCAAAACAATGTCATGAGTAATAACAGAGGTTTGAGAGGGAATGTCATGGAACAAACCAGGGAAATCAAAGATGAGTTTCTCAACATCACAGCGCTGTCATCAGAGAGGTGAGACAAGTAGTGGGGCAAATCAGACAATACTTCAGTATTACTGAGTCTTGTCCCCTGTGGTGTAGCACTGTGCATCACCAACTCATCATTATCTTCATCAAGAGGGCTCACCTTTGAGACGGAAGCCATAGGTGTGACAGCGGCCTGCACATCTTGATCTGTGGGTGGCCCATTCTGAATCCCTCTGGAGAAGTAGCGTTTCATCATGTTGTCATGACACATTCTGGACCGCCGCCTGCGGTCAGGGGTTTTGATGACATAGTTTGTGTCACTGAGCTTTTTCTCTACAACATAAGGACCAGAAAATTTATTTGAGAGAGTGGAACCAGTAACAGGCAAAAGAATCAGAACTTTGTCACCTGGCTGAAATGAGTGGGCCTTCGTTCTTTGATCATAATGTTTCTTCATCTTCACCTGGGAAGACGTCAGGGCATCTCTAGCCAAGGAGCAGGCTAGCTGGAGGCGATCCTTGAGCTGGGCCATATACTCGGGAATACTTGTGACTCCTTTCTGCTCTTTAAGGACCTTTAAAGGACCCCGGACACAAGCTCAGTGGGACTGAAACCTAGGGACTCCTGTACAGCCTCACGTGCGGCAAACAAAACAAACGGAACACCCTCATCCCAATCCTTCTGAGACTCATGGCAGTGTTTGCACAACATGGATTTCATGGTCTGGTGAAACCTTTCAAGGGCCCCCTGGCTTTCAGGATAGTAAGGACTAGATGTTACATGGTCAATGCCTAGAGTTTTAAGCACCTGAGCAAACACCTTGGACTTGAAATTGGTGCCTTGATCTGATTGAACTATTTTGGGCAGACCAAACACTGTGAAAAATTTTAACAAAGCCTTGGTGACAGCTGAAGACATTATTTTCCGGAGTGGGATGGCCTCTGGGAACCTGGTGGAAGCACACATCACGGTTAGGAGGAACTGATTTCCAGCCCTAGTCTTGGGCAATGGTCCCACACAATCAACAATGACTTTTTCAAAGGGCTGCCCCATTACTGGAATGGGACAAAGAGGGGCAGGGGGAATAACTTGGTTTGGTTTTCCAGTAACTTGACACAGATGACAAGTACGACAATGATGAACAACATCAGACCTAAGGCCTGGCCAAAAGAAATGTCTGAGGACTCTATTATAGGTTTTAGTCAACCCCATGTGTCCTGACCACAGGTGGTCATGAGCTAAGGACAGCACCTGCAAACGATAAGCCTTAGGTACAACAACATGGTATGTTGCACTCCAGTTTGCATCTTCCTCCGAAGCATTGCTAACCCAGCGACGCATCAACAGGCCATCATCATAGACAAAGGACGCTTTCTTCGTCGTAGTTTTCACATGTCTGAGAACAGAAGAACAACATTTTGAAGCGTGGAATCACGCAGCATCAGCAGGTTTGACCTTTACCTGACTTTCGGACTCAGCCATCACAGCATCAGGATCCTGCTCATTAACCATAAAAGAGTCAGACAAGTCAAGACCGTATTTCTTTGATTGAGCTCTGGTTACCACACAAGCAGGAAAGATCTCAGATTTCTGGGTTGTGTTGTCAGACTCAATGCTCAGATCAGGGCTGTCTATGACTTCTGGGGCCGGCACAACCTTGTCTCCAGCTATGTCATTACCAAGAATGAAATCAACACCGTTAATGGGTAAGGCAGGAAGCACAGCCACTTTAAATAACCCACTGACCAGGGGAGACAGAAGATGACCTTTGTGCAGAGGAGCAAGTACAAAACCCATTTCAACACCCCGAACAACTGCACTTGAGTGACATGACGATTCAGATGTTAAAGGTAAGATGCCTTCTAGAAGAATGGACTGGGCGCCTCCTGAATCCCTAAGGATGGTTACTGACCGCTGATCTTTTGGATCCCCAGTTAGTGAAACAAAGCCCTCTGAAATAAAAGGTTTAAAACAGGGATCAGGTTCATCATCTTCAGCATCATCTTGTGACATTTCAATGTATGGGAGGGAACCAGTCTTAATCAGACCCATGCCTTTTGGTTGTGATGAGCTGGAGGGAAACTGTTGTTTACGCCTTAGAGAAAGACAATCAGCAATAACATGACCCTTCTTATGACAGTAGAAGCATTCATGAGAGTCACGTGGGGGTGACCCTGGTCCTTTAGCCTTTTCAAAAGGGGTGTGGCCAGATTCAGGCCTCATGGGGTGAGGCACTGTGAATCTGCCAGGGCGAGAAGAGGAAATTAACACATTTTTATGTGTTAAAACAAACTCATCAGCCAAGACAGCTGCATTAGACAGCTGCACCTTTTGTTCATTTAAGAAAATCACCATCTTCTCAGGCAAAGCATTCTTAAAGTCTTCTAACAACATCAGCTCACGAAGGGATTCAAAACTGTTCTTGACATCATTAGCACTGCACCATTTGTCAAAAAGAACCCCTTTTTCTCTTGCAAACTCAACAAGGTTTGACCACTTGACTTTTTATGATTTCTGAATTTCTGCCTGTAAGCCTCTGGCACAAGCTCATAGGCACGCAAAATCAACTCTTTCAGCACATCATATTTAAAACTATTCTCTAAAGAAAGAGACGACACAACCTCTTGTGCTTTACCGACCAGCTTGCACTGAAGAAGGATAGGCCACATGTCCTTTGGCCAATCTAGTGCAGTTGCAATTCTTTCAAATGCACTGAAATAAGAATCAACCTCTGCCTCTCAAAGGGATGGCACCAGCGCAATATTTTTACTGACATCAAAGCTTTGTTTGGGGAAAACGGTTTGTGAAGGTGCCACTCTCTCAGATGTGTGTGCCATCATTTGTGCAGAGGAAATTCTCATGGCCTCCACCTCAAGCTGTCGTAACTTTACTTCCTTATCAGCCTCTATCTCCAACCTGCGAACCTGCAATTTAAGGTCATAATCTGCTTTACGCAGGCTCTCCTTTTCCTGTGCCTCTAGCTGAAGACGGGCTAAACGAACCTTCAACTTGGCATCGCCACTCAACCCATGACTCTTTGGGGAGAAAGGCTCAAAACGAGGCAATGTTGCAGGAGGACCTTCATGGACACTCCTAGCACCCCGAGGTGTGGCCTGTGCAACCTGCTGTCCCCCTTCATCATCCAGACCAGAGGATGCACTCGGTCTAGCCACAGAAACGCCCTTTGGAGGAACCTCAGTCCCTGACTGAACAGAGTCAACAAGGTCCGGAAGGATCTGTAACTCTATTAGGTTTTCTAGGACTTTATTTTTGATTTCCTTTTTAACCCCATACTTCTGGACAGTAATATCAAAGTGTGCTGCAATACATAACAAATCATTCTTACGACATGAATCAAGTTTTTCAAAACTGGGCTTATCAATAAAGTCCTGCAAACTAAAGCTCATGCTCACTCTCAATCCCACAACCACATTGACTCATTAATTTTTGATTGTCATAGCTCGGGAAAAAGGATCCCGGACGAGCCCCCACTTGTTACATCCACTAGGACTAACCCAGTCAGACAATAACACGACAATCATAAAATCAATGACGTCTCAGTGGTAGTGAAAGAAAAATGGTTTATTTATAACAAAAAAAACTCCTCAGGTGGGGGTAGGATGGGACAAAGTGATTGTGCCAAAATAATGAAATTAATATAACAAAAGCAAGACTGACTGATGTGGAGCTAAAGAAAAGAAACAAACAAAAAGCCTAACTGACTAACTAACAAAAGGACTTCTCAAAACAGTACAAAGGTGCCACAATCCATAATACTAGTGAGGTAACAAAAAGAATTCCTACGTGTGTGGAAGTGTAGAGGGTACCCCAACTTACCTAGTCCCAAGTAAAAAAAAACAACCTTCCAGCACCTTTAACAACCCTGTAACTTTCACAAGATTCATCAACAGCAGCACAAGTGAAAAATGAGCAAGAGAGCGAAAGCCGGCGACATCTTCCATTTTAAATGGCCTTCACCTTCACCATAGGCCAGCTGAGGAGGTAGGGAGCCAATGATCAGCAGCAGCCTGCCTTCACAGGAGAGAGGTATCTGCTGCAATCACCTGAAAAAAAAAACACAGGGAAGGGGGAGGAGAGACACAAAACAAACCTGGCAGCCAGGCACTTAATACATGTCTGACATTAAACCGTGGTGCAAAAAAAGGTTGGGGACCGCTGGTCTAGCACACCATCCATCCATCCATTTTCTACCACTTATCCTCATAGAGTCAGGGGGTTGAAGCCTATCCCAGCTGTCTTAGGGCAGAAGGCAGGGTACACCCTGGACAAGTTGCCACCTCATCACAGGGCACATAGAGACAGACAACCACTCACATTCACACCTACGGTGTAACCTAATCCCCATGCATGTTTGTGGATGGTGGGAGGAAGCCGGAGTACCAGAAAGAACCCACGCAGACATGAGGAGAACATGCAAACTCTACACAGAAAGGCCGGGAATCGAACCCGGTACCTTCTTGCTGTGAGGCGACAGTACTAACCACTACACCACCGTGCCGCCCTGGTTGAGCACACCATACACTTAAAATAGAAATGCCCCACAAAAGAACCCTGAACACAATTCAGTCTTCATGGGAGAAGCAGAAAATCGAGGATAAAAGTGTACCTCTCAAAAGCACCACGCACTCTGTGCATCACTTGGAACATCAGGATGTCATCCACAAGCAGATTCTTGTCTTCCAACCTCCGCACTGGCCTCAGGCAACCAGCACTGGCCAAATACTCCTCAAGTGGCTCGGTTGTTGCTAGCAGATCTTCAAATGATTCACACTCTGTGATCTTGATGGAATAAACAACAAAATATGAAAGTGCTGAAAAACATGTCACCCTCTTCACTAGTGAGATGCACATACATGATAACTTATTCTTTCACTGAGAAAAAAAAGACTGCCCTTTTAATTTTTTCGCGAAGATCGCTATCCACAACATCTTGCAAAACTGGCTTAGCCAATTCTGGGCCATTAACAAGGCAAGAGAAGAGAGTTGGGGACAGGAAGCCTGCGGGAGGACCACCGTGCACAAGGCTTACAGCGATGGCTCTGCCTGCAATGAAGTACCTGTCCTCTCGCATTGGCTACAGAAAATAAAATTAATATACATTTGATATTGCATGCAACCAAAGGCTAAACAAAAACCTGTAGCATCATATAAAATATGCAGCATCTCAAAACATACCAGTACTGTCAAGTGCAAAGTTCATTTTGCCTTCTTCTCCCTCAAACATCGGAGACTGGGGCAAAGCTTCAATTAGAAGTCTTAGAAATTCTCTTCTGGGTCCACCCAAGTCCACAGCCTCCTCAGATACTCCCATATCTTCAGAAAACCTGACTGAAACTGTGTGACATGGATTGTATGTCCCTCGTTTAAAACCTCTGATAGCTCCATCCAGGACTGCGGACCGGTTAATGTTGAAATTGCATTTCTTCTGATGGTTTATTTTTGATTCAAGATCTTGCAAAATATCTCTTGCTGGCACAGGGGTACCTGTGGTCATTCTGAAACGAGATACATGTAAGGTAGAGTGCACACGGGAGTCTTGAGTGCATAATGTGTGCATCTGTTATTCGTGATTATTGACAATGCAGAACAGTACTGTCAATCACAAAGTCTATGAGTAAGTATTTAATATTGTACAAAGTCATATTTTCAAGTTTTCAAAAAAGGCTGACTGGCGGAGAGGCAGCTTTCCAGTGAACTTACAGGCAACTGACTAGAAGAACTGCTTGCTAAAGTGCTGCTGTGTTTGAACGACATAGTGCTTTGGTATGTCAAGACAGGAGTTTCACACTCAGGTGATGAGGAAAAAGGATCAACTGCAGAAGTACACTTTGATACAGAGGCAGTCGCTGGACTCGCAAAACAGTCTGAAGATGGATATTGTCGTGGAAAATATTGAATAGTCAATGAGGAAAGAATGGATGCACCCAGGAGCCTCCCGTGGTTGATTAAAGAAGTAACGTTTATTGAAGATTCTGATATATCAGGAGGAATATGAACTTTGTCGTGGACAACCGTACAGCTGCCAGAGTCCGCCACATATTCCTACCTTTCCCTATGGTGCTCAGCCTTATAAACTAACACCCAGTTAAGTACAAGTATATTACCTTACGTTACTCATGAGTAGCATTACAGTCAGGGCATGCTCATTCTAAGCTCTGAACTAACAGTGGCGCCTGTTGTCTTGCTGACGCTCAGCCATTGGCCTTATCAAAGGGCCCACGCTGGCAGACTCCTCTGACCTTGGTTACCTCGTCAACTTAGAGATAACTAGCCATCTGTTTTGCTTGAGACACTGTGCTTCAACCCTGCATTCTGGAGGGACAGTTTAAGGATTTACTGCTGTAAAAAAGGACACTAGCCAACCCTAGGAACTCCTAAATTTAGAAAAAATCCATAACAGATATGAGTGTTGGTCTTGTCTTAGAGATGAAGAGCGCAGCTGCCTTGCTGAATCAGTGCTTTCTTCACCATTGTTGTCTTCACTGCTGTAGCTTGCAATATCATCCTTGGAAAGAAAAAAGACAGAAAATAATTACTGCCCATGCTTCAAAAATGAAATCTCCCATAGGGCATCCCCTCTAAATTTCAGCTCTAAATTATATGTGTAAAGAATGTAAAAGTACACACACCACATTGTAAAAATGCTCTGTTACAAGTTTAAGTCCTGCATTGAAAATGTTACTTCACTAAAAGTGTGTAAACATATTTAGGAAAATGTACTTCAGAGTATTCAAAGTAAAAGTACTCATAGCAGTAAAATATTCCCTGTAACTGCTGTTCTATGTGATATCATGACATAACTGTGACTTTGCTGTTGCAGTTGGAGCTCATTTTTAACTATTAACTAATGATTATTTTCATTATGGATTAATCGGCTTACTATTTTCTCCATTAATCCATTGATTGATAGGGTATACAAATGCAGTGTAGTAAAAGGTACCAGATTTATCTCTTAAATGTAGTACAATAAATTGACAAAGTGGTATCAAGCACAAGTTCTTCACATATGCACTTAAGAACTTTTCTTGAGTAAATATACTTTGTTATAGTATATTCCAACTCTGATGTTAGTCCAACTAAGCAGCTGTGGAGTCAGACAATTTCTATGCTTAGATTTAACACTTCGGAACAGGCATTCCAACTCTGCACTACTCTGTGCAAGTTAAAACAAAAGTTACATATGTAACCCCTATGAAAATGCAGCTTTGGGTTTACTGTTCATATTCCATTTGTTTGGTTTAAATAACCTTAATTTTAATGTCTGAAATCACTGTGAACTTTGTTTTAAGATAACTATAGTTGCTTTAAGCAGCCACTAGATGGCTCTATGTGCGTTCAGTGTACTAAATGTGTAGTGGACGTGCGCATTGCATGCTGGGATAGAGACACTCGCACTAAGCTAAATGCTAATGCTACCACGATATATCCACGAGAGAAGTTATTGCCATTTTATGGAAGATATACTGCTTTATTTTCCAAAGTTACGAGTCTGTACATGTTTTGAGTTGTCACGAGAGAGTCCCAGACGCCTGCGACTGGAGGATTTTCTTTCTTTTGTTGTTTTCCACCGAGGACTCCGGTGAGTGTATTAGCTTAGCAAGCTACGTTGCTAATGGACAGGCGGAATTTTCAGTTGTTTATGAATCAATATTGAGCCTTTCTTACAATCTAAAACCAATCGGAGTTAACTGTAAATATTATGAGGATGCTGTAATGAGTCAATATGCTGGGTTTTGTGTGTCAGAATTGCATTTATTTTCATGTGAAATTGGCGATTTTTGCTGTGCCATCTCTGGAGGCCATTGTTCAATGTTGTTGAGTTAGGAAAGTGATACATGTCCACTGAAGCTTATATATGTACACATATAGGGTTTTCCTGATTTTCATGACATAAATAATAAGTTACAGTTCATTTGGGCAAAATTGAAAGTGCATAAATGTGAATGTTAATAAGAAAAACATGATTGTTTAGAGATAAGAGATCATTTTTGTGACATGATTGATATAATACGGCTAAGACACACATTAATGGTGATTGAGGTTTTGATGACTCATGATATAGTTCATCATTCCTTGTGTGACCAGTGTTATATGTCACACTTGAATTATAAAGAGAACAATATATATGATACTGTACAGTAATTGATGATTGATAATTAACTTTACTTTCTGCTATGGCAGATTGTTTTTTTTTTTTTGAGTTGCTGAATCTACATTCAGTGGACAGTGGTGATTCCAACCAGGGTTCCTGATTGAGTCGAGGCAGGATTAAAGGGTCCAGAATGAATTCTCCATCTTCATCATCTCCGTGAAGAGTTTTATCTGGGCAGATAAGATCCACGCTGTGAGCAGTGACCATACCAAAACACACACTACCTGGGTAGCACAAACACACTGACTGAATCGACTTGGACGAACATGGATTCAAACTTAACATTCTCATTGGACTTTGACAAACTTTGATATCAGACAGCTTTAAGCTGTGAATGGACACTTTATTTTGTTTTATTTTTTTTCTATTCTGGGGTTTTGAATCTGAACTGATTCCACTTTCTGTTGGTTGTAAAAATAAACAGGCCTGTGTTTACCTTTTACCTAACCGTCCCTCGCTCCTTGAGTCGAACCATAGTACAGTAGTCAATTAAGTGTTGTTCTTACTGGGTTACACATAGTTCTGTTAAGTGTTCATAGCTACAAAGCTGAAAACTTTAAGAACAGCAGTTACAAAGGTCAGAGGTAACGGACAACATTTTATCTTCATGCATGCTTGTTTATGCACCAATCATGGGTTAATATTATCATTATTGTCACAATGTTCTGCAGGTTATACGTGATGTAATATACCAAAATTGGCTTTGATGGTCTGATGTAAAGGGCTTTTGATTTATATACTTCAAGGATGAGAACAGCATCCAGCTCCTGTCCAACGCGCAGTTTTGGTGCAATCAGTCTTTTACCGCATGCCATCAGAAAATCTAGGCTGAAAAACAGTGGATAAAAATTCCAAAAGGTTGAAAAAAAACTTTTTTGAAGAGGACATAATGCACAAGATACACTGAAACTGATGCGTTGACCATTCATTTACCATTTGTCTTTGAAAATAGGTAGTAAACCAGCAGCCAGAAAAAAATAAATGAGGAATTTAAGCAATGCCACAAAATGAAATGTATTAGTATGAATAATGGGCTTGTGCAGTTTAGGTTTTTTATGCTCTATATAAAATCTTATTTCACGCAACTTTCACTACTGGAAATGCCAAGAGCTGTCCTTTAAATTTTTCTTTTGAGTAGAATCACTACATCACAGCTTGGACTTGATGTAATAAAATAAATGTGCTTACCTCACATAAGCAGGGATTTTTTCTCCAAATGCATCCCTTATTTGTTCAATGACAGTCTTCTGATCCCAGGATTTCTGGAGTTCAAATCCGTTCAATATGTGTCCATGTTCATGTAGCGCTTGCTTTGTGTGATGCTTGACGAAGACACAGCTTGATGGTCTTGGAAGGAGGATGATATCTTTGTTGAAAGTATCGTGATACTGTGTTTTGGCACTGGAAAACCAAGCAGACATTACATTAGACATGTATTCATTCTTCATTGCATTCTGAGCTCACTGACCCATAAAACAACAAAACTTAAGTAGTAAAAGTTGGGAAGTCTGTCATTTCATCATGTAGTATGTCTTATGTAAAATATCGACTGGGTGAGGAGTAAGGTGACTGTTTTTTGATGAAGGTGGTGGATCAACGCAACAGATTCTTGTTCAGAACAATGCACAAACACAAGGGGATCCAGTTCAGGTCATTTATTATTCAAGCTAATTGATTTGTAATAAAAAGGGGAGAAAATGAAAGAACAGCAAAATATTAATCCACACAACTCAATCATAACTGTCAGTTCACAAATAAACAGAAGAGATTTAATCTAAACAAACACAGCTCAACTTAGTGAAAGGTAGAAAATATATATGACTGATTTAACTATTAAATATACTAAGTGTGTGGAATAAAAGGAATCACTCACGTCAAATACTCAGCTCAAACAATTAGGGATAAGGGAACACGAGGCCAGCCAACTCCAGGGCTCTGCCCTCTATTGGTGTGAGGGAGAAAGAGGTGGGGATTTTATACACCCTATAAACAGGGCTGGGTATCAACATTTTTCGATCCCAGTATCAATACCGATACCTTCACATCGATACCGGTTCCTGAACGATTCAATAACAATTTCAGTTCTAACAAAAATAAAATTATATTACACAGATGAAGAACAATGAAAAATCTGTCCTACAATTAATTATACTAAGACTTTTTTAAATGTTAAATTAGGCACTGTGAATATCTGTGAGGGTTGTTACCGTTACTGTCACTTAGGTCTGAACCATGTCACAGTAGCTTGTAGGTGCGGTCTATATTGTGTTAAACAAAAGTTCTGATAATATTTTTATGTGGACTGTCTGCACCTGCACCCGCTGAATGGTCTTCACTTTACCAGCTATTGCTATCCCATCTAAAACCTGAACAAAACCTTTTAAGAATAAGCTAGTCTGTGTGCTGCCGTGGACGGGTCAGCAGATAAGCGTATTTTAGACACATAAAAGACAACCCTAGTAAAATCAATATTAATTTAAGTGTAGGCTATATTAAGATTATGGTCACTATTTTGCCTTGCCGTCAGACAGACTTTTCTGACAGGAAACTTACGGTAAATCACTGCGGTCAAGCCAGCCGCCTCTCTCGTGTCCGTGGTCAAACCAGCCGCCGCTGTATTTCAAGTGCGCATTTACTCTCAAGTTTATGGTGAAAGCAAGGGCTCCTATGTTTACTTCCGGATTTCAAAATAAAGTATCTCATTCTCTCTGTCTTGTCTTGCAATCCCTTTTAGATATCCCAGTAAACATAGGAGCCATTTCTTTCACCATAAACTTGAGAGTAAATAAGCGCTTGAAATACAGCAGCGGCTGGTTTGACCACGGACATGAGAGAGGCGGCTGGCTTGACCACAGTGTTAAACTGCTTGTTAAATCACGCTCTTCAGTAACAAACTCCTTCAAGAAAAACAGCAGTTTAAGTTCGCAGAACACAAAAGGTGTCGGTCTACGGCTGCCTCGATCAGTTCGGTTGTGTGACGGTAAATCCAAACTAACCCCTTCAAACACCGAAATCACAAAATACCATACCATAATTTACTAATGGAGGTAGCAGTAGTCCAGCAACTCTGCTTTGCGAGGTGTAAGTGCTGTTTTCGTCAAGGGGTTCTGGTACCAGGCGAGAGTGACTACACAAGTCGGAAACGGCTGTCTGAAAATAAATGTTCTTAACATAGCGTACACTTAAACTGAAGTTGATTTTATTTAGGCTTGCCTTTAATCATCTAGCTAAAATATGGTATGTTGCTAATCCCGTCCACAGCAGTGGACAGCCAAGCCTACATGCTTGTACTTGCACATCTTTTAGTAGTTAAATTTGACTTTGTACACACCCTTTTCTTGAACGGGAGTTCCAATTTCCGAAATGTGTCCGAGTCTGATAGCGCAAAGACTGCCGTGATCCTCCACTTTGGCCTTGTGTAGCGTTAGCGTTAGCTGCCCGGCCCACTTGGGAGTTGCTAGGTCTGAAAAGTTGTCTCATTTCATTTTCCACCATGCTGTGAGTAAAATTAGGTGCAGAACTTGTCACCAGACGCTCAAGGGAAGAAGACAAGGATGTGACGGTTTCCGAGGTTGATAAAATGTTCCTTAAAACTCCAATGGCTTGCTGCAGAACACGAGAATCACTCTCAAACTCGAGGATGATAGTGACCTAACCCGCGTGTGCTTTTCAGCCTATCACAGCGCGGTGAATGTTTGTTAGACCATTATTACTAGATTTATAAGGCTTTCGACACATTTTCCATTGTCAAATTCAAGCACTCTTGAAGCATCTTACAGCTGTGATAAATTATATATTTTGTACATACTCTAAATAATTATTTAATTTGTGCTATAATCAACCAAAATGTTGTCTGTGACTATTCACATTCATCCAGGTCATATATCACGTAAATTGAACTGAAGGCAACTCGATTTGTGTAGGCCTAATATGTACTTGAAATACATGCAAACAATTCCAGCAGCCTTTCAGTCAATTTCCTTCCGAAAACCCAAATTATGTGGCAGCATTTTACAAAAGGGTGAAAATTTAAAGGAAAACCCATTCAAAAATGTGTAAACAGCAGATAAGCAGACCTAGCATCCTGTAGAACCTGGCTGAGCCACTATGAAACTATTTTTATGGAAGTAATGCAGTTACAATTTCAAGCAGTTTCAAGCACTTTTTATACCCTGAAAACACCATGTTAATTCAAGTGTTTTCAAGGATATCAGCCTTGATTTATGTTTTTAAATGTGTCAGAGGTGCAGACTGTTTGATACCCTTTCAAAATACCACACAAAATATTGAATGCCATATATTGTGATCTGTCAACACTATAAGTTTGACATGTGATGTTTACAGAAGCACTATCTATTAAATTATTAATGGCAAAACTCTTTGCACATTTTCTTTTCTCTAATGCCTCAGTGCCCTTAGTGTTGAATTGAAAACAGACAAACACTTTAATTAAAAACAAAACAAATCACTTTATTCAACACCAATGAGGATAAAACCCTTTAATTTTATGTAAACTGTCCATATCATGCCTGCATCAAGTTTCTTCTATACTGAAGTTGTGCCAGCTGGTAATGGACCTCTCAGGTCACACAGGTCATCCTGATGTATCGTCAGTGGATACTGAGACTTCCTGATGCTGCTGGCTGTCTCATACTGCAAGGAGAATCTGGCGGGGTCCAGGAAAACCTCAAACAACATCATCAGGTCACTTTGATGGTCTGTAAAATATGGCCACTGTTATTTATATTACACATTCATAATTTATCATTACCAACCATGTACATAACCACTGTGATAAATTTGTTTTTGTATGAAGGAGAAGCATGTATGGTAATCTCAATATTAAAGTCAAGGTGATTACAGTATTAAAACCCAAATGACAACAACATGTGAGAAGTGACTTACCCATTTAACTGTGTAATTCTTGATTCTTTTTATAGCATAATGTGCATTTTGTTTCTAGGTCATCTGACCATCATTAATTACATTTAAATATTTTCTTTGTTTAATTGTCCTTCTGTAAGGATCAGTGTAAAATATTTTTTAGTATGGTCACTTGCCCATTTTAGTGTGGGCAAGTGAATTATCATTTCAACGTGAATCAATCTGAGCACTAAAATATTATTATTGTTTTATTTGAACATTGTTGTGTTCTCTGTTTCTTCGAATATTCTCAGGAGTTGCACCTACCGTGCTTTTATGCAGAACCACAGGATTACACCGTGGAAGGCCTCAGTAGTGATGGCTGAGCATCTCCACACCACTGAGCCTGAAAATAATATAACACAGAGAGTTCAAACAATGAATTACACTGCGTTAGTTTAAGCGAATGAAGAGGTAACTAATAAATACATACACAAATGAAAGGATATTTGAGTGACTCACAACATGTTGTCAGCTCTGTCAAAGATGTGATGATGTCTGCAGTGTAACATCCAGATATCTTAATCATTGTGGCTGCTTATGTCCATCATCAGCCATCTGACATAGCATGTGCTATGCACAGCAAACCTGCTCACTTTTACTTTTACTCAACTGTAGCCCCATGTTGCCATGGTCAGATGGCTGACGGAGGACAGAGGCAAATTTACATTTAGCCAATTATGTTGTTATTTATTTACAATTCATTCTGATGTGCTAGAGAAGAACAGAAAACGATCTGAAATGAATCTAATCTGAGGCAATCTGCATCTGTCCAGTGCTCAAACAAACAGAAGCACATGGCTCATTATTATGCGGAATGACACCGACCTTAGGATATTTATCTTAATCAATAATCCATTGTCAAATGCAATACTGGTGTTCTGATGGTAGAGATGGTTTCATGTCCAGCCTAGTCGTAAAACATGCCTAAAGTGTTATCACCATAGACTGTAAAAAGAATGGACGTAGCACCCGTGACGTCACCCATTGGTTTGGGGGAGTCCTTTTTGTGCTCCTATCATGGGCATTTGAACTGCGCCATCTTGGATTTCAGTGGGCGTGTACTTTCCATATTTGGAGGAGAGGCGGTAACTTTACGGGTCAGCCGGCCGAGATCCCGCCCACTGAACTCAAGTTAACTGCGCTGAACTGAGCTAGCCTAAGGCTAATTAGCTAGGCTAGGCTAACAAGCAGCTACAGGCAGCAAAAACAGATCGTGCTAGGAACGACCTTTTCAGATTGAGAGTTTTTAGGTGGAGCTGCAGGGTTTGGTGGACTTGGGGGGGGAATTCATTTGTACTACTATTTAACTGTGAAACGATCATTTAACATGTTAGTTACCATGTTTCAACACTGCCTCCATCCACTGACATTATCCAGCACAGCAGCCGCTTTCTGACGGAGCATCTCTGTGCATGCAATGTCGGACTTTTTAAATAGAAAAATTATACGAAATAAGGTTGTATTCCCGCACTAAATCGACTCAACATACTCTGGTCATCTATCTGTGTCAGCAGGGATCATGAGTCGGCAATTAAGTCTTTATAAGCCGGCGGCAAAATATGCCGACACATACCAATAAGTGGCAGCATCCAGGTAAACTGTATTTTACGCAGCCTATGGGTATTGGATAAAATAGTACTAAATATTTACACACCGAAAAAAATGCAACACACAATCCTTTGACGGTCGATTAGTACAATCAACAATCCCCATGCATGGTTTTGGATGGTGGGAGGAAGCCGGAGTATCCGGAGAGAACCCACGCAAACACGGGGAGAACATGCAAACTCCACATCGGGAACCGGGTACCTTCTTGCTGTGAGGCGACAGTGCTAACCATTGCACCACCGTGCCGCCCACACACGCCATATTGCCAGAAACAAACACAGACCCCTGTGTATAGCCTAGCCTAGCTCAGTTAGCCTAGCTAACTGCCGTTAGCTGTCTGTAAACCTGTCACTCAACGTAACCACGCCCTAATTTATGCAAGAATTTTAAGCCGAAATAACACTAAAACGGTTGTGGTAAAAAAAAATTCACCCCCCTCACAGTGTTCACAGAGGTGGAAACTATCGGTAGAGACCAAAAAATTAAAATGTACCAGGCTGTAAATATGTTTTTTAAAGCTGTAAATTCGGCAATTTTAACATGGCGGTCAATGGAGAATTGCTCACTTCTGGAGCCAGCCCCCAGCGGCCGGACAGGAATTGCTGCTTTTTGAACGCGGAAGTGGTCCTCACTTGGAGAACCCACAACTGCCCCCTTGGTTATCACTTTATCACTCTTTTACATACAGGAGGCTGGTTTAGTGTTGCGCCAGGGGGCTAACGGCTTAGCTGTCTGCCATGCCATGCAAAGTAATTTACGTTAGCTCTAGTGCTACATTATATAACTTATATAGGTCTACTAATCATGTTCACATAACAAACATTTTACACACCACCTCCTTTAGCTGTTCCACAGTAACGTTTTTAAATACATCATAGCTCCAGCGATGCTAAATTAGCCAAGTTAGCCGCGAACAGTGCTGATAGAGGCTAACATGAAAAAAGGAACAGTAAAGCAACATAATAATGGGTAAAACTTACAGCTTCCAGGTTTGAAGTCAGCGTCAATCCATCCTTGATCTTCATTAAACCTTCTTTGTACCGCCACAGGAAAGAAATCTGCAGTTTTCATACGTATGTCAGAGGTTTCCAGTTGCTGTGGGGTTATTTCCTTTTAAAATGAAGTGAATCCACTCAGCCTCCCTGTCCTCTGAGGCGGGGGGACTATTCAGCCAACAACAGAAACATTTCCGTGATTAGCTCTCAGCCTCTACACAATGCTGATAAGGCCATCTCAGAGAAAAATTGGCGTCTCTTCACAAAAGTAGTTTTCAAGGAGTCCCGCCCAGTTCCACCTCAACAGCCAATCACAGCACAAATAAATGAGTCGCCTTCCTTTTCCACTATACTACTTCCTTTTCCACTATACTTTCTCTCACACACCTACATTCTCCACTCACACCCACATATTCTCCTTTCACACACAGTCTCCTCTCACACACTCATATTCTCGTTTAACACACATATAGTCTCCTCTCACACAAATATATTCATCTCTTACACCCATATATTCTTCTCTTACACACATATATTCTACATGTACATTCATATATTTTCTTTAGACATACATATATTTTCCTTTTACATGAAAAATGAAAAATATGTGTGTTAAACGAGAAGATGTGTGTGTGAGAGGAGACTATATGTGTGTAAAAGGAGAACATGTGGGTGTGAGTGGAGAATATATGAGCATCAAAGGAGAATGTATGTGTGTGAAAGGAAAATTAATGTGTATCAATGGAGAATGTATCTGTGCATGAGAGTGAAAACATATGTACGTGAAAGGAGAACGTATGTGTGTGAGAGGGCCAGAATGAATCATGTCTTGTACGGCCCCTCATAAAACGATGACAAACTGGACGACTGTGAAAGCCAACAGGATTCCAATAGTTACTTGATCAACCAGCCCGCCTTCTCTGACAAATCACTTAATATGCAAATAGCTCTGCATTTATCTCAATGAAAAATCACAGCTTCACGTAAACAGACTCCTGAGATACACGGACACAGAGCTCACCCAATCAAACACAGGTGGTGAAACACACACACACACACAATGTGTCATAATTATGTTATAATGCTTAATAATGTTTAATAACTGTTACATTTGTTCCAATGATAAATGGGAATTGGAGCTTCTGCTGTGCTGCATAGAGATACCACCATTCCACCTGTACTCTTGTTGTTTGTGTGTGAATGTGTTTGTCAGTTTAACAGGCACTCTGTGTGTCTTAATTAGGAGCAATACCTGATTATTTGCATCTATTCTACCCTTTTCTTCTCATCATATCTTTAAAGAAGCTCTGTGTTGAATGATGGATGAATAAAGAATTAATCCACAATGCCACGCTGCAAAAAAATGTTTTAGCAGAAGAGCAGCTGCACAACAAAACGCCCAAATAAGCAATTAATCTGCAGCATTTCATGATGATGACAGCTTGCTAGAAAAAGGTAAGTTTGTATTTAATATAATATTTTGTAGCAACCCTGTCTGTTTATACACTATATATTGTGACAGCTTGTTGTAATTGCCAAAAATAATTGTGAGCACTGTTGAGTCAAAACTATTTTATTTTCAGGGCTACCCATCACCCTTTGCAGTACTTCTATTGACAGACAGTGATTTGCAATAAGTGTATCAACACTCCAAAGGGACACAAGTTAGATATGATCTAAAATGTACAAAGTGTGCAGTGCTGCAGTATCCACAAAGATCTGAAACATGAGAAAATCCAGTTGTGGTGTGTAGGGGTAGCTTGAAAGCAGGCTGATCATCCTGACATTGAAGAAAGGTAACAACCCTTTGTCTTCACTGGGGAGTTCAATGCAATAAATATAATGATTGTAACAAAACATAGCTTATATAATAGCTCTAATTCAAACTCATCTTGTGCTTCTCCATTTTGAATTTGATGATGTTCCACAGTTTTCAGTTGGATTTAGATCTGGTGATTGAGCAGGACAAGGCATGATTCACATGTTCTGGTTCTCCATCCAGGCTTTAACTGACCTTGTCTTGTTGGAAAATCCAGTCATTGGAGACAGGAAAGAAGAAGACTGTTTTCAGAGTAGTCCTGCTTCATTCACCCTGATCCAGATCATCACTGATCCACCTCCATGTTTTACTGTAAGGGCAGGACAGTCTGGTTTGGAGGCTTTTCCATGCTTCCTACTAACCAGGAAGTTGTCTCTACAGTGGATCCATCAGTGAAGAGAACCTCAGTCCATCAACAATAGTTCAATCCTTGTGATCCCATCAGAGAGTAGCCAGCATTTCTCTGCCTTTGGTTAATGAAGAGCTTCTTATTCTGCCCTGAGTGACTACAGACCAGCTTCGAGAAGTCCATTTCCAGCTGTCCTTGAGGAACAAGTCACATTTCTGGACAGTGGCCACTCCTTTTTAAGGTCCCTGGAGGTCTGACCAGGCAGTGTCCTCTACTGGAGGCATCTCAATTGTTGACGTCAACAATTGAGAAATGTTCACCTCACCTGCTTCAGCACACATTGGCGAAGAAGACAAAGGAGGTGACAGACTTTTTTCACTCCTGAGGCCTCATACACAGGCTGTGAGCACCTTTATAAAGTGAATTTTGCATCATAGGTGACCTTTAATTTTGATAGCCTCATAGTGCATGAGTGTAGGACCTTTTCTTTGTTAAATGTGCATAGCCTCTAAGTGATAGAGCTCTTTTGTTATTTGTAATTGTCATAGCCTCCATGAGAGAGTTTTCCTATTTTTTGTAGCTTTATTAAGAGAATTTTGTTGTATTCTCGGTAGCCTCTTAGAAAGAGTATTTTGAGTTTAATTTTATAGCCTCTCAGAAAGAGTATTTAATTTCTAGATAGGTTTTAGTTTGTGTTTTTTCCCTCCCCTTTTGGTGAGTGGATTATTATTTTTCCCTGTTTCTTAGTCTAGTGTAGAATGAGAGTAGGGCCTCCCTGGTGCGCCCTCATCCAGCCCAGTGAGGCACACTCCCCTCTCCCTTCTGGAAGATTTGTGCTCACCTTGCCTGCCCTGTTGCACTGAACAATAAACTCTGTGAACTGTACCTGCCTGTCTCTCGAGTCGTGTTTGGGCTCTAACCATGGAGCCTTCACACTGATGACATGAAGTGACCTCTAATAGATCCTGGGAATACAATTAAGCTCCAGCAGTTGAAATCGGACATAAAGTAAATGTAGCCTCAGAGAAGCTGTTTATCTGGCCATACAGTGGTAACCAAAATAATCAGAATAAAGATCTGACAATATTTTTGCCTCCAAAGCATGATTTCATAATGTTCTGAACGCACCAAATATCAGATGAAGTGAGTCCTACTGTTTCAGTCAACTTTAAACTTTAACATTTGGTATGTCTATAGCATTATATCTGTGCCACATTTTGAGCGAGCAAATGTCACGCTCCAACTGTCTGTTTTAATTAATTCTCTGAGTGCCAGCCATTTTTTAAAATGGGAAGTGGCTTCTGCCAGTGTTTTTGGCCATTTTGAGTCATATTTCTTGACCCACAGAACATTTTGTACTATGTCTCTGAAAACACTGAATGGCTCAAATGAAAGAAGAGACTCTCTATTTCATTATGAATTTTTTTTTTTGTTTTTACCTTGTTCCATTCCTGTTTTATCAGAGATAGAGGACACTTTCATCAAAATCACCACTTTTGCTGTTTTCAGGCCAACCAGAACAGTGCTGGTGCTGGTTCCCGCTCGCCTGGGCCCGCCCATACTTCCTGTGACGCTGCACAGTTTTGTGACCAAGTCAGTCTGGCCAAGCTGCTGTTCTCTTTGATTTCAGATTCACCTAGAAATGGAGACCAATGAAAATCTTCGAACAGCTCAATTGAGGCATGTTTAAGGCAATGACACAGTAGTTCTTTGGATCAACCAGATTCCTTCGCTACACATACATCAGAGGAAAGAGTGGCCTGATCGGTTGAAGCTTCGTCCAGTAGCACATAGAGGCATTTGACAGATGTGGGTTAAGCCTGCCCTCTGAAAACGCCGTTTACAAGGCAGCTTGGCCAGACTACGCTTGCAGAGCAAGTAGTCGCGATAGCCAGGCTAGGTTGTTGCACCAGTTACACTGGGAACCAAAGTGCTTACCGGTGAATGACCTGCATTCATATCATTTAAGTGAGCCCATGATGCGTCATCAACAGAGGGTGTTGATTTGCCACCAAATAAAAACAAGGCCATACGGAAGTGGATGTCACAGCAAGGAAAATAACAATCATGCATCGAACAACTACCAGTGAGCATTTGTACTCACACAAATCATGATTTATCTGTGTGAAGCTATGCTACAACATGTGCTGCTGCCATATCCCCCCCCCCACACACACACACACACACACACTCTTTGTATGTTTATTTTACCACGTGACCCGGATGAACCTGCTGTCTACTTTGCCAACTCAGTAAAAACAAATTTTACTTGGTTCCCAACAGGAACCAACTTTTCATTTCCCGAATGCTCTGATTTTTGGCGTGAACACATCAGTCGGAGATTAGGTGCAGGAACTGGCACTGGCATGGTTCTCAGTTGGAGAATCCGTCCCTTTTGCTTTCTAATCTCGATCGTCTCCACTTCCTGCTTTGATCTCTGGACTCCAACTACATCTCCCAGAAGCCCAAACATCACTCACAGACTGCAGGAGACTGCTATCCACAACCTGCTGCAGAAAAAACACTTTGACGTATTATTACGTCGATGGCACTCAAGCATCACATTTTAAATAATATCAAAAACTGTCAATGGCACTCAGTGTTAAGTTACCCGTTTTGTCTCGTGCCTGCATGCTGTCTTGTCACTTCCTGATTTATTTTGCAGTAATCCTTGTTTCAGGTGTTTTTGCTTCCTGTCCTCCAGTGTTCCCACATCTGTGATTGTCTGCCCCACCCTGCTTGTTTCCACCTGTGTCCCCTTAACTCATGTTCAAATAGTCTTGTTTTTCCGCAGTCTTGTGTGAGTTTGTCTTGTTCCTGCCTTTAATACTGGTTCTTGTCATGGAAGATAGCCTTTTCTCCCTTTTCAGGTAGAGCATTTCATTTATGGATTTAGTTTCTTATCCTCCCTTTCTGGGTTGAGCACCTTTAGTTTATCAGTATCCTCCCTCCTTAGGTGAGCTTCTTTTGTTTCTAGAGCTGTGAAGATACTGTAGGTCTGCTGATGGTCTTCACCACCTTCTGTTGCTGTCATCCTGTTTTTGCTGCAGTAAAAACTGTTAAATTGAGGAGTACTATGACCCAGTCATGCATGTGGGTACTCTAACAAACGGATCCCTCACACAAATGCAGATTTTGGGCACAGAAATATATTCTGTCCTCAATTAATTTATTTTTGCGAATAAATAACTGCACAGTTTTAGTGCTTCTCCAGCCCGTGGTCGGACCACCTGAGCTTGCCCACATTCTCTCCACTCTGCGCACTTCTCATGTGTTCGCTCAACAAAGACCAGTGTTATATTTGTGCCAGAACAATCAACCAATCAGACGGCTGAAGAAGGTTGATTCTGATTAGCTATGATACAGCTGCTGTCTAAAACTCCTTCCACCGGACAGACAAAGAGCAGACATAAATGATGACAATAACACACCACAGCTTCAGTTAATCATTTTAGAGTTTTGTGATGTTATTATTATTGTTGTTATTGTTATTGTTTCCAATGCCCTGACAAAACCCATTATCAGACTATTTAACTGTTAACATAACTGTTTACTGTAAACATACATTTTTAGTTAAAATAGAAACAATTTTACATTGAACAGGCCCAAAAATTAGTCTATGGTTTGTTAGCTAGCCCCTAGTATATCTTAAATTAGCTGTATGGCGATAGTTATGCTGCTACTTGAAACGGTTGGATAGTAGTTTTTGTCAAGGGCTGAGACACATCTCCATGAATTAATCCTCTTTCAAGATGGCACCGCGAGAGTGGGAGCCTTTACAGCAGCCCTTGTACTTTTCTAAGTTTCTTCTTTTTTTCTAGTTTATATCTTTTTTTCTCAAAGTCTTCTTTGTATGACTTTGTTTCCCCAAACTATGGAAGGGAGATGGGCATATTCGTTTTTGCTCATCTCCATTATTTTCTTTTAAATGACCACCGTGTCCGGAGATCCCGCTCGCTCCCGTGACCCTATTGTTTACAGTAGGGACCAGCTGTTAGCTTTGCAGGCTAACAGCCGGCTATCGGCCGGCGAAAGACCAGACATTCCCTGCGGGCTGAAGAGGAGGAGACGTGGTTGTTGGGCCGGGAAGGAGCGCTGCAGAAGAAGGAGACGATACAGACACGTCCTCCGGTCCGTCATTATGGGGAATGTAAGATCTCTACCCAATAAGATGGACGAGCTAGCAGCGCTAACCCGGCATCAGAGGGAGTTTCGCGAGGCCAGCCTGCTGCTATTTACGGAGTCATGCATAACAGCGGTAACTCCGGACATTCACGCCAAGTTGGATGGCTTCCAACTCATACAGGCGGACAGGACGGCAGAGAGCGGTAAGAGGAAAGGAGGGGGACTGGCTGTGTTTGTCAATGAGAGATGGTGTAACCCCGGGCACATCACCATTAAGGAGCAACTCTGTAACCGGGACATTGAGCTGCTAGCCATTGGCCTCAGGCCGCACTATCTCCCGAGGGAATTCTCCCACGTCATCGCGGTGACTGTGTATATTCCCCCGTCGGCCAGTGGCGATGCAGCGTGTGATGTCCTGCTCTCAGCTGTGAACAGGCTACAAACACAGAGCCCCAACGCCCTGCTGCTCATCTCTGGGGATTTTAATCACGTCTCTCTATCGTCCTCTCTGCCCACCTTCACACAATATGTCACCTGTGCCACCAGAGACAATAAAACACTGGACTTGTTTTATGCCAATACCAAGGAGGCATATACATCCCACCCCCTCCCCCCTCTGGGCAGAGCAGACCACAACATTGTGCATCACCAGCCTGTATACAGACCTCTGGTACACAGGCAGCCAGCTGTGACCCGCATGGTCAGAAGATGGTCCACAGAGGCTGAAGAGGCTCTACAGGACTGTTTTGATTCGACCATGTGGGAGCTCTTCAGGGAGGTGCATGAGGAGGACATTGACTCACTCACTGACCGTCGACTTCTGTGAGGAGAACACCGTACCCACCAGGACTGTTCGGTGTTTCTCCAATAACAAACCATGGATTACTCCTGACATAAAGGCCCTCCTGAAGGAGAAGAAGAGGCCTTTTATTTCAGGAAACAGAGAGGAAGTGAAGTCTTTGCAGATCCAGCTAAGGAGACGGATCAAAGAGGGGAAAAGGCCTATAGGGAGAAGATGGAGGAACAGCTGCAGGCCAGTAATGTCAGCGGAGTCTGGAAGGGCCTGAAAACTATCTCAGGCCACAAAAGCCTAAAGACAGAGACTGATAAGGACAAGGACTGGGCAGATGATCTCAACCAGTTTTTTAACCGGTTTGATCAGGCCCCTTCCCCCAACCAGCCCCCCCTGCAGTAGCCCCTACTACCTCCCCCTACTGTGGACCCCTCCTCCTCCCCTCCTCTGACGACTGGCTCCCAACATCAGACGACTGCCCTCTCAGTCGACCCCCCACCTCCAACCCCCAGTCTGCCTCCTCCTCCTGGCTCCTGCCTGTCTGTTACTGCTGTGCAGGTGATGAACCAGCTGAGGACGATGAAGGTGAGGAAGGCAGCAGGTCCGGACAACATCAGCACCCGGCTCCTCAGGACCTGCTCTGACCAGCTGTGTGACATTGTCTAGCACATGTTCAAACTGAGCCTGAAGCTGGGCAGAGTCCCACAACTGTGGAAAACATCCTGCCTTGTCCCGGTGCCCAAGACCCCCCACCTGAAGGAGCTCAACAGCTACAGGCCAGTGGTGCTGACGTCTCATCTGATGAAGACTCTGGAGAGACTCGTCTTCGCCCACCTGCGGCTGCTAGTGAGCTCATCCTTGGACCCACTGCAGTTTGCCGACCAGCCCAGCATCGGCGTGGAGGACACCATCATCTACCTTCTCCACTCATTGCTGTCACACCTGGAGAAGGCTGGCAGTACTGTGAGTATCATGTTCTTTGATTTCTCCAGTGCCTTCAACACCATCCAGCCCATCCTGCTGGGGGACAAGCTGCAGTATGCCGGAGTGGACCACCACCTCACCACATGGATTACAGACTACCTCACAAACCAACCACAGTATGTGAGGGCACAGGGCTGTGAGTCAGACATGCTTCTCTGCAGCACCGGGGCTCCGCAGGGAACTGTCCTGGCTCCATTTCTGTTCACCCTCTACACCTCGGACTTCACCTACAGTTCCCCAACCTGCCACCTGCAGAAGTTCTCAGATGACTCTGCGATCGTCGGTCTCATTACTGATGGAGATGATCGGGAGTACAGGGGACTGATACAGGACTTTGTGGACTGGTGCCTGCAGAACCACCTCCAGCTCAACCCTGGGAAAACCAAAGAGCTGGTGGTGGACTTCTGTAGGAAACAACATTCTCCACCTGCACTGATGAACATCCAGGGTACGGACATAAAGAGGGTGACCACTTATACGTACCTGGGTGTTCATCTGAACAATAAACTGGACTGGACAGACAACACGGACGCTCTGTTCAGGAAGAGGCAGAGCCGGCTCTTCCTGCTGAGGAGACTCAGGTCTTTTGGAGTTCAGGGGACACTCCTTAAGACCTTCTACGACTCTGTGGTGGCCTCAGCCATTTTCTATGGAGTAGCCTGCTGGTCAGGCAGCATCTCAGCCCAGGACAGAGACAGATTGGACTGGCTGGTCAGGAGGGCCAGCTCTGTCCTGGGCTGCTCCCTGGACACTCTGGAGGAGGTGGGCAACAGGAGTATGCTAGCTAAGCTAACAGCTATGCTGGACAGACCCTCCCACCCCCTCCAGGGCACTCTGACAGCACTGGGCAGCTCCTTCAGCCAGAGACTGCTGCACCCTCGCTGTAGGAAGGAGAGGTACCGCTGCTCGTTCCTGCCTGCTGCTGTCAGACTGTTTAACCTTCATGTCTGAACTCTGGACTCTTAATCACTTAAACAGCACAGCCACTTTTTCACCTGCTACATCTGTCATTATGCCTATACCTATGTATATGGATGTACATATATATTAATGTGAACATATATTGTGTGTATGTATGTATGCATCTATATGATATATATAGGATTAAGCACTGATAGATGTATGCATATATTATTCTGTACTGTGTACAGTTTAATTTCTTATCCTGTACTGTTGTACAGTTAAGTTTAAATTTATTTTTTTTACTTTTTCATAATTTTTTCTTAATATTTCATATTGTGTGTGTGTCGATTTTCTTTGCAGTCTGTTCTGTCTTGCTACTGTAAACTGAAAATTTCTCCATTGTGGGCGAGAGGGACAGATTGAGTCTCATTCAGTCAGCCACTCAGATGAACAGCAAGGTTGTGCTTTTCGTGGATCAGATAGACAAGGTGATCTGCGTCATCCAGACAGGTATCACTGCAGATGGCGGGATCGTACCTGTGCTACACCTCTCAGTGACTATATTGGTTTTGTTGAACGTGCATTACTGATGAATTCCTCAGTAGAGAGCTGTCCAGACATATGAATGTGATCACCCCGATCAGAAAGATCCCTTCTGCCTATAAACCTACATTACTGAAGCAAGTTGTTTCTCACTGGAGAAACATCTATATGACACTCAACAACATGGATGAGGAGCTCAGCCTCTGCTTCCTGGATAACCCTTAGGAGCCTAAAGGAGTGCCTGCGCTCCCTGCGGTTAGGGTTAGGATTAAATTGAGTAGGGCTCAAAGGGTTAAAACAGATGATGTTGACTATGTGATATTTGCTATCGCAGAGTTGATGAAGTGCTTTGTTTGTGGTAAGAAGGAGTACACAGTGAGAGCTAATCAAGAGGGAAACCAGTGAGGAGGTGTCAGCCTGTCTGGATCTGCTGGATGAGGACATGCTTGATGATGCACTGCTGAAAGTATCCCAGAAAAGGAAACAGGCAGAGTCAACAGAGAGTAAGCCTTATAAAGAGTCATAGACTGACTTGTGTCTGACTCAGGAGGGCCATTCAGAGCCTCTATGCTCTAGGTGACATCAAGAGGTTTCTGGAGGTCTCCAAGGAAACCAGGTTTCCTGCACTAGAGGAGCACTTCAATTACCTCAGGCTGTTCATCCAAGGTGTCTGGCAATAGTGAGGAGGTGCTCAGGAGAAATATAGCCTTAAAAAGCTAAAGTGAGGGCTCAAATCAGTAATGAAGATGACTTTTAAACAGGATGTAATTTATTGCATGATATGTTTCACTACTACCACCTGTTTCAGTTAAAGCTGGAATCCTTGATTCTTTTCAAAAACTCTTTTTGTTCTGCTGGGTGAAATGGTCCTTCCACCCTGAGAGCAATTAGTACATTATGTGTTCAGGAAAAAGAACGAAAAGAATCAGGCCTCTGTGGCAGCTACAGGACCCTAAAAACTCTGACCAGTCAACTGCCTCTCAGAGCGAGATGGGAGAACCAATCATGTCTCATCCTGCTCACATCCCCCTCTGTCCCTCCCTCTTCCCTGCTGTTTCCGGAAATATCCAACACGCTAGTCTGCAGAAATACAGACATAGCAGGAAAATCCGTTCTGTAGGGAACAATGTTAGAGAAAATGCAGTCAAAAATAACACTTCCAGCGTTACTTCTGACGGCTCACCCTGCTAAACAGGGAAAAAGAGAAGAGGGAGGCAGAAAAGACTGAAAGACAAAACTCTGGATAAAGCTAAGAGGACAAACCAGAGTGAACATCAGTGGAGACACTGAGACATCTGGAGGACTGAAAAGTGATGTAGAAGTTTCTGCTTTCATGCCGTTGGACAGGTAATTATTTGTTTAGCTTCGGGATGAGTTAATATTTTCACGAAATATGTAATGTTTGCTAACTTAGCTACTGTTGTAGCGCGTATTAGCCCGATGCTAATATTAGCTTCTCTGTGGGTGTAAGCTGGTCGTAGGTGCGGCTTGTATTGAAGAGGTTATAGGATATGACATTTTGAACATATTACACAGTCATAGTCTCCAGTGTCTGCATTATAATGATGCTCACAGACTCCAGTAGAATCTGGATGTCCGTTCAGCTTAAAGCTTCCATAGTGGAGCGCTCTGCTGCTAGCCGTTTCCTGTGAAATTTCTGTGAATTGGTCACATTTAAAGTGGGTCAATGTGAAAAAAAGATGCCAAGCAGTGTTTTGTGAGACAATAGTATGGAGCAGAGACTGTGTCCATCGCAAAATTTGAGCCTTGAGCACTCCGTGTCCGTGTTTTAACATCAGCTCTTTAAACCTGAATGGGGCCAAGTGATTTTTAAAAGAGTCGCTGTTTTTAAAATGATGGAGATCAAATAGATTGATGTCCTGTTTGTTCAGGAAACCCACAGCACTGGAGAGTGATTGGAGGAGGGCTTTTTATGGAGCGGTCATTTAAAGCCACAACTCCAGTCTGAGTAGGGGGGGTGGGTGTTTTGTTCTCCAGAGGGTTTTTACCTGTTTCTTATGTGACCGAGGAAATAATTCCTGGTATTTTATTGAAGGTCACAGCTGAATTTAAGAAGGTGAAGCTGGTGTTTTTAAATGTTTATGCTCCCACCAACGCAGTGGACAGGATGGCATTTTTAAGTCTTTAAGGTCTGCAATAATACTTGTGAAGACTTTCTCTTGATCAAAAGTCTTGAAGTCATTTTCTCTGCATAGCAAAACCAACTGCATGGGATCAACAGAGGAACGATTGTGTGGCTGGACCTCACCTAGACTCATATACACTCCCAAAACCTTATGTTTTTTTCTCCCTGAACCAAGTGGATTCACAACTTCAAATGCATCCTGGTAAAGAATGATGGACAATGAGAAAGGATTTTCTTTCAACAGAGCATTTTCCTTTACATTTTTTCCATCTGCCACATCCTCTGCAACCATGTTTGCAGAGGTACGCTTTTTGGATTGGTTGTACTGCTCTCTAACACTGGACTGACTCATGAGGGATTTTATTGTTTCTTTGATGGAAATGTACTGACAAAAGCAGTCCTTTCCAGCAGCATCACTTCCCATGTAGTCAAAATACTGCTTATAAAATGTTTTCCTTGTTTTGTCAGATCTCAGTATGCCCTCATTGTACAGAGTGAAGAGATCAACTTTAGAGAGATTGTAAATTATACTCTCTAGCTCAGTCTGTGGTATGTTTAGCTCAAAAAGTTTGGCTTTCAACTTTTCAAAAAAGTCTAATACACTAGAGCTATGAACATGCTGAAAACCATCAATAATTTCGGGCGGCAGTAGCTCAGTCTGTAGTGACTTGGGCTGGGAATCGGAGGGTCGCCAGTTCAAGTCCAGGTTGGACCAAATGTGGAGAATGAACTGGTAGCTCCTGAGGTGCCCTTGAGCAACTGCTTCCTTCCTTCACAGACTGGGTCAGATCTCTAGTGACATACAGTCCATACAGACCATACAGTGCATTAAGAAGAAGAATTCCTTTATTGATCCCTCAATGAGGGAAATTACACACACAAGTTATGAATCAAACACATTCACATGCATTGGAGAGGTGTCAGAGTGACTTATCCAGAGAGTTTTTAACAGGGATCACAGACAGTACACCTGGAGTCACTGCAGGGAAACCTGGTCTGTTTTTACCTATTTTTAAAAGGTGTTTTAGCCAGCCTGTGAATTTCTCTGACCATTGTCTCATCTTCTGTTCTGATTTTTTTAAAAAATGTTTAAAGAGCATCTATTGGCATTTTAATACTGCCCAGGTTTTTAAAACAGCTTTTAAATATTTTTGGTGCTCCCACAGAGAGGGCAGGCCTGCTTTCCCAAGCATTCAGCAGTGGTGGGACTTTGGTAAAGCTCAAATCAAACAGCTTTGCCAGCAGTTCACTCGTAATGTCACTAGAGATCTGACCCGGTCTGTGAAGGATCTGGAGAGTGAAGTAGTTGAGCTGCAGCATCTTCTATAGGAGATTGAGGGCTTTTAGACTCCCTCAAGTCCAAACAGTCGGCCATAGCCGACCTGCTGGGTGTGAGATCTCTGCTGGCTGAGATCTCGGAGCTGCAGACCCATACGGAAAACAGAATAAAAAAAGTACTGAAATTCATGAATAGTACATGATTTACTTTTGTAAGTGGCCACTTTTGCATTCTTTTCATACAAGATAATAAAAAGAAGTATAAGGATGTTGTAAAGGAGGAGGTTCGCCATGGCCACGCCCTTTGAGCTACAAGCATAATTTTTTTGGATAAGATCTTTCCCAAGGTCTCAACTACAGACTAGAGAAAAATAACAGCCCTTTGCACATTATGGCAAAACATTTTTGATAACCTTTTATTAACACTATTGGGGGTATCTGTCGCTGGAGTTTCAGCTTGCGAGCATCAAAATCGAAATCTCTCAGAGCTACTTTTGAAAATAGTTTAAAATTGCTAAATCACCTAAAATTTGTCTCTCCACTATCAGAGACACAAGGTGGTGGGCCAAAGATGTACGAGGTTGGACAATGAAAGTGAAACGCCTGGTTTTAGACCACAATAATGCATTAGTATGGTGTAAGACCTCCTTTTGTGGCCAGTACAGCATCAGTTCATCTTGGAAGTAACAGATACAAGTCCTGCACAGTGGTCAGAGGGATTTTGAACCATTCTTCTTGCAGAATAGTGTCCAGGTCACTACGTGATGCTGGTGGAGGAAAACATTTCCTGACTCGCTCCTCCAAAACACCCCAAAGTGGCTCAATAATATTTAGATATGGTGACTGTGCAGGCCATGGGAGATGTTCAACTTCACTTTCATGTTCATCAAGCCACTCTGTTACCAGTCTTGCTGTGTGTATTGAGGCATTATCATCCTGATATACAGCACCACCTTCAGGATACAATGTTTGAACCACTGGGTGCACATGGTCCTCCAGAATGGTTCGGTAGTCCTTGGCAGTGACATGCCCATCTAGCACAAGTATTGGGCCTAGGGAATGTCATGATATTGCAGCCCAAACCATCACCGATCCACCCCCGTGCTTCACTCTAGGCATGCAACAGTCTGGGTGGTACGCTTCTTTGGGGCTTCTCCACACCATAATTCTCCTTAATGTGACAAAGACAGTAAAGGTGGACTCATCAGAGAACAACATGTTTCACATTGCCCAAGATTTTCACTGCTGGCACCACTGAAACCGATGTTTGGCATTGGTACGAGTGACCAAAGGTTTGGCTAAAGCAATGGATATTGACCCTGTGGAGCTCCCGATGTACAGTTTTGGTGGAAAATAGGAGAGCTGAGGTGCACATTTAACTCTGCAGTGAGTTGGGCAGCTGTGGTTTTATGTTTTTTTGGAAACAATCCAGGTTAGCACCCGGACATCCCTTTCAGACAGCTTCCTCTTGCATCCACAGTTCCTCCTGTTGGATGTGGTTCGTCCTTCTTGGTGGTACCCTGGATACCATGGGTTTTGACACATCACAAAGACTTGCTGTCTTAGTCACAGATGCACCAGCAAGACGTGCACCAACAATTTGTCCTCTTTTGAACTCTGATATGTCACCCATAATGTTGTGTGCATTGCAATATTTTAAGCAAAACTGTGCTATTACTCTGCTAATTGAACCTTCACACTCTGCTCTTACTGGTGCAATGTGCAATCAATAAAGTTTGGCCACCAGGCTGCTCAAATTTAGCCATGAAACCTCTAACACTAAATTGGCCAGTGTTTCAGTTTCATTGTCCAACCCCTGTAGCCTTGAAGAGGATCTTTGGATCATTTGGAAAACCAGACTGTCAGCTGTCACCGTACAATCCTTTTCTTTTTATTGTTTACACTGATGATGACTGGTCAAATGAGAACACTGCTGGGTGAATGAACTCTATGTTATAAAGGCCTCTATTGCATTTGTGTCCTGCTTTCACAAAACTGTATTTAAGACCATCAGAGACATTCACATCAACCTCAATATGTCATCAAAACTGCAATAGTCCATCAGTGTTCAAATAATGTCTTGATTCAGACTGAGAGATATAGCAAAAGTCTTCACCCACACTTTGTACTTAAATCACATTACAGAGTCTCTATTTGTTGCTCAATAAAATTAAAATATGTTGACAGGGAACACATGCCATGCAACATTCATTTAATACTCATCGAAACTATTCAGTGAATATTGATTTCCAAATATCTTCATAATTATTACTGCTATACCAAAAATCAAACTAATAAAAACAAAAGCCTTTATTTTCATTATATGCCAGTCATTGCATACAACAAAATTAGAGGCACTGCTAAAGTTAAATAATAATATATAATAATAAAAAAGAAACATTACAATAGCAGGGTTGAAAAGGTGATCATTGACCAGATTCAAAATGTTGTGGAGCCTCTTTCACTTTTTCACCGCCATCAGTTCCAATTCAGGCAAATTAGGACACTTGAGGACATTCACCTTCCTGTTCTTTAGCCGCTGCCTTGTTGTTTTTGGTGGTGTGGGTGAGTAAAACAGAGGAGTCAGACGAACAGTTTACTCATTTTACTGAACGCTCCGTAGCCGCGTACATGTGCATCACGTAACAACACTCCCTCCACCCTCTTCTTCTTTCTATACAGTCTTAATCCATGATCTAAACTTTACAGCGCCACTCACTGGCTATACAGGATAGTGTCTCAGTTCCTGTCTGTGTCTGTAAACACAACATGTCCCCTGTTACTCATGGAATACTACTTCGCCATATGAACAACTTTTAATACCAGTAGTAAACACTTATCAGGTAAGGTGAAATCATATCTTTCTATAAAACACACTTAGAAAAATTACTGTGCCATACAATTTGTATTCCCAACAAAACAAATGCTATAACATAAAGTTAATTAAACTCTTCAGGCATTTAACGTAACCTTATTTCAGAAGATTAACTCAAAATGTGACCTATATCAATTCAAAATGTAGCAACTGAAATTCACTTTACTGTCACGTAATCAACTTCACATTTGTTTTGCTTTAAGCTTGGAGCTATTCCATCACATAGTCTTTTGTCCAGGCTGGTTTCTGTCTCTCTCTTTGAGCAGTTTGTCTTGTTATGGTCTCAGTTGGACTGGTGGTCTGCACTGTACCAGCTCTCCGTCCCTCCTCTGTGCTCTTTGGGCAGAGAGAAAGGCGTGCTGCATTCCACCTCTTCCCGTCGCTCAGGATGAAGGTATGTGATCCGTGTAATGCCTCTCTTCTTTTTCAACATGAAAAGGCTTGCGTACCTGCACGTTATCACCAACTGTGACCTTGGGAGGTTTTGCACCTTGTTTCATGTCTGTGTAGCGTTTGCTCTTTTCCTGCTGTAGGGCAACTCTGGCTGCAATGTAACCATATTTTTCTGTGTTTTCAGGGTTTGGCAGAACATTTAGTTTTGTCCACATTGGTCATCTTTTCAGAAGCTGGAAAGGGGATTGACCAGTTGTCGCATGAGCTGTTGCTCTGTAGCCCTGCAGCATTTCAGTGACTACTGGTTTCCATGGATGTTGGGCTGCTTGAGCTGCTTGAATACAGTCCATGAGCACCCTGTTAAAGCGCTCAATGCGTCCATTAGCTTGAGGATGGTAAACACTTGTTCTGATGTGTTTGATGCCCCTCTCTTTGAGAAACTCAGCAAAGGCAGAAGATGTAAACTGTGGTCCATTATCAGTTGTGATGGCATAAGGATTTCCCTCCTGTGCAAAGATGGAAGAAAGGAATGTTATGATTGTGTCTGTAGTTGCAGATGAAGCAAAGGCAACTTCCAGCCCTTTACTGAAATAGTCAATAAGAGTAATGGCAAATCTGCAGTCATAAGTCCCACGTTCAAATGGGCCGACAATGTCCACAGCCACATGCTAATAAGGGGCCCTTGGAAATTCAACAGGCTGCATTGGGGCAGGAGGAGTCTTGGCCGTTTTGTCACATGATTGACAGATTGTGCAGGATGACAGAACTGTGTGAACTAGGCCGTCCATGTGTGGCCACCAGTAAAGGTCTCTGAGGCGTTGTTTTGTGCGGACCACGCCCTGGTGCCCTTCGTGTGCCAGTTGTACTATCCTCTGTTGAAGAGACTTAGGCACCACCAGGCGAGTTCCACGGAAGACCAGTGGTGCCTCAACAGCAAGTTCATGTCGCATTAGGAAGTATGGCTTCACGTCACTTGGAAGAGACTTTTTCGTCTTAGGCCATCCTGACTGAATGACCTGTCTCACCTTTGTAAGTTCAGGGCAATCCTCACATTCAGCTTTGAAATCTGCAAGTGGCAGTGCTGACAGGAGAGGAGAAATCTCAGCAATCTCTTTGTGTAACTCTTGTCCAGCGTCCACAGCAGTGTTGGAGTTGGTGAGGGGAACACGTGAAAGACAGTCTGCCACAACATTCTGTGTACCTGGGCGGTACTGCATATCGTACTGAAAACACATCAGCCTCGCTGACCATCTGGCGATTCTCATGCCAGCTCTGTTCATGCCTTTGGTGTTGAGAAGGGTGGTAAGAGTTTGATGATCAGTTCTGACTGGAAATCTGTACCCCCACACATATGTACGCCAACGTTCCACAGCCCATACACAGGCTAGGGCCTCTTTCTCTGTTGTGGAGTACTTCCTCTCAGCAGCTGAAAGTGTAAGGGAAGCAAAGGCAACAATGTGCTCAGCACTGTCTGAATGCAGCTGCGTAAGGACAGCTCCTAACCCATAGTCTGAGACATCTGTCGTGATGAAGTTCGGAAGCTTTGGATCATAGATGGCAGACATTGGACTCTCAAGAAGCATGGTTTTCAGCTTAGCAAAGCTTTCATCTGCTGCTGTGTCCCATTGTAGTTCAGCCTGAGCATTGGTTCTGAGCAGCTGTCGCAGTGGCTCAACCAGGGTTGCATAGTTAGGAAGAAACTTGCTGAACCAGGATGTCAAACCGAGGAAAGAGCATAGCACTGCCATGTCTTTTGGAGCAGGAGCTTCAGCAATGGCAGCCAAATGATCTGGGCTCGGACACAGACCCTCCTTTGAAATGACATGTCCGAGGAATGGAATGCAGGTCTGACCAAACAAGCTTTTGTTGGAGTTGATCTGAAGGGCAGTGTCACTCAACTTCTGAAGAACAGTTTGTAGATGTTGATCATGCATTTCTTTTGAGTCACCATATATTATGATGTCATCCAAGTAGTTTTGTACTCCTGGCAAATCCTTCAGGATGGTCTGCATCATTTTCTGAAATGCAGACGGTGCTGAACCCAGGCCAAAGAGGACTTGTGTAAATTTGAAGACACCATCATGTGTTATGAATGCCGTGAGATTTCAGCTGTCAGGGTGCAAAGGCAGTTGGTGGTAAGCAGAACTCAGGTCGATTTGACTGTAGTTTGTAGCATCAGCCAGTTCTGTGAATATGTTCTCCATATGAGGGAGAGGATAACAGTCCATGATGACACTCTTGTTGGGCTCACGCAGGTCAACACACAGCCGCAGCCCACCCCCACGTTTCCGTACCACGACCAGGGAACTCACCCATTCAGATGCATCCACACGTTCTATGATGCCAGCTTGAAGTAGGCGTTTGAGCTCTGCTGACACCTCCTTACTTATGCTCAGTGGTAGGCGTCTCAACTTTTGACGTACTGGCTGCACTGTGTTGTTTACTTGTACTTTATGAATGAACCCTTTAACACATCCAAGCTGATGTGGTGGAGCTAACTCAACAGTCTGCACTGTGGATTTTTGGATGTCATTAGCAGGTGAGTTTGAATCATTGTCATTGCTACAGTTCACCTTGCCTCCAATAATGTTGACATTGAGCACTTTAATCAAGTCCAGGCCCAGCAGAGGTGATCCAGCTTTAACAATGTGGGAGGAGGCTGGGACCCGGCTGCCTTGCTCTGCTACGGCTGCTGTTGCTGGCAAGCAACCGATAACAGGTACCTCACGTTTAGCATAAGTGACTCGTTTGACTTGGGGTTCAGTCAGTGAGCAATCTGCAAAACACTGTCTGTACATTGTCTCTGGCAGGATAGACACAGATGCTCCCATATCAACAATCAACTCCAGGACATGAGAATTTCCCTCTGGCGCGTCAACATTGACATTGCAGGTGATTTTGTCATAACTTGCTGCAGTAAGTTTAACATTATCCACCCACAGTACAGCTAGCTCAGGGACTACAACTTCTCTTTCTTCACTTACAGCAGATTTACATATTTTGGTGAAATATTGGCTTTTTTGCCACATTTATTGCAGTTCACTGAAGCAGCTGGACAGTTCTTATCATTAGCCAAGTGTTTGTTGGAGCCACATCTGAAGCACTTACGTTGCTGTAGGTTTGTGTTCCTCTTTTTATCACGGTCTGGAGCTGGGGCTTTGGCATGGCGTGCTCCTCTTTGCCCTCTGGAATGCTCCTTGGATACTGTGTCTGTAAACACAACAGTGTGTTTTGGGTTGTTGTCATGCTGGAAGGTGAAACACCTGCCCATTTCTATCAGCACTACCTCTAGTTTTCACTGTTAGCGGCACAGTCATGTTGATTGTCCAATGTATCAGAACTGGTTTGAGTCACTGCAAATGTAAAATATTTTACTGCTGCTAACTCACATTAACATCATTCAACTGGCAAAATACAGGATGGCTTTTATTGAAGTACAAACACAAAAGCACACAAAAGTCACACAACGCAAAATGTGTTGTGTCACTGAGTTTAGTGCTTCGCTTTTGTGTCGTAGTGAAGCTGTCTGATGAATAGCTCCTGACTACCCTTACCAAAAAGTAGTATACTCAAGTATACTTATAAGTGTACCTTTTATGAACTAAGTATACTTTCTGTGAACTAATACTTAGGTAAGTATACTTTTCAGATTACTTTGAATGTACTCTCAGGAATATACTTAGCAAAAGTATACTTAGTTTACACTGATGAGTACACAGACAAAGTTTAAGTATACTCTATTTGATATACTTTAAGTTTAAGTATATTAGTCTGTATCCAATAGTAGTTAAAACTCAGTACAAGTACATAAAAATGTTGTACCTGCTTGCATGCAACATGGAGTATTATTTTACTGTATTATAGCTGGCTTGTTGTATAGCTATTTCTCACATTGGCTGCTTTGAAGTAGTTGCCATAAAACATACACTGTGAGTGAACTTGTAGTGTATACTTAACTACATTTACACTTAAATACTACTATATTTACGTACATACTGTTTATAGGTTCAAGGTTGCCACACACAAGGTTTGGAAGTACACAATGCTCAAATCACACTTCAACTCATACTTAAAGTACCATACTTATTTCTTTATAAAACACATTTAAAAACAACATTGTGCCAAAGTACTTTACAATTTCAAAACATGAAAATGCACAATGCACATAAATCATCACAATCTAGTCACGTTCATGTACATTCGGCAACATACAAATGATCAACTTCAACCAAAACACATTTCTTCTGGACCATATTTGGCCAGATCGCACAAACATTACCGGTCTTCTCAACAACATTAATAAAATTACTCTCTACCGTAGAAATGAGCATCAGTGTCGATGTAGGACTGGCTGGTACATTGTAAGACCTGTCTATATGATGGCAGGAGTGTGTGTGTTCCCGCATTTATACATGCTTTGGCAGTTATTTTTATCTGTACTGTTAAACTTGACTTGAAAAGATAATCAGTTTAGATAATGGTCCAAGGTCTCAGTGGGGTGAAAGCGTGTTTTCCTCCCTGGTCATTCATATTTATCTAGTTTGGTCCTCTGTTGACCTCTTGACCCAGGCTTGAAGGGTCCTACACCCATAATGAAGGCTGTATATTATTTATTTTGCTTTTTGAATGTTATAATAGTAAGATAATATAGACTTAGTATTATAATACAGACAGAAAATTAATATATGACTGATTTGGTATATGTGATACAATAGTATGGTAGTGTGTGTTATTATAGGTATATGTATGATTGAATTTAGTTATGAGATACAACAATATGTTATTATACAGTATAATAGAGTGCCAGAGTATAATATAATATATAACAGAATATAAGATTATAGAGATGTGAATATGATATATAATTGTCCATGTATAGATGTGTTACGATAGAGATTATGTAGTATATATATAGTAGTAAATATATAGAATATATATAATAAATAATCCATTGTTGGCTGGCCTTCTGTTTGTTTTCAGCATCTCACATTCACAAGTTGCAGGGCATTCTAGTCATGTTCATGCACATTTGGCAATGGGATAACATAAAAACGATCAACTTCAACCAAAACACATTTCCTCTGAACCATATTTGGCCAGATCGCACAAACATTACCAGTCTTCTCAACAACATGGATGAAACTACTCACTACCCCAACTTGCGGGTCTTTACACACTGGCCTTCTGTTTGTTTTCAGTATCTCAACTAAAATACAAGAATGTTTTCCACATTCACAAGTTGCAGGGCTTTGATGTTCACAGCTGCTTTTAAAAACCACAACGTCGCCAAGCAAGCAAAATGTGCCATCATTTAAGCGTGCTGCATTGTTGGAATTTTTTGTTAGCCTATCATACCTTTCACTATGGTACAGCACCCCATCAATCAAAAAACGTCTATATGACTAAAAGCAGTCACCAACAGTAAAGGGGTTAGCCAAAGATCGACACAAGTTTTGAATGGCATGCCAATTTGTCACATTTGCTCTCACAAGGGGATGCCCAAACCCTGTCACACTTTCAGTCAGTACCTCGCATTTTTCAGTTCTTTGTTCATTAAAGTGCATTTTTTCGACAAAGGACTGAACCTTTGGACAACTTATCTGTTTGTACCTTTTTGGCAACTCTCTCCACAAGAGGAACTTCGAGGCAACTTGAGAGGGGACATATTGGGTTCCGTGAAAATACTTTTTAGTGTCCATATTAGATTCAAATACAAATGTTGACGTAGCCCATAATGGACCCCAATTTCTTACGCTCTGGTGGACATGCGTTAGCAAATGTATGTTGAATGACATGTTGTGTTCGCCATAGAGTCTCTGGAATTGTATCACAAATTTCTTTAGAGACAGTTCAGACATGAGTGTACAGCTAGACTTGACCTGATCTTGTAGTAGTGTATACATGCAAAAAACGAGTAAGAAAAAAATGGCTCCAAAACCGGGCAGGGAGTATGCCTTTTCAAGCAGGCAGAGCATAAATTGGAGAAACGCTCGCCACTGTGAAGCTTTCCAAAATTTCCTCTCATTAAGCGATCTTGGGGTCCTTGTTATCTCAACAGGAGGTTTTATTTGTTTCAGTCGTCGATTCACTTCCTCTATTTGTCTGCCTATATACCAGGGGCTCTCGTGATTTTTGGTGTCAAACCACAATGAAGCTATCTGACGAGTGACTCCCAAGCACACATTGTGTCTGGGACAAAACCATTTACCAGTGTCACACAGTTTTTGGTATTCTTGACCAGACTCTATGTCAGAAAAAACCTCAGTGATTGTAGTTTTCTCATTAAGAGTTACAGCATGTTCTTCTAGAAGTTGCTTAATCTGTCCATGCAGTGGCAAAACAATAAAGTAAATGCCCTTCTTTAAATTTGCTTCAGCGTCAAAAACTGTGTTGCATGAGTTACACTGACAAGGGCAGTCTGCTCTAATGCCAAAGTATGTCAAACAGCTTTAACAATAAAAGTGAACATCAAAATCAGAGGAACTTCCAAATTCTTTGTTGAACAGGTAATGTGATGCTGGGATAAGACCTGGAAACATTAAGTTAAACATTTCCAATAAGTGACTGACTGCTTCGCTGGTTAAATTATGCCATAACAGATAAGACATCACATTCTTTTTTGTAAGACTTGGTTTGGTTGGTTTGTCTTCTGAAGACACAGACATGCTGTCTGCATCAACTTCATCTTGAATCAAATCTTCCTCGGCTCCTTGACTTCCAGCAATCACACCGTCATCAGAATCTCTAGAATCTGATAGATCGTCCTCATTCTGCATGTTGACGAAGAAAAAAAATGATTTAGTTTTATTCTTTATTTAATAACTCTCGTTCTGAAAAAGGCTGTATAGCCAAGAGATGTTTATCTACATGAGATACCTCTCCACTCAGCTATTTGATTCAAGTGGGGGGGGGGGGGGGGGTTGGGGGGTTCGGGGGGTTAGATCGCCAAATGATTCCCGGGCCCAGCACTGCTCCCTCAGGGGATGGGTCAAATGTGGGGGACAAATTTTGCATCCTTGCAATCAATGGGACTTTAACCTTTTTAAGATTACGTAATAGACCAACATTTTAGCTCTACTACTGTATGATTGCAGTGAAATGTAAGCCAACTGATGTGATTAAGATTGTGACTGTGGCCTTCTTATGGCTTTCCTAAATTATGTCTCCATAAGCATTCAAACATGTAATGTACTCAGATGTTAGGACAATATATGGTTGATCAGAGATTGTGTTATATTCTGCTTTGTTAAAAGGCATTTTCATCCGAACTGTGTCTGCCACTGTCTGATTTCTCTATGCATAGGGAGGGAAACTGAAAACTGCACGCCTAACAGTTACATTCCTGCTGTCAGGCACATTTCGGATAAAAATGCATTTTATGGAGCAAAACTGAACTTCAATCGTGTGTCATCTGTGTAACATCTGTGGCATTGAGGTCAGTACATTACATTGATTTGAGCGTTTATCGAGACATAGTGTGGGAAAACCCGTAAGAACATAACACAAGGACATGAGTATCTGTGCCAGGCTAGGGAATTTTCCCAACAGATATTAGGTAAGACAGTCTAACAAGCAACACTGATAGTGGCTGACACTAACACTATTACACACTACCAAGGCTATTGAAGCCAAATCTAAGTACATACCATTGAAGTGCCAGGCATGATTTCTTCATCCGAATCTCCCTGCATCAAGTGTCACCCGTGCCCTCAAGATTCTCCTCATCAGCCTAGCTCTCCTCAAAACGAGATGCATCTTCCTCACTCTGAGGGTTAACAGAAAACAATGATTTAGTTTTATTCCATTTCATTTCTAAGCTCTCGAGTTAGTCTCAATAAGGTTATCTTTCTATGTTACCGGCTTTCTTTACATGAAATATTGTAATGAACTGAGTCAAACCTGCCGTCCAAAGGAATCTAATAAATCAGATACTGTATGTGCTACTGAGACCAAATCAAAGTACATACCATTGATGACCCAGGCATGCTTTCTTCATCCGTATCTCCCTGCATCAAGTCTCTACTGGCTCCTTCATTTTCGCCACCCGTGCCCTCAAGATTCTCCTCATCAGCCTGGCTCTCCTCATAACGAGATGCATCATCCTCACTCTGAGGGTTAACACAGAAAACAATATGATTTAGTTTTATTCCATTTCATCTCTAAGCTCTCGAGTTAGTCTCAATAAGGTTATCTTTCTACGTTGCTGGCTTTCTTTACATGAGATATTGTAATGAACTGAGTCAAACCTGCCTGTCCAAAAGAATCTCATAAATCATGTATGTAATAAATAGTGATGGGCACAGAATAGCAGGGATGGTACCGAAAGTACCGATTCAAATAGGTACTACCGAGTATTGATTCACTTATGATAGAAAAGGTGCCTGATTTATATACCTATGATGACTGAGAGTGCATGAAAACAAGCAAGTATGAACAGAGTTGGGGTCCTATTCATTTTCCAAACAGGTAATAAAAGTGTATGATTACAGGTAATAAAACTGTATTATGCATGCAATTTGAACATGGCTGACAATACTATTATACTACTGAAGCAAAATCTAAGTACATACCATTGAAGGCCCAGACATGCTCTCTTCATCAGAATCTCCTTGCATCAAGTCTTTATTGGGTCCTGTGTTTCCACCGCTCATGCCCTCTTCAGGATCAGGTGCATCTTCCTTTGCCTGCAGATAAACATAGAAAAACGTCACATTTTGTATTATTCCATTTAATTTTTAACTCTTCTGTAGTTCTGTCAAAATAAAACCATGTAAAGTCACGGTCACGATCGAATCCTGATGTTTTCAAATTAGTATGTGAGCACTAACAACATACACTGTGAAAGTGTCTGAATTGTAGCAGATTGACAAGATACCTCTGAAGATCCAGGTATTGCACCCCTGGAGCCCTTGCCCAGATTTCCTTGGGAATGCGCCAAGTCCTCCTCTGTCTTTCGCTACAGATTTACCAGTGAAAAGAAAATGAGTTAAAGAATATCACTTAATTACAAGGGCATATTTAACACCAGGACATAGAAATGGAAAATTCAGAATCCAACCTTGCTATACTAGCTTGAAGCTACCTTACTTAAGCAATTCAGTTAGCTGGGTAATTAATCAATTTCATTTATTGACAAGACACTTGCCAATTGGTACTACTTTTGAATTGAAATTTCTGGAATAAAATATATCAGGGCTGTCAGGGACCGAGCCAGCCAAGACAAAATGACACAGGAAAACTTTATCAGAATAGGGGTTTTATTCACCCAAAATATACAAATCAAAGTTTCTCAACCAAAAGTAATAACAAATTGGGCCCATAAAAGAGGTCAAATTAACACAAGTCAACCGAACAAAGTAACAGAAGACAAAACAGACCTAAACTGACAAAAAGACAAAGGGGAATTTATATAGTGGGTGATCAGCCCACAGTAATACAATAGGGGATTAACAACACTGAACACAAAAGACAACAGCTAACTTGTAAACAAAATCAAAGGAATTAACTTATTAAAAAAAACACAATCTCTACTTAACCAAATACAAACTGAGTAATTAACTATTTAAAGAAAAATAATTAAAGAACTAAATTCCTCAATCTCTCCCCCCTGCGAGGTGCCAGCTTGGTTTGGACCAAATCCGCCCCTCTTCACTGCACCACCAATGGCTGGGCATACAGGGCGGATCTCCTGGCCCAGCCTCCCCAGATCCCAGCAGCAACCCCAGAGCAGCACCACTACAACTCAAAGAACAGAAATTAGAAAACCATACAAACAAAAGGAACAAAGACTGTACAAAAGTTAACTAAATGTGCGCGCTACAAATAGAATTAATGTATGGTCAAATAATACATGGAAAATGTGTTAAACAATACAAAATCTAAATAAACTGAATGAATGAATAAGTGGATAAACAAAATATAACACCTTAAAGCAAATAATGTGGGTGCACGGGGTTACCAAATGTTTACTGTGTGGCCTCAGCTGTGGCCATCACACACTCCCCCTCTTCGGAGTCTTCACTGGGACAGCGGGAGAGATAATCTGCGGTGGTGTTATCCTTGCCAGGGATGTGCTTCACTGTAAACCGGTATGGCTGCATGGCAAGATACCACCGGGTGATTCGTCCATTAGTATCCTTCATTCTTTCCAAGCACTGCAGTGCCTTATGGTCAGTCTCCAAAGTGAACTCTCTCCCCAGCAGATAATACTTAAAGGAGTCCAAGGCCCACTTCACTGCCAAAGCCTCCTTCTCCACTGTGGAGTAGCGAACCTCTCTGGGGAATAGCTTCCGGCTGATGTAAGCCACCGGATGCCGGTCCTCTTCCAATCCCTGCAGAAGCACAGCTCCAACACCCCTCCCAGATGCATCAGTTTGCAATATAAAATGTTCATTGAAATCTGGACTATGGAGGACAGGGCTCTTACTCAGAGATGTTTGGATGTCCTTAAAAGCGGCCACTGCCTTAGCTGTCCACTGGATGTTGTTGGGGCACTTTGAGCCAGTCCGGTCTGTCAGAAGGGCAGCTCTGGCTGAGAAGTTTGGAATGAAGCGATGATAAAAACCAGCCATCCCCAGAAATGATCTCAGCTGCTTCCTACTCTGTGGGAGAGGACACGACTCAAGTGCATGCACCTTATGAACTTGTGGTTTAATCAGCCCACCTCCAATGGTGAAGCCCAGATACTCCGTCTCCTCTCTGGCGATTGCACATTTTGTGGGATTGACTGTGAGGCCTGCTGACCTCAGGCGGCTCAGGACTGCTTCCAGGTGTCTCAGATGTTCCTCCCAGGAAGCGCTGTAGATGACAATATCATCCAGATATGCACAAGTAAAATCAGACAGTTCACTGAGTACCTGGTCCATTAATCTTTGAAAGGTTGCAGGGGCCCCGTGCAACCCAAAGGGTAACACCGTGAACTGGAACAGCCCCCAGGGAGTTCGAAATGCTGTCAGCTCCTGAGACCGCTGGGTCAGGGGCACCTGCCAGTAGCCCTTACAAAGGTCGATTGTGGTCAGGTATTTTGCCTTCCCCAGGCGCTCGATGAGGTCATCAATCCGTGGAGTAGGGTATGAATCAAATTTTGAAATTGAATTCAAGTATCTAAAGTCAGTACAGAAACGGATGGAGCCGTCCTTCTTCGGAACCAGAACCACCGGATTACACCACTCACTTTTGGATGGCTGGATTATGCCCAGAGACAACATGAGGTCGATTTCCTTCTTCAGGGACCCCAGGAGGCGCTCTGGTATCCTGTAGCTCATTAGTCTCACAGACGCATCAGGTTTCAAAACAATATCATGTTCCACAATATCTGTGCAACCCGGATACTCTTGGAAAGTTTCTGAATTAATCAAAGGTTTCACCTGCTTCTGCTTGTCCTCAGGGAGGTGACTCAAATCCAGGTCAGAGGTCACTGAAGCAGGTAGGTACTCATCATCCACCTCCTCTTCCTCCTTCACAGCCTGGATCAGCAGCACTTTTGCACTCTCCTCGGCCCTTGGGATCCACTCCTTGAGGAGGTTCACATGAAGCACCCGACTGGAATGCCGACGCTCCGGGTTGGAGACCTGATAGGTGGTAGGCCCAAGTTTCCTCTGGATCTCAAAAGGCCCCTGCCACTTTGCCAACAGCTTGCTGTCACTAGTTGGCAGCATGACCAGGACCTTTTGCCCTGGCTCAAAGCCTCTCTGCCTTGCTATTTGGTCATACCAGGTCTTCTGGTATTGCTGGGCTTCTGCCATGTGAGCCTCCGCCAGTTGACTCATCTTCTGGAGTTTCTCCCTCATCTGTATCACATAAGAAACAACATCAACAGGCCCCTCCCTCCTCCGATCCCCCTCCCAGGTTTCCCGTAGCAAAGCCAGAGGTCCCCTCACCTCATGGCCGTACAGCAGTTCGAAAGGGGAGAAACCTGTGGAAGCTTGGGGTACCTCTCTATAGGCAAAGAGAAGATAGGGAAGCCATTGATCCCAGTCAGATCCAGTTTCATTCACAAACTTACGGAGCATTTGTTTGAGGGTCTGGTTGAACCGCTCTGTCAAACCATCCGTCTGTGGATGGTATGGGGTGGTACGCACACTTTTTATGCCCAAGAGCTGGTAAACCTGTTTCAAAAGGTTGGACATAAAGTTAGTGCCTTGGTCAGTTAAAATTTCACAGGGGAACCCCACTCTTGAAAAAAACTGAACCAGAGAAAAAGCCACAGTTTTTGCTTTAACAGTTTTTAGTGGAAAAACTTCAGGATATTTGGTGCCATAATCTGTGATGACCAACATATAACGGTTGCCTGATTTACTTTTTTTCAACCGGGCCAACAATGTCCATACCCAAGCGTTCAAAAGGTGTAGTAATGATGGGGAGTGGCTGGAGAGGGGCTCTGGTGGGGCCTCTCAATAAGGTCTTCTGGCACTGAGCGCAACTCCTACAGAACTGGGCAACATCTAGACTCAAGCCTGGCCAGTAAAAGTAACGTTTAATGCGAGCTGTGGTCTTGTGTTTCCCCAGGTGGCCAGCCCAGGGAATCGAGTGGCCCAAGGTAAGTACTATGTCTCGGGCCACCTGTGGGACTACTAGCTGCTCAACCTGGCCATGCTGACGGTAGAGCACCCCCTTCTGGAGGAAGTACTCCTCTGCCCTGCCACGAGTTTCCATCTCCGGCTCCTTCTCCTTAGCCCTCTGTAAAAAGACAGACAATGTTGGGTCCTCTTGCTGCAGTTGCATGTTGTTATCAGGAATTTGAAAACCTAAAGGCACACTTGGCACAGCATCAGCTGATGGTAGCACAGCAGTATGTTGGAATTTCGCTTGCCTCCTTTGACTACGAGACTTACGACACTTCCCAGGCTGTGTCTCGAGCTCAACTCCATAGAATGGCAAGACGCTGAGGGTTGGGGAATCCACATCCGCCTGTTTAGCTTGTGCCCTGGTGACTGCCACATTACAACTTTGCATTGGATGAAGCAGATCAAAAAGTACAGGCAGGTCATCTCCCAAAACCACTGAAAAAGGCAAGTTTTCTGCAACTCCAACATTCAACAGATAAGCCTGATTACATACTTCAATGTAGACATCAGCAGTGGGATACAACCTCTCATCAACATGTACACAGCGAATTGGGATGGTCTCAAGAGTGCAAATGGTGTTAGCTGGCACATATTTCCTGTGAACCAGGGTCTAAGTACTGCCAGTATCAATCAGAGCTCTGAGCTGCTCTCCATTTATCTTGACATTGGTTGTTTTCATGGACTGATTTGTGTGTGGCTCAATATCAGCTTGACGTGGAACAAAACACATTTGAGTGAGCTTGGCTGGATTCCTTGGGCACTGTGGTTTAATATGGCCTTCCTGTCCACACAGATAACAAGTGGGTATTTTATTGAGACCTCTTAAATGTGTCTGCTGGTTTTCCCTTACAGGAGGCTTACCCCCACCTGCTGGTGGCCTCTGGTGGTGTTGAGGAGGTGCAGGAGGTACAGGCCTGCGTGTATCTTTCCCAGCCTTCCAGGTGAGGTTACTCCATGGCTGATTCTTTTTCCGTGCAGCCACAAACACCTCAGCCAACGTAGCAGCCTCTGCAGCCGACTTTGGATCATGCTCTTTTACCCACACCTGAAGCTCAGGGGACAGCATTCTCAAGTATTGTTCCAGAATAATCATTTCTCCAATTTCATAAACTGTTTTACCTTGCGGTTGGATCCACTTCCCATATAGCTCCTTCAGCCTCACATACAGCTCCTTGGGGCTCTCATCAGGTCGAACATCCAGTGAGCGGAACCTCTGCCTGTATGTCTCGGGATTCACATTGTGGTGGAAATTCTGTCAGGATAGTCTAATCTCCACCGGGTTCTTGCTGCACGGGAGAATACAATAAACAGTTTCACTGATTCAGTTGTCCAACGAGTTGCTTTAATATCTGTCTGCAGAACAGAGATGAGAATTCAGACACACAGCACAGAACTCTGCGAGTGAATACTCATGAATAAACAAGACACAAGGGCGTATTTAAGGCTGGATGGGAAAGACACGTTGTCAAGGACTTTGATAGAGAATGAGCTGGCGGCTCCAAGTCCTGGGCTTATCAGTCCAGGGCAATGTGACATAGCCTGTTATCGTCTACAGAATTGCGTACTTTGAATGTATCAGCAGAAGTCTTCACATAACAACCTTCACTGTCAGCACAAGCTTTCACATATCAGCATATACAATTAGGTCTGTGTACAGAGGTATCAGCTTACATAATCAGGCATCAGCAGTTCAATACATTTATTCTTCTACAACATCATATTTCATCAAAATAGCAGTTTTTACTGCATCATACTCCAAGGAATCATCAACGTCCATATTTACATATGCTCCTCGAGCCTTACCAGTCAAGAGAGGAATAAGTCGGAAAACCCAATCTGACCTTGGCCACCGACATGCAGCTGCTATCCTCTCAAATGTAGTGAGGAAGTGCTCAATAGCATCATCATTTTCTGTTAGCTTCTCTAATCTTGGCTCATGAGAGAATCGAGGTTGACTTGGATTACTCACAGGCTGGATGGATTCCATTAGGGCTGCAGCTTGGGCCTGTAGCCGGCCGCCATCTTGATCCAGGGCCTTCACTGAGTGCAACACTGGGGAAGTGGGCTCAAATGTTGGAGGTGCATGCGCCTGACCTGTCTTTACCTCCTCCTGCAAAAGCCTGAACTGATGCTGTAATCCTTGGAACTGTTGCTCCTGCCTTGAAGCTTCCTCCTTCCTCTTCATCTCTTGGGCCTCCTGCTGCCCCATGCAGGCCTGAATGATGCCTGTCAAGTCTCTTAAAGTTGGTTCTCTCTCTTCACCCTCAATGCCTAATAAGTTTGTTACTGCTTCACCATCTGTCTCCTCAGTCTCACTCTGGGGTTCCAATGCTCCATGTGTGCTCCTAAGGCCTGCCCGGCCTCCTCTTGTCACTCTTCCTCCACGATGCATGCCTTCACAAAATGGAGGGGAAGGAAAAAAAGAAGAAAAAAAAATGCCTGTGTCCTCAACTGGCTGATCCCACCGCTGCCACCAACTGTCAGGGACCGAGCCAGCCAAGACAAAAGGACACAGGAAAACTTTATCAGAATAGGGATTTTATTCACCCAAAATATACAAGTTAAAGAATATCACTTAATTACAAGGGCATATTTAACACCAGGACAGGCTATACTAGCTTGAAGCTACCTTACTTAAGCAATTCAGTTAGCTGGGTAATTAATCAATTTCATTTATTGACAAGACACTTGCCAATTGGTACTACTTTTGAATTGAAATTTCTGGAATAAAATATATCAGGGCTGTCAGGGACCGAGCCAGCCAAGACAAAATGACACAGGAAAACTTTATCAGAATAGGGGTTTTATTCACCCAAAATATACAAATCAAAGTTTCTCAACCAAAAGTAATAACAAATTGGGCCCATAAAAGAGGTCAAATTAACACAAGTCAACCGAACAAAGTAACAGAAGACAAAACAGACCTAAACTGACAAAAAGACAAAGGGGAATTTATATAGTGGGTGATCAGCCCACAGTAATACAATAGGGGATTAACAACACTGAACACAAAAGACAACAGCTAACTTGTAAACAAAATCAAAGGAATTAACTTATTAAAAAAAACACAATCTCTACTTAACCAAATACAAACTGAGTAATTAACTATTTAAAGAAAAATAATTAAAGAACTAAATTCCTCAATCTCCCCCCCCCTGCGAGGTGCCAGCTTGGTTTGGACCAAATCCGCCCCTCTTCACTGCACCACCAATGGCTGGGCATACAGGGCGGATCTCCTGGCCCAGCCTCCCCAGATCCCAGCAGCAACCCCAGAGCAGCACCACTACAACTCAAAGAACAGAAATTAGAAAACCATACAAACAAAAGGAACAAAGACTGTACAAAAGTTAACTAAATGTGCGCGCTACAAATAGAACTAATGTATGGTCAAATAATACATGGAAAATGTGTTTAACAATACAAACTCTAAATAAACTGAATGAATGAATAAGTGGATAAACAAAATATAACACCTTAAAGCAAATAATGTGGGTGCACGGGGTTACCACGGGGTTTACTGTGTGGCCTCAGCTGTGGCCATCACAAGGGCCATGGGTGCAAAAGTGCAAATCCATCACCTGTGAAAAAGGTGACAAAGAGCCCTTACACACATAGATCAAATTAATTCGGATTAAAAACGTTTATTTTCACCAAAAGGTGACTAATTTGCACCCCTGCATATTCAATGGAGACCAATATGTCCTTTTAGGCCAAAGTCCTAGCCATTTTAGTGCCATAGTATCAAATGAATTGATGAAATAATGTTCTATGCAGTAGAGCCAGAGAAATGCATAAAGCTGGAAACTCTGGGAGTACATTTGTTGCTAACTATGATTCTTGCATTTACATCAGCAATCACACCATTTGATGAGGAAATGACATACAGCTGATTGTGTATTAATTTGTGTAGTAATTTGAGGTAACGTTTGTAAGAATCCCTGTTTTGACAACCTAATGTTAGTCTAGTACAGTGCCGTGGTTCTCAACCTTTTCAGGCTGTGAACTCCCCAAGTCATATTTGAACTTGGGACTCCCAAGTGTTGTGAAAATAGCTGATCTACAGGCACACAAGGCCTTGTGTTGCATGGCATTGTGAGCCTGCAGATCAGCTTTTTTCAATTTTTGCCTTATTATTACTATTACAATCTGGCCAATGTTTTTACCAGAGTTTGTTGATTTCTTAATCACTTTTGAAGCAGTATTTTTCTTTGAGGGTCTTACAAGTCCTTAAATTATCAGTTCAATGTCATCTGGGGACCCACCCATCATCCTGTGGGGACCCCCCTGAGACTCCAGACCCACAGGTTGAGAACCACTGGTCTAGTACGTCCTTTTCAATGATGCTTTTCTCTGGAAAATAAACTCAGCTCACAAAATGTGGCACAGTTCACTGGCACTAGCTGGCTAGAAATTACAGACAAAAACGACGGGATTTTGTCATGAAAAGAATGTTTGATCGTTGATACCGATTTTAAAGGGTAACACACTTTGGCATAACACCGGGCCGGTGCTTTTGGACGATGTGTGTGACCAGTGTCGGGCATGTTACTTTAAAAAAGTAATTAGTTAAAGTTACTCTCTACTTCTTCCAAAAAGTAACTGAGTTAGTAACTGAATTACCATATAAAAGTAACTAGTTACCGGGGAAAGTAACTATTTCCGTTACTTTAAGAAGAAGTTGTTATGTCTAAGATTTTGAAATTTTCTGAGCAGTATTCGAGTCAGTTGAATAGAGAAGAACAGACAGGTACTTCATCTAGCCAGGGGGTGCGTTCAGATGGAGCAAACACAGAAACGTTGGCAAGCGTTTGGAAAGCATTGTCTAATTGAATGAGCAGGGACAAATAGCCTGCAGTCATAAGAAGTAGTGCGCTATTCTCAAATCTGAACGCACCCCAAGTCTTGGATGACAAATAAACAGAGCAGAGTAGGCTAGCTACGGCTGGTAGTTTCTTCAATGTATTCATAGTAACGCACCGCATTTGACTGTCAGTAACAGTAACGGAGTTGTAATGGCGGAAAAAATAATTAGATTACCCCGCTATTGAAAAAATAACGCCATTACATAATGCCGTTATTTATAACAGCGTTATTCCCAACACTGTGTGACACATGACTCTAATCTATCGGTCATGCCACCTGGAGTATTTTCAACTTACCTTTCTTTCCCATCTGTACTTGGTTCTCCTATGAATCTTGTCTGATTTGCTCTCCAAATACAGTACTTCTGATAACTCCACGTCTTTGAGCCATAATAAACTGTGCTCTAGCTAGGTAGGCTAGGTGTCACTACCCAATCCATCCTGGAAAGCCGATCGGTTCTGCGCATGTGCGAAACGCGTCTACATCCACTGTGTAAGCTGCGCGTCTGGTCTTGTGCACTGCGCATGCGCCCCAGAGTCCTTTGCTACGAAAACTGAGCGGGTAATTCTAGCAAAGACAGTTATCTTTGATTCTAGCAAACGCGGCAACTAGCTAGTAGCTATATTGACTTCACACTTGAACAATCATGGAATATGCACTGTTTTATTTCAAATCTGACAAGACTGTGGAGGTCGGACCAGTAAAATGCATCAAGGATGAAGACATGAGTAAAGTTGACACATTGGAAACTATAAAGGAACGCCCTAATCTGACGAATGATGATGGGTGGATAAATGTAAAGTGGACCAGCAAGGGGAAGAAAAAGAAGAAGGAAGACTATTATCTTGCCAAGGTCTTGCTGTTCAGTGGTAAGTAACTGAATATCGAATATTGTCTGACTTATTGTACTACAGTGACGAAAAACCTTAACTTTTAGCTAGCTAACTGCTAGCTTTTTTTTTTTTTTTTTTTTTAAAAAAACACATTGTGTTCTCCCTGCTCTTCTCAAGAGTAGGGGCAACGTAGAATACTACGCACTGCATGGACATCTCCCGAGCCGAGGGTTGATGCAGTTCGGGTGGATGTCACGCAGCTGCATTCCCACTGTCGAGCATCAAATCTGATATGAGCAGGTTGCTGCTCCGCCATTGTAGATAGCTAGGCTCATAACAGAGACTGACACCGATTTCATAGAGTGAAGCACTTAAGCGTAACACAGTCCCATCGCTGGCCGTTGATGTGTGTGACACATGGTCGCGGCTGATACCACGAGGATGGATTCTTTTTTTCTGTTTTCTGTTTTCTCCTCAACCGTGTTTAGGCTGACCATTATCGCTAAGGCGGGTTTTAATTTTCAGGTCCGTTTATAATTATAGTAGGCAGTAGAGACAGGATCAGCTCCTAGCATGGCTCCTGCTCAGTGGAAAAGCACTTTGACTTTGTTAGCGTTCACTGACGTTACCACTCTGCTCCTGATATTAGACACCCAAAACAACCATCACAGCCTCGTAAGTTGAGTGAAATTTATGGACATTTCAGTAAGTGTTTTTTTTATTTGTGATGCAAAGAGATTTTTCTATGAAATTACATTTATTGCAATTGAATCAGGGAGAACTTACAAACAAAATGGCACCACATTCAGTTCACTCCGAAGCAGCCTTTTGCCCCCTGGCCGCTCCCATTGTTTGTACACAAGAAATCCATCTATTGGGTCCTTCTTCTTAGTTCTATGGTGTTACTTTCCATGTCCAGCGTCTCCAACAGCTCCAACACACTGCTCTCTCTGCCCACACTGAGAGTGAATGCCTCCAGAGTCTCTTGATCACCAGATCATTTTCAACTGGTGCAATTAACCAGTGTCACCAGGCTGAGAGGCACACCCAGACCTGCAACACTCAGCCAGAGGGGTGCGGCCTGCAGCTCAGCTGAACAATAATGTATTGGACCATTAACATTGATTTTAAAGATGGGGGTCCGTGGGTGTCAATGCACTGCTTTTCAGTTTATCACCCAAGTTTGATATTAACTACAAAAAGATTAACTACAAAAAAACATGCAATTAAAAGCAATTAAAAAGTTTTAACCATTCATCATTATTACATGTATCATATTATCTATTAAAAGAGTCAGCTTGATGACTGGTTAGTCAGATGTGCATTCTGCATTTGGATTTAATAACTCTAGCCAAACCGGCGCAGATATCTGGCAGACAGGAAAAAGAAAAATAACACCCCCCCCCAAAAAAAAAGTTGGCTGACCAGGAGGACACACAAGAGAAAATAAAGGTGATATAGGGCAATTGTATCAAACATAATGTTATGATCTAAAAAGAGAACCATGACGAATGATCATGGCATTTTTAAGCATATTGGTATTAGTCCATGGGCCAAAGCCCATAATTTGGGGGGATTTCACACAAAGGTAACACATTGTGATTAAAGGGAAGATGCCAACTTTATAGGGTTTCAGGGAAACCCCTGAGCTGTAACATTATTGGTAAATGGACTGCTGCTTATATACCTTTTTTTTTTTGCACCCAACGGAAAGGAGAGAACTTTACAATGACCTCTCATTCACCCATTCACAGACACATTCATACAGCAATGGCAGCAAGTTGCCACGCAGGGCACTAGCCACGCCCCATTGGGACTCATGGTGGGTTAAGTGCCTTGCTCAAGGACAATTAGACATGCAGACAGCAGTAGCCGGGATTTGAAACAGCGACCCTTTAGTCTATCATCTTCATCTACCTTCATCTACTGTCTTCATCTACCCGGTTTATAATATTGGATTAAGTGATTGATAAGGCACTTTAAAAATAATCCAATCCAAATGTTTTTCTGTAGTAGCTGAAAGTGTTTAAAGACCCCATGCAGCAGAGCATGGAGCAAATGAAGAAGAAGGCTGCTGATAACATGGTAGAAGCCCTCAAGAAGGAGATAATGAAGAAGAAGATAAATTATTTGAATAGTCATGGCTCATGCAGAATTTTGTGTAGTCACTGGAATGTGAATTGTCTGCCAGATGCTGAATATTTTGTCTTGAGTTTCACACACTGGAATACTGCAAATTGTAGGCACATTGTTTTTACTGTTGACCTGATCCATCCACAGTAGGGAGCATCAAATTAACATGATAAATTTAATATTAAATTATCAGTTTGGCTGCCCCACTGCACTTGATTACCTCACTGAGATCTCAATGAATTAATAAAGAAGAGCTGTGGGACAGTTCGGTCTTGAAAATATACCATTTTGATTGGAAATTAGAAAATGATTTCTGATAAAGAGCCCCAATGAACACAACTTCAGACCCACAGCAGGAATCAAATGTTGACGTAGTGGGGATGGTTGTGCCAGGCTAGGAACGGGTTTGATTTGGACTCGATCTGTCCACAGGTGGTACTATTGCACCCAATTGAGAACTTTCAATAAACATGTTTCAGGCTCTTTTTGACCTACCGTCATGATAGTTTTGCACGCATACAGTACATTGCAAATATGCATCATAGCAGAAACCACAACCACCCTCAATTCTGATTGGTCCACACGTTTTGCTCAATATCTGAAGACACAGTAGGCCTTTTTCTAGTTATGGTTGTTATGGTGTAGTCCATTAGGGAAGAGGATTCTGAGATGCAAGACCTCCCCATGGAAGACGCCTCCATGTCAGCTGACGACCCTGAGGCTGACCTGGACTCTCAGCCTACCCCCCGGACCTGGGGCACAGCAATGCTTGAAATAATACAACTTAAGGAGGAGAACAAGCGACTGTGGGAGGAGAACTTGATCATGAAGGGGGAAATACTGGATGCAGTGAGAGGTAATATTTCGATTATACATTTTCCAGCTTTCCCAGCATACTGGCTTTGTATAGGCAAAGTCATTTTATGCAAGTCAGCCCATTCGACTAGTGATGTCCCAAGTCAGATTTTGAGTATCTACCGATACTGACTCCCGATCTGATACTTCTGTATTTTGTTCAAATTGGATAGTCCAAGGGGCGGCACGGTGGTGTAGTGGTTAGCACTGTCGCCTCACAGCAACAAGGCCCGGGGCCTTTCTGTGTGGAGTTTGCATGTTCTCTCCAGGTACTCCGGCTTCCTCCCACCATCCAAAAACATACATGGGGATTAGGTTAATTGGCTAATTTAAATTGACTGTAGGTGTGAATTTGAGTGTGAGTGGTTGTCTGTCTCTATGTGCCCTGCGATGATATCCCAGCTGGGATAGGCTCCAGCCCCCCCGCGACCCTATGAGGATAAGCAGTAGATAATGGATGGATAGTCCAATCAAAAGTGTGTAAAGGAAGCATTGTGAGCAGTTTTCAAACTAAAAGTATCAGGCTAAAAGCACATAGGAGTTCATGATGTGGACATAGCCTAAAAGTTGATTGTTACATCTTATTATGATTTTCTTTTTTACGTCGATTTTGTTTTGTGCCACCAAATTCTGTGCCACTGCCACTGACTGAAAAGGTTGGTGGCAACTGTGCCACCAGTGTAAAATGTTCGAGCTCTGGCATGGATTTTCTGTATCGCCGTCTGAGCCGTTTAATGGCAATCATGCTTTTCCATAGCCGGTGAAACACAGGGGTGCGTTCAGGTTAGCTGCAAACATTTGTGGTGCACTATAGAAAATACTTTGTAAACATTAGGTAACGTTCACTATGTTTGCTGAGGTTGAAAGCACCCCAGCTGTTTGTTAAAGAGGGTGGGATATCTGCCATCTTTTAGCATTACACTGCTGTCTATTGTACTGGACCATCTCCCATTATACTCTCTCTGGTATAGGTGAAACTGAAGCCTCATCACTTTATCCTCTCCAGAAGGCCTACTCTAGAATCTATCAATATACATACAGTCATGCTTTTGCACCCTTGTCTTATAATTAGCAATTTTCACTGTCTTAACAGAGCTTCCGGGGGTTGTGTGGAAGCTAAAGAAGGTTTTGGACGGAACTGCTTCCACTACAAATCACCCAAGGTATGGATTGTGAGGCAGCATGCTTCTACTGTTTGTATTGGTGGGAGAAATGGTGGCAGGAAAAGTTACTATCAAACCACAAAAAAAGAAGAAAAAGAAGAAAAATAGATTATGAAAAGGGACCCCCAAGCTAAGATTTCCTAATGAGATGACTCACAATGTCGCGGTTTGCGCCATCCTCCCAAATTCCGTGGCATTCTTTTTTTTTTTTTGGCTGTTTTAATTGCGAGTGAGTTCGAGTTCCCAAGTACAAGTTAAGTGCCCTTAGGACAAGCACTTCTGCCACCTACATCGCGGACTTTGCAGTCCTCATTTTTGGAAAACAAACCCTTTCAGAGTAGAGCTTGACCGGGAAGCAGTCTGGCGCCCACAAAGATGTGGAGTCAAAGCAACCACCGGATGGAAAGAAGCTTGAGGTCATAATTGGTGAGCTCTTCAGTAGTGACTTATAGCCCAGCTTGCTTCACATTAATGAATTAATTGCTCTCTTGAAAGGATATTTGGTTAATGTGGCTCAGTTATCTTTTTTTTAAAACTTTTAATGTTTTGCGGTCTTCGATGCAATGGACTATGGGATTTCACTCAAGTAATTAACGCATGAAATTCATTCATACGTAAATTGATTCATTCATCCTCGGATAATCAGCGGCTGGATTGTTTGCCGTGTGTCTATGTGTGAGTGGGTTAACCTTAGCCTACTTGTCTGTAACACTACCCGGCTTCTCGACCGTCCTATTTTACAATGTGGGCCAGCAAACTGTACATCTGGACTGCCCTAGCTGGGACTCTCCTGTCGCTCTACCTGCAACCTGTGGCAGGTCTGCTCCAGTACACAGCTGCTGAGCTCCTCCGGCTCCGCAGTCTTCTGTCTGAGCCTCCGCCGACTACGCTGCACCTCCACCCCGACATTGCTCTCGCCCCTCCAGAAACACCAGCCGGGGTGTTGATCAGTGTATTGGCCAGCCTAGCTAGGTCGGCTAACGCTACTGTGAAGCTCGACAACATCACGCTCAACTTTGGACTGATTAACATCCGCTCTCTGACGGGCAAGGAACATCTCATCCAGGAACTCCTTACTGACCGTAAGCTTGACTTCCTCTGTTTGAACGAAACATGGCAACAACTTCGCGACTTTTCACTCCTCAATAACTCCACTCCACAAGGGTTTGTTTACATCTGTCAACCCCGTGGCTCAGGTCGCGGAGGAGGTCTCGCGATAATTCACTGCGAGAAGTGGAAAGTCCTGCCAGTATCTGCGCCGTCCTTCAGCTCCTTCAAATCCATAGTCTGTAAATTGTCTGGACCTACTCCCACCATCATCGCCACTGTTTACCGTCCCCCTAAACCACATAGTCACTTTTTAAATGACTTTTCTTCTCTACTCACTCATCTTTCCACACTCTCACCAAATAATGGCTTATGGTAATAAGTAATATTACTGTATTACTGGGGGATTTTAATATACACATGGACAACAGTAATCTTCTGCTCACCAGAGACTTCTCATCATGCCTCCAGAGTTTTGGATTTCACCAGTTCATTGATTTTCCCACCCATAGTAAAGGACACACTCTGGACTTAATTTGTTGCTCTGGCCTTACCCCCTCCAACTGCACGGCTTCAGAGCTTCATGTGACTGACCACTTCCTCCTCACATTCACTGTCACACTCTGTCTCTCCATCACAAAACTCCCTCGTCTCATTTCTTTTCGGACTATCCAAGACATTAATATTGATACCCTCTCTACTATCATTGATACCACCATGGTTTTGGACGATTTATTCACCCCAGATGAACTGGTTGCTCAATATAACAACGGTCTCAGCAATATCCTCAACTCCCTTGCTCCAGTGAAAACACGGTCTGTTTGCTTCTTACATACTGCTCCCTGATTTACTGCTGAACTCCGGCTGATGAAAGCCCAAGGTCGACGACTCGAGAGACTTTATAGAAAACCTGGTTTAACTATTCACAGAGAAATGCATAAAATTCATATATCACATTACTTGGATTTCATTTCCCATGCCAAATCCAAGTACTACTCTGGTCAAATCGCCACAAATGAAGGTAACACTAAGGCACTGTTTTCACTACTGAACAAAATTTTTAAACCCCCACACTGTCTTCCCCCCCATCTGTATTCTACTGACATCTGTAACTCTTTAATGCAGTTTTTCAATGAAAAGGTTTATAATATCCACCAGCACCTTAGTCCTGGTTCTCCATCTCTCCCTTCCACTGAGTGTCTCCCTCCTTGTCAGCAATTCTCTACCTTTCAACTCCCCAGTCCTTCTGAAATCTCTGATTTCATCCAAAAATCCAAACCCGCCACATGTCAGCTAGATCCTCTCCCCACAGTCCTGGTTAAGAGCTGCCTCTCTTCTCTGCTCCGCCTCATAACTGCCATCATCCATTCTTCACTTACCACTGGAATTGTTCCCACACTCTTCAAAACTGCAGTTGTCACACCAATTCTGAAAAAAAACTGGTTCAGATCCCAATAATTACAATAACCTTCGCCCCATTTCAAACTTACCTTTCATCTCCAAAATTCTTGAAAAAACAGTTGCTACTCAGCTCCACTTCCATCTAACCCATAACAGCCTTTATGAACAGTTCCAGTCTGGTTCGGACAATCGGCTCTTATAAAAATCACTAATGACCTCTTCATGGCAGCTGATTCTGGTTTAATCACCATTCTCATTCTCCTTGACCTGAGTGCAGCCTTTGACACCATTTCACACACCATCCTCCTTCATAGATTATCTTCCATTGGTATCACCCACACCCCCCAAAACTGGTTTTACTCTTATTTGTCTGGCCGCACTCAGTTCATCCAACTTCAGTCTTTCACATCCCAACCCTCACCTGTTACTTCTGGTGTGCCCCAGGGCTCTGTCCTGGGATCCCTCCTTTTTATCACCTACCTCCTTCCCCTTGGAAATATTTTCCGTAAATTTAGTAGTATCCACCACCTTCCCTCTCCCTCTGCCTCTCTGAAATCAAATCCTGGTTCACTGCAAACTTCCTCAAATTAAACAGTGAGATGTTTTATTATTGGTTTTCTGAAAATGAGAAAAATGCTCCTCTGGTGCATTTCTCATCTCACAGGTATCCAGTGAGATGAGATCCAGTCTACCTGGCGGAGTAGTGGTTGTGCAGACCAGTCAGGTTTCATCTTCTGGTTCTGAGTGATGTGGTGGTGATGAGGTCATCTTGCGGAGGCTTCTCCTGTTTGGTGTGGTGGAGTGGAAGACATGCTGCACAGGCTTCTTCTGGTTGATGTGGTGGAGAGAGGAAGACCTGCTGCCCAGGCTTCTTCTGGTTGGTGTGGTGGAGAGGAGGACGTGCTGCCCAGGCTTCTTCTGGTTGGCGTGGTGGAGAGGAAGACATGCTTCTCATCCTTTGCTGATAGCTTGATGATGCTCTTCATCCCCTTGGACACTCTCATACAATTCTATATATATACACTGTATATTAGCTGTTGATATATTGAGTTGGACATTTCCATACAATTTTATATGTAGTGTTAATGTGTTTTCATTGTTGTTATTCTGTACACATGGCATCTATTGCACGTCTGTCCATCCTGAAGAGGGATCCCTCCTCTGTTGCTCTTCCTGAGGTTTCTTCCGTTTCTTTTTCCCTGTTAAAAGTTTTTTTTTTGGGGGGGGGGCTTTTCCTTAGTCGATGAGAGGGTCATTGGTAAAGGACAGAGAGTGTCATATCCTGTACAGATTGTAAAGCCCAATGAGGCAAATTCATAATTTGTGATATTGGGCTATACAAATAAACTTGACTTGACTTTCTCTCCCAGTACAAGTAGTGAAAAGTGGATGTACAGGTGTACAGGGAACAAAAAGGTGCAAACGGCTTTATAAAAGGTGTAATGTGAGCTCTCCTTTTGATCTTGGTCAACACCAGAGCAGACACATTTTGAATCACTTGGAGCTTACCGATGAGGCAAAGCACTTAAAACACTCCCAGCAGGCCAGCATGCTTTCTAAAGAATATCCACTTTTCCTCAGAGTCAAAGGAAGCACTCAGAGGACTTGTTGCTATGACAATTAGACCTGCTGCTACTTTTTTGAGAATTTCAGCATCAGCCAGGTTCAAACATTAACACTTTAAGTTTATTTATTTACTTTTTTTTTCCTGTCAGCACCTCTTCCCACAGTATGGCAGGTGTCAACTTTTTATGGGATTGGTGCATTTTAATCTTGCAGAAAAGTATGATATTTTGTGCATGTGTGTGACTGGCCCAGCCCTCTCTGGAAACTAAGCTGTCATTCTTTATTAGATTTTCTTATTATGAGCCAGAGAGGAAAGTGCTACACCTTTTGTGAATTGAGGGGGAAAACGGATGACATAGGATGGATGGGAAAGGGGTACAAACATGCAGTGTCATTATTACTAGCAACCAATATCCCCGAAATAAAAAAGAAGACAGAAAAGATAATAACAATAATAATGATGATAATGACAATAATAAGTAAGTAAATAAAGTTGGGCACTAAGGGGCGAAGGTGAGTTGTAAGAATGCATAAAAAGCATGAATTTATTGTGATGCCCGAAGAGTGATTTCACCCATTCTGGTGGGTCCCATCAGTACTCAACAATCGGACACGACAAGCATTTGTACACCCTGAGCCAACATGCATGAGTGACTGGCACCGAAGCCCGGACCAGCTAAGATGACTGAGCAGGGGCCCGCTGGCCGAGCGTCCGTCCTGCCCAGGCAGCAAGAACACCCAGGAGGCCTTGACCAGAGAGCCAACCAGGACCACGGAGAAACACACAATTCCAGGGACCAAGAGAAGGCCCAGCCAGACGCCCCCACAGCACAACGAACAAGCCCATGAGACGCCCCCACAGCACAACGAACAAGCCCATGAGGCCCGGGACAAGGTGACAGAGCCAAGGGTAGGTCAGTATGGATGGAAATGGTACTGAAGCGTGGGACCCCCAGAGCCGAAAGGCAAAGGAACCCGGGTGAACCGCAACGGACCAACAGGCCCCACAAACACCATGACCCCCAGGAGGACACCTCAAAAAGGAGAAGTAAAAAAGAGAATAAAAAGTATGAATAATTATAATACACATTGACTTAGAGAGAACAAAAATAATAAAAAAATAATAATAATAAAAAAAAAAACAGCCAGGGAACAATGTGCTGACAAACATAAATCAAACACACCGACAGCAATAAGCTAACAAACTAAACAAACATATAAGACAAACTGATTTACACAGAACAAGGACAGAGAGATGGGGGATAGGAAAAAGGGAAGAGAAGAAAGAAGAAAGGGGGAGTGTGAATTTGATAGCCTTATTTGGAGAGGTATATTAAGGGGGAGGTTTTCATGGTTCCATACGTGGTTTTGGTTTGGTTGACTTTGTTTTTGGTTTGGTTGACTTTGTTTTTGGTTTAAATGAATTAAGATTTTGTTCCAAGTATCATTAAAGACAGACATATTGTTCCTTTTGCGAGCAGATACTTTTTCAATTGAGATGTATTCTGTGAGAGTTGAACCAATGAACCAATTTTTAGTTTTCCAATTTTGGAAGATTATTTTCTTTGCGATAGTTAGAGACCAATAATAGATTTTTGTATTTGAGAGGGAGAGTGATTTGTGTGGTGTCTCCTAGTAGGCACAGTGATGGGGACAATGGGATTCTGCAGTCCAAGAAAGTAGAAAGATTTTCAGTGACAGCTGTCCAAAAAGTGCAAACTGGATGATAGACCCACGTGGCATGCATATAGTCATCTGTGCTACCCGCTGTGCATTGTGAACAGATGTTTGTGTCTGTTAATTTCATTTAAAACATTTTATTCTGGGTAATGTGGTACCTGTGGATCGTTTTATACTGTATTAACTGTAGGTTTGTGTTGGTAGTCATGGAGAAGATATTTTCATTAATTTGTATCCAGAAATCAGGGTTGGGAGCAAGAGTCAGGTCGTTTTCCCATTTGGTAGTTGGGAGTGATATGGTGGTGTCTGTGCTAGAAATAAGTTTATACAGATTGGACGTAATTTTTTTTTGAGGTTTTAAATTTCATAATTTCTTCCATTAATTTAGATGGTTGGAGTGTGTTGTTGGCAATCTTAATTTTAGATTTCATTACGGATCTGTTTGATTAATGGGGTGTAATTGAGATTGAATAACTCTGACAGCCTGGGAGAGATGTTGATTCCCAAGTATTTTATATTGCCACTGTGAAGTGGAAGGGAATGACTTTGGGCTGCAGAATCCCATGTGTCTTCTGATAATGGTAAATTAGTTGATTTATTCCAGTTTATTGAATAGTGAGACATGGTGGAGAAGTTGTTCATGATATTGAAAGTTTCCTGTAGTGATACTGAGGGGTTCTGTAGGTATAAGAGGAGATCATCTGCATATAAACTAAGCTTGTGTTGTGTATTGGCTTCTTCAATTCCTTTTAATTTTTCTATTTTGTCGTATAGCTGCTGCAAGTGGTTCAATGAAAATGGCCAGTAGAGATGGTGAGAGTGGGCATCCTTGACCTGGTGAAGTGTGAAGTTAGGTGAAGTAATCCCATTTGTGATTATTGTGGCCTTCGGTGCAATATAGCGAATCCTAATCCAGTGGATGAACGACTCTCCAAAGCCAAATTTGTGTAGTGTGCTAAATAAGAAGGACCAATTAACTTTGTAAAATGTTTTTTCGGCGTCTAATGATACAATTATTGTTTGATTTGGCTGATGTTGTGATAAATTGATTTGGTTAAACAGTCTACAGGTGTTGTCTGAGGAATGTCTATTTTTGATGAATCCTATTTGGTCCGGGTGGATTAACGGGGGGGTGACTCTTTCTATTCTGGATGCTAGTATTTTGGTAAAAATTTTTATATCAGAATTAATCAGTGAGATTGGACGGTAGCTAGAGGGGCGTGTTGGATCTTTATTTGGTTTTAATACAAGTGTTATGACTGCTGTATTCATATGGGTTGGTATGGTGGAGGTCGTTTTGATTTCTGTTGTGACTTTGAAAAATAGTGGTGACAAAATATCCCAAAAATGTTTGTAAAACTCAGCTGGAAATCCATCAGGACCTGGTGACTTATTGTTTGGCATCTTATTAAGAGCTTGATTGAGTTCTTGAATAGTGATAGGTCCGTTCAAATTATTTACTTCTTCCTTGGGTAGTGAAGGTAGTTTCAAATTGTTAAAAAAAATTGTCTATTTCTGATTGGTGGGGGTCGTGGTCTGAAGAGTAGAGATTACTATAAAAATTATAGAATACATTATTTATTTTCTGTGGGTTTTGTGTGATGTTGCCTGTAGGATCTATTATTGATGGTATAAATGCTTTTTTATGTTGTAATAAATTTGCTCGGAATTTGCTTGATTTATTACTATATTGAAATTTTTCATATTTTAACTGTTGGATAAGAAATTCTGTTTTCTTGTGTATGATAGTTTCAAGTTCTATTTTGAGCACTCTCAATTAATTTTGTAGTTGTTCACTGGGGTTATTGGCGTTTTGATTGGTTAGGTGTTTAATTTGTTGTTCCAGATTATTTTCCAATTTCTGTTGCTGCTTTTTCTTATGTGATGAGTATGGTATAATTTTACCTCTGATTACTGCTTTGCCCGTTTCCCATAACAATGCTGGTGTGATTTCTGGGGAGTCGTTTATCTCCAGGAAGGATGCCCACTCTTTTTGGATCATGGAGGTAAAATCAGGATCATCTGAGAGAGAAGTATTGAAACGGCATATTGTTGGAGCTTTGATCGGTGATTGAGTATTTACTGATAGTGAAATTGGAGCGTGGTCACTAATTATGATTGAATGGACTTTGTTTTCTTGGATATGTTGCATAAGTGAGTTGCTTACAAGGAAAAAATCAATTCTGGAGTATGATTGATGCACAGGGGAGAAATATGAGTATTCTTTTAATGATGGGTTTCTTCTTCTCCTACTATCGCGTAGGAGTCCATAATCCTCCATATATTGTTTCATTATATCTGTGGCATACCAGTTTCTTAGGTTGCTTGACATATTAGAACGATCAATTGAGGGATTAATGACAGTGTTGAAGTCTCCAGCCAATATAACATTTGCGGAATCACACAATAAAGGGAAGAAACTATGAAAAAAGGTTGAATTGTCCTTGTTGGGGCCATACATGTTAGCTAGGGTGCACTCTAAAAAAGAATACACTGGCTCAACTTAAAAAAATTAAGGTAACAATTTGCATGGATCTTTTTAAGTAATGGCAACTTAGTCATTATTAAGTTCATTCCATGACGTTTTTATAGTTATACTAACTCAAATTTAGTGAAGTGCTTAGTTCAACAAACTTGATTGGCTTTGTCTGTGAAATGGATAAATTGAGTTGAGCCAACTTAATTTTATTTAAAAACTTTTGGTTTTCTTAAGTAACCAAGTTGCTTCATTTAAGTTAGTCCAACTTATTTATTTTACTTCCACTCTACTCAGAAATGTCCGTGCAAATTGTTACCTTAATTTTTTTGAGGATTAGCAACTTATTTCGCTTCAGTTAGAATAAATGACAAAAATAGCAATTCCAGTTTTAATAACAAACTGTTTATTTTTGTTCAGTTTCAGCTTATTTCCACCTCTTTTTTTAACATAAACAATGCTTATGCCAACAACTTTGCACACCAAATAAGCACTGCCCACCTCCAACAGTGCTCCAAAATACAAATAAATAAATAAAACTGAATTAGTTATAAAAAAAAAAAACAACTAAAAATAAATGAATTTAAAATAAATTAATTAATTAAACATGATCAAATAAACACAACACCAACATACTGCAATTATTAAAGGGAGTTTTGGATGATCTTTAAGTGCATGTGAAAGAATAAAACATGACAAACACACTGTGCACTGTGAAATACAGAAATTAAGTTTTGCATGTGTTGGCAAAAACACATTAAATGGCTAAACATAATTTGCCTGATGAATACTGAAACATTTTGTAAACACACACCTAAATACATATCAATACTCATGTCTCCCTTCCCTTACAGTAATCCTTTGTGGGGGGGGGAAGGCAAGGAAAAGGCCAAGTTTTCATCAAACATCAATATCACACAATGGAGTACAACATCACAGTCTCCATAATGACCATACAATTACAGTAAAACCCCTAAAAACATGTCGCAATAACAATTAACACTGAACTCAACACTTTAGTACAAGAGTTTACTTTTCAGAGACATGACTTTGGGACTAGCTTTAAGACCATCCAGCTCGAGGAAAATCTTTTGAAATACTTCAAAAGTGTTTCTCAGTTGTTTTGGGTAGCTGAGGTTGAGGGCATAAATCAGCCCCATCAGCAAGGCACAGGCTCTTGGGACATCCAAGACCTCAAGAACTGCTGCTCCCTCAATCACAACTGGCTGGATCAGATGTGTGGCACCTCTGGTTACCACAATCTTCATGACATCACTGGCAGTATCTCCACCACCATCCTTGCACAAGTAGGAATCAATGTCAGTATCTTAAGTAATCATATTTAAAAAGAATAAGAACAAAGTACAGTGTCTGAACTTAAATCTGCCACAAGCACCTTTACGGAAGAATAGCTGATTGGTGAGTCTCATTTCCTGGTTGTGAAATTTAACATTTTGGCTTGCTGGTTCAGGTCGAAAGTGTCACTATTTCATGACCTAGACATGAGAATCAACAATCTACTATCTTTCTCCAGAGTTGGTTATGGTAGCTTTAAGCGTCTGATTAACCTACCAACTGCTCTTTGAAGAGGTCCTCCTCCTTTTCTCTTATATATACCACCAAGGTACGGATAGCCACCTCCCTTCTGCTGTCCACAGAGTTGTCCTGTGAAGAGGAAGAAAAATGTTAAACTGCGTTCATGATGGTATTACTATTGCAGATAGATAGCATTGTTGCTAATTCTTTCCAAATGTTTGAGCTGAGTAATCATGAAGTCTTTAATTTTGGATTCTGGGTTGTCAGGAGTTTTTTCAGAGATGTCAGAGAAGATGAGGTTGTCTCCTCAATGATCGAGTTTGTATGTCCAGAAGGTTTTCTTTCAACAGTTTGTTTTCCCTTGTGACGGTGTTCATCTGTTAGGTGAGTGTCTTGCTGGAGGTCTGTAATTTGTGGTGTGTTTGTTGCAGGGAAGCTATGTTATTATGCGCGAATTCCAAGCTGTCACGTATGTCGGCAACTTCTTTGTGTAGTGACATTAATTTGTCCAGTTTTTGGTTAATACTCTCAAGGAGAGATCCGATCGGTTTGTTGTTTAGCAGCTTAAAATTTGCTTTGTTTGTTGTGTTTTTCTGTTGTGTCTCTCAGTTGCTGGGCGCTGCCATGTTGAATCTCGCTCTCTGGTCCGATTCTTGCGATGCGTTCCGTCACACTGCCATCAGCTGGCCTGTATTGCTAACACTATTAGTTTAATGTCATTTCCAGTTTGACATTTCAAGCATCTTACAGCAGGTGGAAATCTAGATAGTATATTTATGCTGTTTAGACATGCAACAAAGAAATAAAATTTACCATGAAGACAGTGTTGCAGTGGTTAGCACGGTCGCCTTACAGCAAGAAGTTACCGGGTTCGATTCCCGGCCCGGGGCCTTTCTGTGTGGAGTTTGCATGTTCTCCACATGTCTGTGTGGGTTCTCTCTGGTACTCTGGCTTCCTCCCACCATCCAAAAACATGCATGGGGATTAGGTTAACTGGTTAATTTAAACTGACCGTAGGTGTGAATGTGAGTATGAGTGGTTGTCTGTCTCTATGTGTCCTGTGATGAACTGGAGACTTGTCCAGGGTGTAACCTGCCTTTTACCCTAAGACAGCTGGGATAGGCTCCAGCCCCCCCCAGCAATCCTATGTGAGGATAACATGTAGAAAATGGATGGTTGGACTTTTTCATACATTGTAGCTGCCATCATGTGCTCACTCTCTCATATATATAAATTATATGCATGCTACTGGTTACTTGAGTTTCCCTAGGGATTCAGAAAGTATCTGTCTCTCCATCTGTCTTTCATGACACATGGTCTACTTAATTAGACAACATTTACTGGTCTCCTGATGTGGTCAGACCATCTCCATGATTTTCCTGTAGGTGTTCACAACTCCCTGTGCCCCAGCTTCTGAGCACCTGCAATGTCTACCTCTTGTGATAGAGTTTCTAAAAATGAACTGTGGTGGGTTGCTGCTTAATTCAGCTCTCTCCACCTCTGCATAAACCTACTAGCACCATCACATCTGATTTGAGGTGAAAACAGCTTAATTTGAGCCGCACTGTTTGATTGGGTGCATGTATATGTTTTTGGAGTGCATCATTATATAAAAGCCCTCTGTGCTCACTGTGTGTTATAACTGGCAAAAGACTCTGATATAGTGACTGTGACCTCCTTTGTCTGCCAGTGATTCATTTCATGAAGAAGTGCATAATGTTTCCAGGCTGTTCTCAGTCTGCTCTATGAGCTGTGAGCAGAGTGCAGCAGGGTGAATGATCAACTCTTAACCACTACTGCTACTCCACTGATTACACCGCCAGGCCCTCCATCTGTCTCATCCCCTCCCTGATCCTTTCACATGGCATCTCATCCCCCAATGCGGAAAGTAGAAAGGTACTTGCTAGGAGTAGGGGAGGGCAAAGGGGAAACATGCATTGAAGGTTTTGGCAAGAAGGCAGCAAGTTCTATTGTAGTTCGAAAGCTGGAGGAATTCAGCAGGCCGCTGCATCCATTCATCTACAGCCAGCAAGACAGCCCTTGTCACAGATAAGGACATTTCCTGCAGAAATTGACCTGCGCTCATTGATTTGTCTCCTGTTGCACCAGCAGTCTTGTTGCTGGGAGGAAGGGGGTGGTTGTTCAGCGACAGGATGACATGATCCCACGTCAAGCTGCTCTTGGTAATTGGTTCGTCCCTATTTACACACTGTAGAGAGGGACATATGGCAAGGCAAGTCTCAAGGGCTGGATTAAAGGCAAAACAAGCCAGATTTGGTTGTTACTCCTCTGTGGAGAGAAGAGTGCATAAAACTGAAAGTTAGAGTCTTCAACTGACTCAAGTTTCAGTATGATGTTTGACATGGCAGTGTGTCAGTTTAGGTTCAATGCATTATAAAAGTTCAGTGGTGGTGTAAGAAGTGCCACAAAAACTGTTATCTCAGTATGCGGTTTATATATATATATATATATATATATATATATATATATATATATATATATATATAAATAACATTTTTCGAGTTTTACATTGGTTGTACCACCTGACACGGGGAGTGTAGCAGCCTGCATTTCAGTTGAAAGTAGTGATTTTTATCAGTATTTGACAGAGATCTACACACCTTTTGGCTTTGTCCCATGGGTCACTTGGGGTCCTTTGGCTGATGCAACATCCTGTTTATGGCTAGTGTATCTTCACTTCAAAATAAAAGTTCAATGTTTATGGTTGCATCACCCTAACATTTAGGAAATGTAAATTGCTGGACAAAAGTTTTGCAGTTATTTTAATAGCTTTAAAACTATTGATATAAGAAAAAAATATCATTATTCAAAAGACTTCCCACATAAAATAATGCAAGAGTCTTTCATTTAGAATTTATCTTTCTTAAAATAACACTTTCAAAAGTTTTCTTAGTCTGCTCACTTGCTCGGACAGTTGCACCACCTGACATCTTGGAGGTTTGAGTAGCCAAAACATAAAAGAACATAATTATTTGACTTTACTGAAAAATGTATGAAAATTAATAGGTTTTATAGAATGTATATATATACATATACGTACGTATATGTGTATACGTATACACATATACGCACGTATATGTGTATACGTATACACATATACGCACGTATATGTATATATATATATATATATCCATTCATCCATTATCTACCGCTTATCCTCATAGGGTCGTGGGGGGGCTGGAGCCTATCCCAGCTGTCTTAGGGCGGAAGACAGTGTACACACTGGACAAGTCGCCACCTCATCGCAGGGCACATAGAGGCAGACAAACACTCACATTCACATTCACACCTATGGTCAATTTAAATTAGCCAGTTAACCTAATCCCCATGCATGTTTTTGGATGGTGGGAGGAATCCGGAGTACCCGGAGAGAACCCACGCAGACACGGGGAGAACATGCATACTCCACACAGAAAGGCCCCAGGCCTGGGATTCGGACTCGGTACCTTCTTGCTGTGAGGCGACAGTGCTAACCACTGCACCACCGTGCCGCTATATATATATATATATATATATATACTACTGTCATAGGCAGAACCACTGTTATAGACAGAACCACTGTTATAGATCGCACTTCTGTTATAGACAAATATGCTGTAATAGACAGAACTGCTGTCCTGACTACCAGGAAACAAAAAAATAAAATGTTGTCCAATCAAAGTGATTTTAAAATCCTCCAATCTTTGTAAGGTAATTAGAAGACTGAAAACATTTTTTTGGGGAAAAAGTTTTTATTTTTAATGATATCATCTGTCCACTGCAGTGGACATCGGAACACCGTATGTGAAACTGAACCTTGATGGCAAACAGTTGGTCTCCAAGAAAATACCGAAAGGTCAACATCAGAATGAGTTTAACATCCACAGAACTCCATCACCACTAGGATTTGTTTTGCTTTGTTGTGCTTACTTGGAATGATACTTCAAAAAGTAATTCCTCTTCTTGGAAACACAGAGAAATACCTTGCACTTTGTGCATATCACATATGTTTTGCTCTTGCAGCTGGATCTGCGACACCTTGATGTGTTTCTTTTTTTTTTTCTTTTTTTTTCCCACTTTGTCTGCATTGTTCTCATTGTTCTCATTATGAGATTATGCATATTTTAGTCTTGCAGCAAAAGCTATTAATATTTGGTGCGTGTATGTGACCATCACCGGCCCTCCCTGGAATCTAATCTTACTTTATTTATTGGAATTTCCTGTTATAAGCCAGAGAGGGACGTGCTACACCTGGGTGACAAGAGGGGGAAATAAATGACAGACAGGGAGATAAGACAAAACAAAAAGGGAAGTTTACAGACAGGCAGTGCTATTGGAATAAAAAAAACGTGTAAGCTACTGTGTCATTCCTAACACCTTCATCCCAACACCCAACAGTATTGAACATCAGAGTAGTGGAGGACCTAACCGTATAGAGTAGGCTACGGAGAACACAAATGAGAGAAGTATGTGGAGAAAATATGAGCTTAGTGAGAAGTCGGACGAATGATTTGGCACATACTAGCAGTTCACATCAGTACTCATCAATGTGACTCGGGAGGAGTTAATAAGATCTGGATAAAACATGCATGTGTGTAGAACATGCCAGATTGGCCAGGTGTCCACAACAACCCGGGGAAGTGGGAGCATCGACGATGCTTAACCCAGAGAGCTACCCGGGCCACCGAGAACCACGCAGATCCAATGACCAGGAGGAGACAGAAACCACCACTCCCCAGGAGGCCAGGACAGGTCCAAGGGGCCAGTGACACGAGGGCCCACCCATCTCCAACCACCCCACCATCCACCCCCATCCACAACCCCCACTCCCCGCCCACACCCACACAGCCACCCCAACACCCGGGGAGACAGGAGGCCACCGCCGTCCATGAGGCAAGACCCGCGAACCGAGGGCTCCCCTCCAGAGGGAGGGGGGACAAGAGAGTGAGGGAGCACCGGGCCCGCATGCAGCAGGCCATCACCGGGCGGCAGCCAGAAGGCGACCGAAGTCGGGTCTGAACGCAAACCCATGGGGCCAGTGTGGGCGAGGAGGGAAAGGGAGAGGGAAAAGCGGGGGGACGGACCAGCGCCAGTATGAATCCGACAGGGAGCCCCACCCCACCCACAGAGACAACCGAGAGCACGGGCGAGAGCAGGCCGAAACCACCTATCAGGGAGCAGCAACCGCACGCGCCGACCCACTCACCCAACCCCCGGCCAGCAAAGAGCCCACCATCAGCCCCCCGACCATACCGACCAGCCGCCACACCCCCAAAACCTAGCTGCCGTGGCACCGCCACTGAGGCCACAGCATCAGGGGGCCCACCATAGCTGCAAGGGGACCCCCCAGGCCCCCAACCTCCCCTCGCAGCCCCGAGATTCGAGGGGGCAGGGTCCCACCAGAATGGCCATTAATTTAGTTTAGTGATCCCAACCTATTTATGGGCTTCCCCGGTTCCAGACGAGGAAGCCTATCACCCAGAACGTGTTTAGTGCTACCCTGTGTGTAATGTGGTGCATTAAAAGTTGGAAGGGCAGGAGAGGCTGCAGGATAAGGGTACCTGCAGCCAACCCTAATCCAAATCCCCAAGCCACCCCAAACCCCCCCAAAAGTGTGAGTGTGTTTACTGTATTAAAATTGAAGAGCAGGGGGGGCAAGTGGGTGGGAGAGGGGGAGACTACAGTGCCCTGGAGCACTGCAATTCGCACCACCAAATCTCCCACCGTCCTCACCCCCACCTGTCTTCAAAGCCCTATGTGTTGAGTCCCTATATGTGCCTAAATGTGACTATGTATAGTGAGGTGCAAGATATGTGAAGTGCACATTAAGAGGCAGTCTGGTGTGGACCCGGCCCATGGGAACAGAGCCGTGAGGGGAGTAGAAGAGATGGGCATAGCTCCTGAAGCACTGGGCCCCCAGGATCAAGAGGCCAGTGGCCAGGGAGATCCCACACAAACCAGGAGCCCCCACCAACACCATGACCCTGAAAGCTGCAGCCCCAGAGCAGAGCCCCAGCAGCCACGCAGAATTAGAGATGCAGCGACCAGCCAGCACAGCCGAAAAGAATCGATACGCACTCCACCAGCCGGGAGCCAAATGCGCAAGCCAGCAAACAATCCCCCTACCGGCGGACCCAGATCGCTCCCCCCCAAGCCCCGGGATGCCCCCTTGTGCGAGAGGGGAGGCCCCCCCCGACCCACCGTAACACTAATCCGCCCCCTCACCCCCCCAGCACGAGGAGACAAGCACCGGGAACCGGGAACGGTGCAAGCCCCCATCCGGCTTGGCCCCATCACAACCCAGGAACGCGTCGGACCCGGATCGAGGATCAAGCAAGCTGAGCTTGGAACTCCAGTGGTGATATGCAGGCCCAGGCGATTGCCTGAGCACGTGCGGGCCAGAGCACCCACACCCACCCACCCCTCTCCCCCCAGAAGAGAGCCCCCGGCCCCCAAGTCAACCCCACCGGCGACGAGGACCCCCAGACACCCCGCGGACAGGAGAGGGGGGAGGAGGAGCAGGCAGGCAGGAGAGAAGAGAGGAGGGGACGTGGGCAGGAAAGGAACTGGGAAGCACCCTCCCGCCCCACACCCCCAGAGCCAGCCAGACCGCTGGGGACAAGAGGAAAAGTAATCCCCTTGTGCAAGCACCCAGCCTTGGAGTCCCTGGATCCATCATTCCTTAATGAAGAGATGGTTATTCAACTGTAATATAAGAGAAGAGGAGACAAGTTAGGGATCGGAAAAAAGGCACAGAGAGAATGAGTATTTTCTGAAACAGCTCAAATTTATGAGGGGGATCGGCATATGCTAACAGACAAGAGCAGACTATGAATTTATATTAATAGCTCTAATAAATAGAGATTATTCTTCTGCCAAATGTGTTTCATCCACCATCTCTGGAAAATGGATGGCACCATAATGTCTCAGAGCTTCATTTGGCTACAGTTTCCACTTTTGACATGGGGGGGTGTAGTCATCTTCGCTGTCACTTGTGAATCCTGCTTGGACCCAAGTGATCAACTCTTCACCAAGGAGCAGTCTAAAGTCATGGAACTTCAGTGTTTTCCCCCCCAGACACTGGCAGTCACTCTTATACTGAAGCCATGAGCTGGTGATTGCCAGCTCAAAAAAAGTGGAGAACTGCACCCATCGTCCATTTCTGAATGCAAGAGGTCATCCTGTAGAAACTCAACATTCGGTCAACAAGATCCACGCCACCCATGTTGGTGTTGTACTCAGCAATTGCCAGTGGCCTTGACATCTGGAGAAACCTTTTGTCTTTCTTGGACCATCTTCTGCATGAGTCCTGAAGTTTAATGCCACAGGCAGTGTATGCCATGACAACTGGCTTGTTGTACAACCACTTTATGACAGCAAGTTCAGGAGGGCTTCGTCTGACTTACCACCGCCGATGCCCCTCTTTTGTTCTTTTTGAAGGGCTTATCCCCTATGACCTTGCACTCCTTTGGTACCCTGTTATTCATGAGGGTTCCAGTCCCTGTCAGCCCTTTGGTCATCAGGGTGTCGAGGAGGTTGACAGTAAAATTCTCTTGGCCTTTGAAAAAGACTCTCTTTCTGGTCAAAACACAGAACAAAATGGGGGAAATAACTACAAATGTCCACGATGGAGGACACCATTTAAAAACTTAAATAATATGCTAAAATACGTCATATGTTTTATTGTGTTTTTAAGAGACTTATATAAAATATGCAAACAGCATTTCAAGTGAAAATTTGCTCAATAAGTTTTTATTTTTCTTCCTCTCATAAAACGTGCTGGCAGCAATGGCTGCCATTTTCCTTGATGAAAGCCCCACCCCTTCGTATTTGGTATCATTGAAAAGCCCTAAATGTCCTCTGTAGATGCCAAAAGGAGTCAGTTCAGTAGTATGCAGTGGTTGGGAGATATTCTGGTTTAGAAATGTCCTCTACAGAGGACAGATTTGCATTGCAGGTAGTCAGGAGGTGACAGATCTGCCATTATAGCCAGAGCTGTTGTTATGGACAGAGTTGCTGTTATAGACAGAGCGGCCCCCTCCAACTTGTTCTTCACCTCACTCCAGGTGAGGAACCAACCTCCTCAGTTGGCCTGTGCTGGCCTGTGACTGTGCTGACCAACTCTGTAGGATTGTTCAGCACCTCTTCAACCTGAGTCTGAGGCTGGGGCGAGTGCCACAGCTGTGCAAAACATCTTGTCTGGTCCCGGTTCCAAAGGCTCCACACCCCAAGGAACTCAATGGCTACAGGCCAGTGGCACTGACGTCTCACATCATATAGACCCTGGAGAGACTGGTGAGCCCCTTTATGGATCCGCTGTAGTTCGCCTATCAACCTGGCATTGAGGTGGATGACACTGTCACCTACCTGCTGCAGTCCTCCCTCAGACACCTGGAAAAGGCAGGAAACACTGTGGGTGTTAGGACTTGGCACACGACTGGTGAACTGAACCCAAAAGCATGACTCAAAAAAACAAAGTATCAAATGAGAATTTATTAACAATACTGAAAACCAAAGTACAGGGAGGGATTAACACTCTAACCTGCCTACCTGGAAACTAACAGAGAATGCTACAGGAGGAAGGCTATCAAAATTAACAAATTAACACAAACACGGCTATGAAAACTACAACTAAAAGAAGCCTAACACTTTCTACCACTTATGTAAGGCAAATATTTACAGAAACAGAAATCGTTCACAAAATGTGAGGAAAAGGTGACTTTAATACTAACAAAAAACACATCTATGACACAAATCGCTCACAAAGGTGAGAAAAAAGCCTAGATACAGGAAACACGGAACATGGAAGACCGACTACACTGACAAAACTTCACAAGGGGAGCAAACAAAGTAACAATGGAAAGACAGACTCAAGCAACAGACACACACCGACGGGGGAAACCTGACGTGGATCGAAGTGCAGTCGAGAATCGGGCTGGTAGCTTGACTCATGGACACAAGGCGTACTGGCACAAGACTGGGGGAGACGCAGACATAAATACACTGAGTAATTGGGAACAGCTGGAAACAATCGGGCAGGGCTGACAATCACCAGATGCGGGAAGCACGGGGCAGGAAGAGTGAAGCTGAAACACAAGGGAAGTCAATTAAAAATAAAACAAACAAAAACAAAATAAAACAGGAAATGACAAGACCAAATGACAAGACTGAAATAATAAACACACTCAACTTGACCAGCATGACAGTGGGATTATGTTCTTTGACTTCACCAGTGTGTTCAACACCATCCAGCCTACATTGCTGGGGGACAAGCTGGATCGTACTGGGGTGGACCACCACCTCACCACTTGGATTATGGACCTCACAGAGCGACCACAGTACGTGAGGACACAGGATTGTGTGTCCAACACACTTCTCTGCAGCACTGGTGCCCCTCAGGGGACAGTTCTGGTGCCTTTCCTGTTCACAGTCTATACAGCGGACTTCACCCACAACTCTAAAAACTGTCATCTGCAGAAGTTCTCTGACGACTCTGCCATCGTCGGCTTCATCAAGGACGGGGACGACGATGAGTACAGAGAACTGATTCAGACCTTTGTGGACTGGTGCCAGCAGAACCTCCTCCAGATCAACGCGGGTTAAACCAAGGAGCTGGTGGTGGATTTCAGCAGGCGACAACACTCTCCACCTGCACCAGTGAACAATCGGGGAATGGACACTGAGGTCGTCGGATCTTATAAGTACCTGGGTGTTCACTTAAACAATAAACTGGACTGGACTGATAATACAGACGCTCTGTTTAAGAAGGGTCAGAGCAGACTCTTCCTGCTCAGGAGACTGAGGTCCTTTGGAGTGAAGGGGTCACTCCTGAGGACCTTCTATGACTCTTTATGGAGTGGTCTGCTGGGCCAGCAGCCTCACATCCAGGGACAGGAAGAGACTGGACAGACTGGTGAGGAAGGCTAGCTCTGTACTGGGATGTCCCCTGGACTCAGTTGAGGTGGTGGAGACAGGAGGATGGTGGCTAAGCTGTCATCCCTGCTGGACAACACCTTCTACCCCCTGCAGGACACTTTGGCAGCACTGGGCAGCTCCTTCAGTGAGCAGCAGCCAGTTCCCGTTTTTATGTATATATAGTGAAATTCAGTGAGTGAGATCTATGAAATGCTACAACGATGCTACAGCGAGGGGGAACCAGGACAACAGGTCAGTAGGGGGATTTCACCATCACCCTCACAATCTGAGATTGGGTACCAAGCACCAGCATATGTGAATGCTTCAAAAAGGCAAAAAGGACCAACAAACTGATACACAGTACAGCAACAGTATTCCTTGAAATGCTAGGATATAAGATAACAAAGGGGTACCCAAGAAATATTTCCTTATTCCTTATTCCCTGTATATTTCCTTCTTTGTGTTTGCTCATGCAAAATGAAACATGATTAGTATAGATTAAAAATGAATGATCAATCAAAAGCCTTTATTGTCATTATATGATGGTGCATACAACGAAATTAGGAGTCAGAATGACAGCACATCTTAATTTCTTGCTTTCTGAACAAACATAATTTCTTCACTTTTCTTTATTTTATTGCTGCCAAAATTCCTGTCAGCATTTCTTGTGGTTGATTTGGAGCATTGTCGGATAACTCTTGGAAAAGGACTGACAACTGGGAGGGTGATATTTGGTGGATTTAAACTATGCGTGGTTGTAGCAGCCAAGCCAACAGCATTGCTGCAGTCACCACCTAGCTTGTGTTGCAAGCACCATCACCAGGCCAACAGACAACAGCAGTAGCCATCAACACCAGGCCTCTTCCACCAGGCCAGGCCCTGCTGCAGCCCATTCATCCTCCAGGTCCAGGCCTTGCTAGAGCCTATCCATCTGACTGCTGGGCCCTTAACACACTGTAATATTTGCATCCCACTGCCAGTGGCCGGGGAAGAATGATGGGATGCTGAGTGAAAGAAACAACACAAAGGGGGAAGGGGAAAGACATGATAACTGCAGGTGACCTGGAAGAGATTAAAAGTTCTCTAAACTTCATGTCAGGTAAGCTGGATTTTCTCCACAGTAAGAACATAAATATTCAAAGTGATGCTATTTATGTTTGTCACACATTACAAAGAAAAACAGAAAAGACACAAACAGCCATTCTCATAAGATTCATCAGCAGGAAGCAGAGGAATGATTTGTTAATGCAAGCATTGAAAAGTTCTAATGTATATTCAAATGAACACCTAACAAAAAGAAATGGGGACATAGCACGAGAGGCAAGGTCATTAAGAAAACGGACAATCCAAGTTCACTGAAAGAAACAAGTGAATTCATAAATCTAATGTATAGTTTGAGTCTATTTCCAATGATATCTAAACCAGCAAGAATCACATCACAAAGTGCAACCGCTATTGATATTTACACAAATGCAGTTGATGGAAGAGTAGAAAGTGGAATCTTGTGATGTTAGTGATCATTTACCGATGTTTGCAGTGTATAAAAATTATCAGTGTAATAAAATGGAAATCATCACAGAAAAATTCATAAGAAATAGATCCAAAGGAGCTTTGCAGGCACTGAAAGAAGACCTTAGAAAACAGAATTGGGATGAAATATATGTAAATGATGTAAATACAGCTTATGATTCATTCATGACTTTATTAATAGGTTTGTATGAAAAAATAAAACTAAATTCAGGAGTTTTGCCAAGAAAAATGTTACTGACAAACCATGGTTGACTAAAGGATTACGAAATGCCTGCAAGAAGAAAAAATACCTAAATGTTTGTTTTTTTAAGTAAGGTCAAAAGAAGCTGAAGATAGGTATAAGAAATATAAAAATAAATTGGTATGGATAATAAGAAGACAAAAAAGGAACACTATTGTAAACTATTGAATAAAATCAGAAACAATATGCTGGCTACATGGGGAATAATAAATAGTGTATAAATGACACAATAAAAACAATTCTACCAAATTATTTTGTGAAAGAAAATTGTGACATTTCTGATAAAACTGAAATAGCAAGCGAGTTTAATATTTTTTTTTTTGTAAATGTAGGCCCAAGTCCTGCAGCAAATACCAACATTAAAAAATAATGCATGTGAAAACACAATAATGGACAATGTCAATAGTATTTTTCTTGGTAAAGTAGAAAGAGAAGAAATACTGAGTATTGTAAAATGTTGTGTAGGAAAAGGATCCACTGACTGTGTAGACATGTACATGATACTAGTAAAAGACATTATTGAATTGGTTATTGATCCATCTACATATATATGCAATCTATCATTTGTGGTGGCAGAGCCAAATAATGACAAACCAATTAATTCAATTCAATAATATATTTAATATGTATTGCATGAAATCACAATTAGTGAGACACTAGTTGATATAAAAATTGCTAAATTACAATTGGAACAAAGTACATATAACCTGCACATGGATAATAAATGACAAGTGGAGGCGGACCGGTTCGAGATGGGGAGACGACGAGGATGAAGGACGAAGAACACGAGAGGAGTGAGGAGAGGAAGACGGAATGTTGTTTTATCCGCCAAGGGGGGGGGGGGGGGTGACTCCCTCCTCTGCTCACACCAATAGTCTAGTTTTATCATTTAAGGGAAGCTCAGAACCAGTCCTAACCGGTTGTGGTTTCATAACCTTATTTGGCGATTTCTGGTGATAATAACATCAACATCAGTTCATTCGAGGACAGAGGGAGAGGGAGTAGAGCCATTAAAGAAACTACAGGCCTATGTCAACATGAAAAGACTCAAATGGAGTACCATTAAATGTATTACACAGGTCATATTAAAATATAGTATATAACTGTATATTCCTCATCGCAGACATACTTGTGCCTCGTGTATGAATATATATTAAACCACTTCACATTTTCCACAGGGTATTTCCTGAAAATAGTAATTTCAAAGTAAGTATCCAAAGTATCCAAAGTAATTCCACTATATAAACATGGAGCATGTCTTCTCTAACTACAGACAAGTATCCTTGCTTCCACAATTTTCAAAAATTTGAGAGAAATATTTGTGATCAGGTTAGATAAATTCATAAACAGATATAATGTTTTAAGCAATAGTCACTATGGGTTCTGAACCAATCACTCCACATCAATGGCACGTATATAATTAACCAAAGAAATATCCACTGCAATTGATAAGAGACAATATTTTGTAAGTATTTTTGTTGACCTTAAAAAGGCCTTTAGACACAATAGACCATTCCACACTTATAAATAAATCAAGTAAATATGGTATCAGAGGGGTGGCACTTCAATGGGTTTCTAGCTACTTAGAAAACAGAAAGCAGTTTGTGCAGATTAATAATGTAAAATCTGAATCATGTCATATTACGTGTGGAGTGCCTCAGGGGTCGGTCCTTGGACCAAAACTGTTTATTTTGTACATGAATGACTTTCATATATCCAAAGCTTAAATGTATTCTGTTTGCAGATGATATTACTTTATTTTCTTGATCTTGAAAAAACAAATTTCATGATATTTAGTAACAGAGATAAAGGCAGTGATGCATAAATTAAAATAGATGCTATTGAAATTAAAAGAGTAAGAACCTGTCTCCCTCTCATTTCAGATCTCCTGACCCCTGCCTCCTGTGTCTTCCCGCGTCTGTGATTGTGAAACTAATTGTCTACACCTGTTTCCCTTCCTCATGTATAAATAGTCCTGTCACTTGTTGTTTGTTGTAGTGATGGGCAAAACAGTTCTTTTGACTGAATTGAATCTGTACAAATCATTCATTAAAAAGAGACGTTCACCGAATCACCGAGCTCCCCCCATGACACTGCAGCAAGCAGGACGTTCAGTCCTCCTTCTGTTATTACGAAGTTTACTTAATGTTGTTAACTAGGAAAGCTGGGGAGATTAAAAATAAATGTTTATATAGGCTGAAGACATACAGTCATGGAAAAAATTATTAGACCACCCTTGTTTTCTTCAATTTCTTGTTCATTCTAATATCTGGTACCACTAAACGTATAATACAATGAACACAACAAAAAATGCAGCTGGTCACATAATACTTTATGTCCTATTTGACATTCTTAAGCTTAATTGATTCCCAGGGTATATAAGAGGCCATTTCATGTCACAAGCAGCACTGCACATGCAAAGGCCTAGAGTGGTTTCCTGCTTACATTCAAGCCGTAGCACAACTCAGAAGTTGTCAGCTCTCACATAATGCCTAAAACAAAGAATTATGTGAAGCAACAAAGGCAGCCATCTTGGCACTGCTGGAAATTGGCATGAGTGAGAGACAGGTAGCGAAAAACTGAAGATCTCCAAGACAGCCGTTCATTCCAACAAAAAAACAAGCTGAACATGGCACTACCAAATTGCTACCTGGCCGTGGCAGGAAACGCTCTTTCTACCCCACGAGATGACCGTGCACTCATCCGCTCCTGTGTCAGGAATCGCCGTCAGACCTCCAGGGACCTTAAAAATGAGTGGGCACTGTCGAGAAATGTGACTTGCTCGGCAAGGACAGTTCGAACCGACTTGTTGAAGCTGGTTTGAAGTCACACAGAGCACGCAAGAAGCCCTTCATCAATGAAAGGCAGAGGAAGGCCCGGTTACTCTTTGCTCGAGACCACAAGGATTGGACTGTTGATGATTGGGCTAAGGTTCTCTTCAGTGATGAATCCAATTTTGAACTGATGCCCACTCCAGCCAACTTACTGGTTAGGAGGAAGCCTGGAGAAGCTTACAACCCAGACTGTCTTGCCCCTACAGTAAAACATGGGGGTGGATCAGTCATGATCTGGGGTTGTTTCAGTCTGAGTGGAACAGGGCAAATGCAATTGTGTGAAGGCCGAATGAACCAGGTCAAGTACAGGACTACCCTTGAAAACAGTCTTCTTCCATCAGCTGGAAAACTCTTTCCTGCCTCGAATGACTGGATTTTCCAACAAGACAATGCCCCTTGCCACACGGCAAGGTCAGTTAAAGCCTGGATGGAGAACCACAACATTCGCACCATGCCTTGGCCTGCTCAATCACCAGATCTTAAACCAATTGAAAACTTGAAAATTTGTTTGAATTTGTCCAACAGGAATGGGCTGCTGTGACAGCAGAACAATGTCAGAAGCTGGTGGAGAGCATGCCAAGACGCATGGCTGCAGTCATCAAAAACAATGGTTATGCAATCAAGTATGAACTCTTGTGTGTATCATGTGTTTAAAGCAAACAGAAAAGAAAACATGGAATGCTTAAAAGTAGTGTTTTTGGCGGTACAATGCCATAGCTATTGATGTAAGAATTTAAGTAATTTTGGTTATTATCAAGAAAACCATGGAAAATGAATAATCCTTAGTTCTTAAATTAAACTCTCATGAGCTATTTCTGTTGTTATCATTATAATTGTCCAAACAAATGTACCTTTAGTTGAGCCAGGCATTAAAATTAACAAGAAATTGAAGAAAACAAGGGTGGTCTAATAATTTTTTCCATGACTGTATATGCATTTCTAGCCTTTTAAAATATTTAGGTTATTAGGGACCGATCGGACTGTGAAACAGGTCCGCAAGGGACCTATTGAAACTGTAGTGTTCATTATTAGGGCCCGAGCGGACTGTGAAACAGGTCCGCAAGGGACCTATTGAAACTGTAGTGTTTATTATTATTATTATTATTATTATTATTATTCCTGACACTTTGTTTTCCCAAATTTCGCCCCTTTCCCAATGTTAAAAAGTTGTGTAACTTTGCACATTCCTGTGGCCCGATCCGAAATTCGATATTTTGGGGTGATCGCACACAGCGCTTGCGAAATGGCTGAGTAGCGCCCCCTACAAAGTCAAAAAAATCCCATAAGGAAATTCGCCAACTTTGTCGTACCTCAACGACAATTGGTAGAGATGTTAAGCAAACATGTACAAACAAAATTGTCTCTTGGCAGGAAGTTGAAATTCCAACAGGAAGTCGGCCATTTTGAATTTTTGATTTTCTGATGAAAACGAACTCGTCCTAGGGATTTCGTCCGATCGACTTGAAATTTGGTACAGATCATCTCCAGAGCTAGCTGAGCAAAGTTGTGCTCTGTGCATAATTAGGTCAAAGGGCATGGCCGCTAGGTCTTGCTAAACTTTGGCGAATTCGCCGTCTAAATTCCAACGACTGTCATGTTCACATACTCGATCCTAGCAGCTTCAAATTTTCAGAGCATGACGGGGGCGCGGCCCTGAACGTTCCGATATATTCATATCAAGCCTTACTCATGGCGCCCCCCGGTGGTAACAGGAAGTGACCCGTTCTCATTTTTTACCTTAACTAATGTCACATAGTTGACTCCATCAACTTCATTCCACTTCTAAAACATAAAGAACAACTTGGTGAAGCTATGTTACGAACGCTGTGAGGCTACGACTTACGGCGCCCGTGTGGCGGCGTGGCAATTTTTGACAATTTTTCGAGAAAATACGTTTCGCATTTTGACGGCTTAAATAAAGTCGTATCACCATGAAAATTTATACACAGGTCAAGGCTGGCGTCCTCTAACATCTGATGTGGTCCCCGCCGAGGGGCGTGGCCAAATGCCTCCACAGCGCCACCCTTTACGTTTACATGTTCTGATACGACATAGTTGACCCCATCGACTTCATTCCACTTCTAAAACATCCACAACACATTGGTGAAGCTACATTACGAACACCGTGAAGCTACGAAAAATGGCGTCCGTATGGCGGCGCCGCGTCTTCCGATTTTTTGCCAAGAAAATACGTTTGGCTTTTTGATGGCTTTAAAAAAAGTCGTATCATCATGAAATTTGATACACCGGCCAAGGGTGACGACCTCTAACATCTGATGGGGGCCACGTCCATAAACGGTCAAAATGGCTCCATAGCGCCCCCTTGAAACTTTCAAAAACCCCTCCCCATAGGGGTTTTTAAGGAGTTGGAAGATGAAAATCGGTACACATGTGCAAGTAGAGCAGACGCACAAAAAAGTCTCTTGCACCAATTGTCTACTCCAAACAGGTTGTCAGCCATTTTGAATTTCGGATTTTCTGATGAAAATGAACTCATCCTAGGGATTTCGTCCGATCAACTTGAAATTTGGTACAATTGATCTCCAGACCTAACTGAGCAAAAGTTGTGCTCTGCATGTAATTAGGTCAAAGGGCGTGGCCGCTAGGCCTCGAGAAACTTTGGCGAATTCGCCGTCTAAATTCAAACGAGTCTCACGTTCACATACTCTATCCGAGAAGCCTCAAATTTTCTGAGCATGAAGGGCACTCAGCCATGAACGTGCTAATATATTAATGTCATGCCTTACTCATGGCACCCCCCCACTGGTAATAGCAAGTGACCAGTTTTTTGGCTTTTTGATGGCTTTAATAAACTCGTATCATCATGAAAGTTGATACACAGGTCAAGGGTGTCGACCTCTAACATCTGATGTGGTCCACACCAATGGGCGGGGCAAAATGGCCCCATAGTGCCCCCTTGAAATTTTCAAAAAATCCTCCTCATAGGGGTTTTTATGGAGTTGGAAAATCAGTACACACGTGTAACTTGACCAGACGCACAAAAAAGTCTCTTGCACCAACTGTCTATTCCAAACAGGAAGTCGGCCATTTTGTTTCAACTCTTCATTTTGGCGTGATTTCCACATTGAACCATCGAATGGCAATAACTCCTTTGTGTATTGTCCGAATCACTTGACGTTTTTTGCTCCATGCTTGCACCGCCGTCCCCATCTGATGCCTGACCACGTCATACCGCGAGGGCCCTGCATAACCGCTTGTGGTTTTCTAGTTAAATATTGTTATTGCACTGAAATGAAAACAAGAAACAAAGTGGGAAATAATCAAATGACAATTTATTAATAATATACAAACTATTACTATTACTTAACTATTACCAATAATATATAAGCTAAATGATATAATATATAAGCAATAATAAATAATCCTGTGTGCACCGGTTAATCTCATTTGCTCCTCTCCCCTCCTCTCCTCTTCAGTCTGTTAATATGAGCACTGTGATGGGTGTGTCTTTGTTTGAATGTGGCTTCACTTAGCATTTGCTATTAGCTCAGAGAAACATGTCAGCGCCATGAGAGCTTATCCCCCACTTCTCGTTCCTCCTGGCGGGACTAACTGAGTGACTCTACTGGCTTCCTCGGAAGAGGACGCTGGCTTCCTCCTCTGACGAAGCCCTTCCTCGCACCCCCCTCGTTCCGAGAAGCAACAAACTCGCTCCGAGTTCAGTGAACGAACCGCTGCAGCTTCCTGGTAGAATCACTCGTTCGTTCAATGAGTCGCTCCTCCCCTCCCCTCGCTGGCTGGGTCGTTCATCGAAGATTCACGAGTCATGAACTAACGAACGAGGCACTTCAACTCCTGGCCACCACGCTGAGACTGAGCTCAAGAGAACTGAGAAAGGAACAAATCAGTTTAGGAAGTGATTCAGTTCAGTTCGTTCACTCAAAAGATTCGTTCTTTCAAACGAATCGTTCGCGAACGACACAACACTAGTTTGTTGTGGGATCATTGTGTCAGCATCTGTCCCTCATCTCTACTGTTTGCCTGTCCCTTGTCTCTGGAGCCTGACCCTCGTTTCCCGCTCCTTTCCCTCATCTCCAGAGCCTGTCCCTTGTCTCCAGAGCCCATCTCTCCTCTCCAGAGCCAGTCTCTCGTCTCCAGAGCCTGTCTCTCCTCTCCAGAGCCTGTCCCTCGTCTCTAGAGCTCCTGTCCGTCTCCTGCCTCGTCCTGCCTGTCTCCAGAGTTTCCCTCCTGTCTGATTATCCTGCCTGTCTCAATAAAGACACTTGTTGGTTACACCGATCTCCTGCCTCAAATTTGGGCTCTTATCAGTACGGAGCCCTCACATGGAAATCGCATATAAATAATATAAATGTGAAAATATCAAAAACAATTCCAATGTTACACAAGGTAAAGGATTCTTTAGATGACAAAGGATTGTACATTTAATACAACACTGATTATTCCATATCTGACTTACTTTGTTGAAGTTGAAGGGGAAATGCTTGTATAACATATATTCAGTAAATTTTCACTTTGCAAAAAAGAGTCATAAGAATATATAGGAACAATATAGAGATCCAACAAAAACATTATTCCTTTGGTTAGTCTTTTACAAATTATGTTAGCACAAAAAAACCTTGCCAATCAACATTCAGAAAAGATTTGAAAAAAGAGAAAGCAGTTTATGAAGTAATATGAGCAAAGAAACAAAAGAATCAAAATGTACATTTTAAAGAATAATTAAAGCAGTATGTTGATGAAATACAATTAAATATGTTAGTTATGTTTGAATATTAGACTCATTGTGTATTCAGGGAAGGTAGACAACATTCCTTTGTATTTTGTTTAAGATGAATAAAGGAATTGTATCTTGGGGACTCAAATGGAACGTGACTGTCAGTGTTGGCCGACAGCTATTTTTTTGTTGTTTTTTTATCGTTATTACTGTTATTGTTTTGCTGTTTATTGTGTTTTCATTGATTTTTTTTTAAGTTAAGTTCCTTGTAAATTGTTTTTATTTGAGGCAGTAAAGGAGCAGATAATGTACGATTTTACCTCTCTTTCTGCTCCCTTTCATTCATATTTGGGAGCATTGTTCATTGAATTGTTTTGATTTTAAACAATGGATGAAATAAAATTAAAATAAATAAAATAAAATATTGTATATATTGTGATTCATCAACGTTAATCCACAACAATGTGTGATTAATCTGATTAAAGATTTTAATCCTTTGCAGCCCTCGGAACAACACACAGAAGGTTGTCCTGCACACATATCAAAACTAGAACTATAAGGGGAAGAGTAACTACTGGTATCTACTGGCAGGTGGAGATGATTTCACAGAGAGAATCACTGAGCAGACAGAAGTCCACACACAACCATGCTAAACAGTTCTCATGACTGAGTGCAGGCAGCAGACAGTGGTGGACACCCAGCATGCAGTTTCCTGCTGTCTCAGCTCAGACACAGGAAGAGACTGTACTGCTGCCATGCTTGACAGTGCTGTGTCAGCAATGTGACAATGAGAATAAATAGGTTTTGATTTGGACTTCAGGGTTTCTTTAGAATTGTCCTCCCTAATCACCAGACACAGTTGATTCCAGGGGTCAGAAAAAGTGAGAATGGGACACTTTTATTTTGTAGCAGCATCACTTGCTGATGTTAGAGGTGCATTAAAAAAAAAAATCACACATGATCTACTGTCACGTTTCTATTGCATATGAACAATAAATAGTAGGATCGTCTTTCTTTTGCCCTGACTTATTATTACATTTGACAGAGATATTGCAGACTTGAAGGACCCACTATGTGATCACTCACTCACTGTTTTTAGCCCAGTGATAGTGCCTTATTACCTTTTTGTGTAAAGTGAACTTTGTTTATTTTCCCCTTCTTCCATTTGATCGGAGTATCTTCTCCTTCATTGGAGTGTTTTCATTTACATGTTAAGTTAGTCGATTTTCATCCTCTGCAAGAGAGTTTTTGGATTATCCCTTTTTTTGACCATAGAAGAAGATGAAGAAGAACAACACTGGGGAAATTATAGTTTCAGACCAGTTAGAATATAGTTTTCTAGTAAGCACTTGTGCTAAGATCTTTGTAAGTTTAAGATAGATAGATAGATAAAACTTTATTGATCCTTTCAGACAGTGCCCTTCTGGAAATTAAAGTAAATAAATAAATCTTGCTTTATTTGCCAACCATCACACAAATAAAACTAATAATCTTTTTGTGACACCTTCTAAGCCTTCTAAGTTACACTTTTGGCGACATCACAACTCTAAAATATGGAGTGTGGTCTGGTCGCTGGAGGTGCCAGTTCCTCCCCCTGGGTGCCCATGAGCAAGGCACCGAACTGATAGTACATGGTGTACATGGGCAGCCCCTTCATTCTGACCTCTCTCCACTTAATGCATGTGTGAATGTGTGTGTAATGTGCAATAACAGAATGAAAACCGAGGCAACAACACTGGCCACTGCATCACTGCAGAACCCTCACTATGTAAAAGTATAAGAAAATGAACAAAACACTACACTGACAGCAATGCATATCTCTGCCACTCTCCAAACCACCCTCAAAGCAGCAGGAACTGTATGCTGCATCCCTATTCACATAGGTATGTTCTCAGAATAATTTGAGAGACACTATAATTACATGATTCATAGATGTAACATGGGCTCACAGATTGTAACTACTAATTCTTCCTGAAATCCACTGAACAAGATCTGGCCTTGAACTTTTCAGTGGATTCTGTGGAGAGACGATTAAATCAGTCAATCAGTTTCAATCAGGCCAATCAAATCAAACAGTAAGATAAATGCAATACTAAGGCTGTCATGATGGAAGTCCACATGAATATTAAAATCACTTGCAGGAGAGACTCTCCTGCTGTTTGAATGTCCATCTGCAAAGACTTGATTTCCATGGCAGTGACACTAACAGACAGCAGCTCAGCTCAGGCTCAGTCTCCTGGTAATGTTTTTTGTCCGACAAGTCAGACTCGTTCCTGTGAGGTGCTACTGCAGCTAGCGGCAACACAAAGAGGTGGCTGTGCATTTTAAACCACAATGGTGGCTCCTGAAGAGGTGAACTGAAATAGAATCAGTTATATCAGAACTGGAGAACAAAGACAAGCAATTCTGCAGAGATGACCTTTTGACAAGAAAATGAGAGCTATTCAAGCCGATTTGTTCTCCCCTTGCAGCTCTGTGTTCTCAACTCTTCTGCAGCTCAGCTGTGCCACTGAAATCCTGTCACTGGTTTCCTACTCCTCAGTGTGTGAGCACCACCACAAAGGTTCAGTCTGAGATATTTGAAGCTTAACTTGCTTGTTTCATGTTTGCATAGCAACAACTGCTTACCGATGATATCCTGGAGCTCATGCCATTTTCAAAGGCTGCACTCTGATTGCTACCTGTGAGTAGGTGTTCAAACAGAGCAGTGTGACAGTTTGACATTTTCATATTTTTATTCTGTCTGATCCCAGCATTCTCCAGAAGGATCTCAAATGTTTTAGCAACTGCAGAATCTCATTAAGACTGACAAGCACAGACATCTGCACAGAAAGCGATCTGTGGAGACACACAGATGTTCAGATTCTCATGTCTGTACACCTCCACCTGCAAGAACACACACACAGACTGTGCGTGAATAGAGACACACAATTATGGCAAATGTGCTTCTGTACATGTTTTTATCAACATATGCTGCACACATCTATGCCCTAAAATGCACACATACTGTATTGTGTCAGGATCTACAGTATCTGCCTGACTGACGAGCAGTGATATCAGAAGGCTGTGTAACTTCAGTCATTTTATTTGTATAACCCAATATCACAAATCATGAATTTGCCTCAGAGGGCTTTACAATCTGTACAGGATATGACACCCTCTGTCCTTTACAAACGACCCTCACATCGTCTAAGGAAAAACTCCCCCAAAAAACCCTTTTAACAGGGAAAAATAGATGTCATACACTATATTGCCAAAAGTATTTACTCACCCATCCAAATAATCAGAATCAGGTGTTCCAATCACTTCCATGGCCACAGGTGTATAAAATCAAGCAGCTAGGCATGCAGACTGCTTTTACAAACATTTGTGAAAGAATGGGTCGCTCTCAGGAGCTCAGTGAATTCCAGCGTGGAACTGTGATAGGATGCCACCTGTGCAACAAATCCAGTCATGAAAAGCACACCACCACTAGACTCTAGAGCAGTGGAGATGCGTTCTCTGAAGTGACGAATCACGGTTCTCCATCTGGCACCTACATTGTGCCAAGTGTAAAGATTGGTGGAGGGGGGATTATGGTGGGGTTGTTTTTCAGGAGCTGGGCTTGGCCCCTTGGTCCACTGAAAGGAACTCTGAATGCTTCAGCATACCAAGACATTTTGGACAATTCCATGCTTCCAACTTTGTGGGAACAGTTTGGATCTGGCCCCTTCCTCTTCCAACATGACTGTGCACCAGTGCACAAAGCAAGGTCCATAAAGACATGGATGACAGAGTCTGGTGTGGATGAACTTGACTGGCCTGCACAGAGTCCTGACCTCAACCTGATAGAACACATTTGGGATGAATTAAAGCAGAGACTGAGAGCCAGGCCTTCACGTCCAGCATCAGTGTGTGAGCTCACAAATATTCTTCAGGAAGAATGGTCAAAAATTCCCATAAACACACTCCTAAACCTTGTGGACAGCCTTCCCAGAAGAGTTGAAGTTGTTATAGCTGCAAAGGGTGGATCAACGTCATATTGAACCCTATGGATTAGGAATGGGATGTCACTTAAGGTCATATGCGAGTCAAGGCAGGTGAGCAAATACTTTTGGCAATATAGTGTATGTAACGACACATGATACAGTAAAAATAATGAAAAACACATTTTAACTCCATATAACCACAGTTAATACATATAGAATTGTATGAAAGTGTCCAATGGGATGAAGAGCATCATCAAGCTGTCAGCAATGGATTCTGAGCAACACGTCCTCCTCTCCACCACACCAAAACAGATGGATGCATTCTTTTGTTCCTCAATTGCTTGCGAGTCTGGCTCATTAGCTTATTACCTACAGCAATAAATTTTTATTCCCAAGGGTACATCTCATGATCATGACTAGCACAATCACTATTTGATTCATCATTGTTTGAAAGATAACCAAGATTTTTAATGGCAAATATGTCAGCTGTGGTGACAGGTGGTAACCAAGGATGACAGGGCTCAGCCAGCTATCATCTCATCTCCCCACAACCTCCCTGTGCTTGGTGAAAACTGTGCCTGCATGCACACACACACACACACCAAAAACAACTGACAGGTGAAGGGATTGGAGTGAGGTAAAAGTGATCGAGCATCAAGAGAAACATGTGAGGTAAAGAGAGAGAGAAGCTGATTAAACCCTTTGCATTCTGTTTCAGAGATGCTGGACTGACAGGTATCTGGATGGCAGAACCAGAGATGGCCTCTGTAAAGCATCAAATACTTCAGACTGACTGAGGACACACAGAGCAAGTTTTGGTCGATGAACAGGAACTTTGATGGGATCATGTTGACTTGCAGGATAACAGTCGCCAAGACTACCCAGACAAAGAGTTATCTAACTTCATGTTGACTCCTCTGGCTTCATTTATAACAGGAACCAAGTCAGAGCTAAAAGAAGAAGAACTGCAGGTGTGGAAACACCCAGAGTGGAGCTAATGTGAGGAACTGCAATGTTGGTAAATTCACAGAATCAGCTGGAGAGGTAATGATGTGTCAGTGTTGTGTTTGGAGCTTGTCACTCTGTCCCAGAGCCAAAACGAACAAAGAGAGAAAATCAATGAATGCAGCTTTAAAATAAAATCCACACACAGCAAGACACTGGCAAACCACCATTATAGTATCCTGTTAGCATAAACCATAATGCAACACACAGGACATTTGGTTTTTTTTTGTTTGCTGCTCCATTGAGGCTTCCTGCACCGCTCCTTGTTTCCTCAGTTTTTAGTGTAATTCAATGTGTGGTGCCAGGATGCCTTAAACACAGAAACACACCCTAATATTTCACACAGATGTTTTTTCTCCTTTGTAAAATGTTTTAATAAATTTCACAATGAAATAAAACACATATCAGATAAGTGGTCAAATACTGAATATCATCATAAGCAGCATGAGTCAACCAGTCAACCAATCAGCAGGTTGTTGACTAATAGTCTTATTGGTCAGTAACTGACTTTCTGTAGAATGCTGTTACACATTTATGTCTTAGGGCTCAAATGGGCTTGGGATGGAGGGAAGGAGCCATTTATGTCTGAAAACTGAGCACTGAATTACATTAAAAAATATTAAAAGGATTTTTTCATGCATGCTGCACTCTACATTAAAGGGACACTATGTATTTTTTTTAGGTATTTTATTACCTCAAATCAATATCTTCATTCATAAATAAATTCTCATTGGTGTAAAATAATCTATGCCAACAATCTGACTTATCCTCCTGGGCAAAGAATCAGTTATCTGTCTTTACATAGAGCGGATCGCTCATATGGAGGCTTCCATGTCTTTCCGGTCTATAAAAAAACTACGAAGTACCGAGAGGGACATAAAGCACTACCTGCTAGTACTCATAGGATAAAATGCATTTCCGCGTTTTGCGATTCACTTTTCACAGAGAAGCAAGGTGGAGATGCCGGTTTTACTTACCCGGCACTAAACTAAACCCTGCACTGCACTTTTGGTCATAATACAAGACCATACTTATGCCGCACTGAATCCTCATCACCAAAAAAGGGCCATAAAATGACCAGAGCTCCGGGCCAGGGATCCGCGGTGAGTGGCCGCCCGGGAGTGCCCCATGCCCAGCCAGCAACATGCACTGTGCATGGGCCTCATCCTTCATGAGGGGCCACATTTTGCGCAAGGGGACGCATTTGTGCACATGCGCAATGGATGCGCATATGCGCTACCTTGAGACGCACGGCAATACAGCATCAAATCAGCTCGAGGAAAGAGAGAAGAGACCTGATCTATTGTCTGAAAGACATCATGAGTCGGGAGCGAGTAAAGCAGGTGGATATGTTGCTGAAATCAAACTTTGTGGGACAACTTTCCTGAGCTGCTACTCATCAGAGAAGAATCTCTGTCTCCAGTCTCTGTCTGGACTGGAGAATATTTTTTTTTACAGCAGCCCTGATTAACATTTATTGAAAATTCATGGATAGCACTAAGATGTCATCAACACATCAAACACTGGATATGTGATCTGTTAAGCACTGTATCATGTATATACTGTATACGGGTCCACCTCTATGAAATCATATCCAGCCCCATCTGCTGATGAAGACCAGTGGGCCTTGAAAGGTTTAGATAATGCAAAACTATAAAAGATCAATGAGATATTGTGAGGGTCTAACAGGCCACTTAATCACCTTTTAACATTGTAATATAAACCATCCTTTTCTAATGGGCACATTTGTACTGTAAAAACAGATGTGAGTGCAACTTAGAATGGCTCCATTCATCTGTATTACTGATAAAAGTGTGTGTGTGTGTGTGTGTTGGCCTCTGCATCTGTAAAGCTGTGATGGATGGGTGTGTCTGGACCTTAATTATTAAGGTAGATCTTTGGAAACACTTCACTGTTTGACAAATAACAGTTACTCATAGATAATTATTATCATTAACACTCTTCCCTTTCAGTTTCTTTGAGAACTATGTTGGGCAGTACTCTCTACGCTCCCATTTTACATTTTTCAAATTGACGTTTTTCTCACTCAAATGTCAAACGTAATAATTTTCGCTGCATAGATTATTACAATCATGGCTGCACCCTGCACTCCTTGTGACCCAGTTTATATCAATGTATTTGAAGATTGCAAAGCTGGCAGTGATGATACATGCTCACACTTGAGTGGCTGGTACATATTGAGCTGTAAAAGGCCAGCAAGCTCGTCCTTGGATCAAGGCACTGGCCCATACAATTTAATGGCACATATACCCTTCCTGGACATACAGACTGTTGGTGAGTGAGAGGCAGTGTGTGCATTTTAATGGTACCTATCAGTTGTGAGGGACATAGCAGAGCAGAGGTGAGCAGTGCAGACACTCTCAGCAGTGGACCTGATGTATATTATTATAAGAGTGATTCACATCAAATGGTTCTCTCAGAGATTAGACCCAATATTCTACTTATTACACAGGGTCCTCCACAGGGTCAATATCCATGGCCGGGCTGCTATAGCCAAACCTTTGGTCACTCGTGCCAATGCCAAACGTCGGTTTCAGTGGTGCCAGCAGGGAAAATCTTGGGCTGTGAACAATGTGAAACATGTATTGTTCTCTGATGAGTCCACCTTTACTGTCTTTCCTACATTTGAGAGAGTTATGGTGTGGAGAAGCCCCAAAGAACCGTACTCAGACTGTTGCATGCCGAGAGTGGGCAGGTGAGCGAATACTTTTGGCAATATAGTGTGTGTGTATAGTATATAGTATATATGTCTATATAGACATAGACATAGACACATACATACGTACATACGTACACTATATTGCCAAAAGTATTCGCTCACCTGCCTTGACTCGCATATGAACTTAAGTGACATCCCATTCCTAATCCATAGGGTTCAATATGACGTCGGTCAACCCTTTGCACCTATAACAGCTTCAACTCTTCTGGGAAGGCTGTCCACAAGGTTTAGGAGTGTGTTTATGGGAATTTTTGACCATTCTTCCAGAAGCGTATTTGTGAGATCACACACTGAAGTTGGAGGAGAAGGCCTGTCTCTCAGTCTCCGCTCTAATTCATCCCAAAGGTGTTCTATCAGGTTGAGGTCAGGACTCTGTGCAGGCCAGTCAAGTTCATCAACACCAGACTCTGTCATCCATGTCTTTATGGACCTTGCTTTGTGCACTGGTGCACAGTCATGTTGGAGGAGGAAGGGGCCAGCTCCAAACTGTTCCCACAAAGTTGGGAGCATGGAATTGTCCAAAATGTCTTGGTATGCTGAAGCATTCACAGTTCCTTTCACTGGAACTAAGGGGCCAACCCCAGCTCCTAAAAAACAACCCCACACCATAATCCCCCCTCCACCAAACTTTACACTTGGCACAGTGCAGATGCCAGATGGAGAACCATGATTCGGTACTTCAGAGAACGCATCTCCACTGCTCTAGAGTCCAGTGGTGGCGTGCTTTACACCACTGCATCTGATGCTTTGCATTGCACTTGGTGATGTATGGCTTGGATGCAGCTGCTCAGCCATGGAAACCCATTCCATGAAGCTCTCTGTGCACAGTTCTTGAGCTAATCTGAAGGCCACATGAAGTTTGGAGGTCTGTAGTGATTGACTCTGCAGAAAGTTGGTGATCTCTTCACACGATGTGCCTCAGCATCCACTGACCCCGCTCCGTCAGTTTACGTGGTCTACCACTTCGTGGCTGAGTTGCTGTTATTCCCAAGCACTTCCACGTTTTTATAATACAGCTGACAGTTGACTGTGGAATATTTAGGAGCAAGGAAATTTCACGACTGGATTTGTTGCACAGGTGGCATCCTATCACAGTTCCACGCTGGAATTCACTGAGCTCCTGAGAGTGACCCATTCTTTCACAAATGTTTGTAAATGCAGTCTGCATGCCCAGCTGCTTGATTTTATACACCTGTGGCCATGGAAGTGATTGGAACACCTGATTCTGATTATTTGGATGGGTGAGCGAATGCTTTTGGAAATATAATGTATATATGTATATAAGTATGTATGTATGTATATATATATATATATATATATATATATATATATATATATATATATACAACATTAACACTACATATAACAGTTGTTATATGTACTGTTAATGCGTTTTCATTCTTGTTATTCTGTACACATGGCATCTATTGCATGTCTGTCCATCCTGGAAGAGGGATTTCTCCTCTGTTGCTCTTCCTGAGGTTTCTTCTGTTTCTTTTTCCTTGTTAAAAGGGTTTTTTTGGGGAGTTTTTCCTTAGTCAATGTGAGGGTCGTTTGTAAAGGACAGAGGGTGTCACATCCTGTACAGATTGTAAAGCCCTGTGAGGCAAATTATTATTTTATTCCTCAGATTCCTCTATGTCCTCTCGTTTATCCCTTCATTCACTTTTTATTTCATCACTGCCTAGTTAATGTCTGCACTGTATTTGTCATTTACAGGCCTTGTCTCATTCTCATCTCTTATTTCTTTTCTCTAATCTTCTCTGTGTTGTCCCGTTTCATTTGTCTAAAATCGAACTGAAGTAGATGGGCCACTGTCCTTTTATGGCATGCACTTCTGCTGGAGGGGCCTTTTTCAGAATGTAAATGGACGAGAGAAAGTTTCACATGGTTACATAATGTCTTTGAAAACTCTTACACTTACTTGCTGCAGTATTGCAGATAAGATACACTGTGTATGTGCATAGCTCACAAAGACATGACCATCGACTGTAAAGAAACCATCTCTTAACAAGTTACAAAGCATTTAATGCCAATGGCATAGCTCTAAGGATGGCAATGACACGTGGGAAGGCTGGCGCCTATTTCAGCTGTCTTAGGGTGAAAGGCAGGGCATACCCTGGACAAGTCTCCAGTTCATCACAGGACACATAGAGACAAACAACCACTCACACTCACATTCACACCTACAGTCAATTTAAATTAGCCAATTAAGCTAATCCCCATGCATGTTTTTGCATGGTGGGAGGAAGCCGGAGTACCAGAGAGAACCCACGCAGACATGAGGAGAACATGCAAACTCCACACAGAAAGGCTCCAGGCCAGGAACTGAACCCAGTACCTTCCTGTTGAGAGGTGACAGTGCTGACCACTACACCACCGTGCCGCCAATGATGAATCGTAACATTCTTTTTTTACTTCCTTGACTTCATTTAGATTTATATGTATTTGTCATGGATGGGCAGTTCTTTTCACAGCCTGTGCATAGAAAACCTCCACACACATTCAGTTTATATAAAACAGATGGTAGTTGAAGTATTAATTGTGACACATTGCTAAAGACGCCTTCTGGCACATGCATTTGTTGACTTCAGGGCGTATTATGATTTTCATTAAAAGTTGTTCACATTTACAGCAATCTGCCGATGAGGCCGACTCATTGACTGTCAACTGCTCTGTGTTTTGTGTCCTGCAGGGTAGCGTTTGGCTAACTGCCTGATTCCCTGCCATCACCAGTTTGGTATTCACATTTTGATGTGCTATGACAGCTATGCTAACGTTTTCTTAGACCCTTCAAAATTATAATTTTTTTCCATGCTGGGAGGGATAACTGTCTTCTTTGTGAATTTGTTCATGTCAGAGCCTTTTTGCCAAAGACTGTATACAGCAAGACAGTAATAGAACAGTACCCGTTAGGTGTACCAGTACAAGTTAACAAAGTCCATGTATTTTTTTTACTTCGGAACTATAAACGAAACGTGTGTGTGTGTCCCTCCTTTGTGTAACCATACAGCAGAACGACCCATCTACAGTCATGGAAAAAAATATTAGACCACCCTTGTTTTCTTCAATTTCTTGTTAATTTTAATGCCTGGCTCAACTAAAGGTACATTTGTTTGGACAATTATAATGATAACAACAAAAATAGCTCATGAGAGTTTAATTTAAGAACTAAGGATTATTCATTTTCCATGGTTTTCTTGATAATAACCAAAATTACTTAAATTCTTACATCAATAGCTATGGCATTGTACTGCCAAAAACACTACTTTTAAGCATTCCATGTTTTCTTTTCTGTTTGCTTTAAACACATGATACACACAAGAGTTAATATTTGATTGCATAACCATTGTTTTTGATGACTGCAGCCATGCGTCTTGGCATGCTCTCCACCAGCTTCTGACATTGTTCTGCTGTCACAGCAGCCCATTCCTGTTGGACAAATTCAAACAAATTTTCTTTGTTTTTGGGCTTGTGGTTCTCCATTTTGAGTTTGATGATTTTCCACAGGTTTTCAATTGGATTAAGATCTGGTGATTGAGCAGGCCAAGGCATGGTGCGAATGTTGTGGTTCTCCATCCAGGCTTTAACTGACCTTGCCGTGTGGCAAGGGGCATTGTCTTGTTGGAAAATCCAGTCATTCGAGGCAGGAAAGAGTTTTCCAGCTGATGGAAGAAGACTGTTTTCAAGGGTAGTGTCCTGTACTTGACCTGGTTCATTCGGCCTTCACACAATTGCATTTGCCCTGTTCCACTCAGACTGAAACAACCCCAGATCATGACTGATCCACCCCCATGTTTTACTGTAGGGGCAAGAAAGTCTGGGTTGTAAGCTTCTCCAGGCTTCCTCCTAACCAGTAAGTTGGCTGGAGTGGGCATCAATTCAAAATTGGATTCATCACTGAAGAGAACCTTAGCCCAATCATCAACAGTCCAATCCTTGTGGTCTCGAGCAAAGAGTAACCGGGCCTTCCTCTGCCTTTCATTGATGAAGGGCTTCTTGCGTGCTCTGTGTGACTTCAAACCAGCTTCAACAAGTCAGTTTCGAACTGTCCTTGCCGAGCAAGTCACATTTCTCGACAGTGCCCACTCATTTTTAAGGTCCCTGGAGGTCTGACGACGATTCCTGACACAGGAACGGATGAGTGCACGGTCATCTCGTGGGGTAGAAAGACGTTTCCTGCCACGGCCAGGTAGCAATTTGGTAGTGCCATGTTCAGCTTGTTTTTTTGTTGGAATGAACGGCTGTCTTGGAGATCTTCAGTTTTTCGCTACCTGTCTCTCACTCATGCCAATTTCCAGCAGTGCCAAGATGGCTGCCTTTGTTGCTTCACATAATTCTTTTGTTTTAGGCATTATGTGAGAGCTGACAACTTCTGAGTTGTGCTACGGCTTGAATGTAAGCAGGAAACCACTCTAGGCCTTTGCATGTGCAGTGCTGCTTGTGACATGAAATGGCCTCTTATATAACCTGGGAATCAATTAAGCTTAAGAATGTCAAATAGGACATAAAGTATTATGTGACCAGCTGCATTTTTTGTTGTGTTCATTGTATTATACGTTTAGTGGTACCAGATATTAGAATGAACAAGAAATTGAAGAAAACAAAGGTGGTCTAATAATTTTTTCCATGACTGTATGTGTTTGTTCATTCTAGCACTGTCCTCAATTTCAGACACAGATTAGTGTGTTCAACAGCAATGACAACTTTGTGAGTGCGGAAGTGCCTCCCTAAATTCTATGACCGAAAAGTGCAAAGACACAATCTACTCTTATTACAGACGTTATATGGTCTTATTACTGATGTTATACAGTCTTGTTACTGATGTTATATAGTATTATTACTGATGTTATATAATTTATATATAACTGATATATAAGCCCATTAGTGATGTTATAAAGTCTTATTACAGATGTTATATAGTGTTATTACGACTGATGTTACATATTCTTATTGCTGATGTCATTTAGATTTATTTCTTTATATAGTCTTATTATTGATGTTATATAGTCTTATGACTGTGGCGGGTGGTGTAGTGGTTAGCACTGTTGCCTCACAGCAAGAAGGTACTGGGTTCGATTCCCGGCCCAGGGCCTTTCTGTGTGGAGTTTGCATGTTCTCCCCGTGTCTGCGTGGGTTCTCTCTGGTACTGGCTTCCTCTCACCATCCAAAAACATGCATGGGGATTAGGTTAATTGTCTACTTTAAATTGACCGTAGGTGTGTTTGTGAGTGCGAGTGGTTGTCTGTCTCTATGTGCCCTGCGATGAGGTGGCGACTTGTCCAGGGTGTACCCTGCCTTCCGCCCTAAGTCAGCTGAGATAGGCTCCAGCCCCCCCGCGACCCTATGTGGATAAGCAGTAGATAATGGATGGATGGATGACTGTGAGCAGGTAGAGCAGGTCGCTCCCCCCGTCATCTGTTGTCGTTGTGTCCTTGGGCAAGACACTTAACCCTCCTTGCCTCCAGTGAATGCGTATGAATGCTTCGGTGGTGGTTGTAGGCGCAGATTGGCTACCACGTTTCCATCAGTGTGGCTATAAATGTAGCTTACCATCACCAAGTGTGAATGAGGAGTGAATGAATAATGTATCTATACTGTAAAGCGACTTCGAGTGTCATGAAAAGCACTACATAAGTATAATGCATTATTATTATTATTATTATGTTATATAGACTTATGTTTGATGATATATAATCTTATTACTGATCTTCTATAGTGTTATTGATGTCATATAATCTTATTACTGATGTTATATAGTCTTATTTATGATGTTATAGAGTCTTATTTCTGATGTTATCTAGTCTTATTATTATTGATGTGGTATAGTCTTATAATTGATATTATACAGTCTTAACTACTGATGTTATATAGTCTTATTACTGATTTTATAGTCGTATTACTGATGTTATGTAACAAGATCAATTTATTAAATATATTTATCAAATTATGTATTCATATATTTGGGATTATTAGTTATAATTACACAAAATATATGTATTGTTATCTGACTCTGTATTTAACGTGGAACATTTGAGACTCAAATGTACCCTTACCATAGCTTCCAGGGTCCCCCTTCCTGTAAAGGGAAATAATAAGTGAAGCACCATGGGAGTGGAGTGGAGGCCATTACTATGTATAATCCAACTAAGCGGGTTCCATCAGACTGCTTATCTGCTGTTGATTATTGTTGTAATGGAGAGGAGGACAGGATTTTCCCATTGTTTTTTCTCTCTCTGCATGCTCTCTCTTCTCTATCAGCCAATGGCATGTGGAGAAATGCTAATACATACCAATGTGGATATTTTTTCCTGTTTTGGTCACAGAGAGACATTCAACATTTTGTTGCCTCTTCAGATCGGTCAGATGCTGATTGCAGCTCTTTGTCTGCATTGTGGGGTATAATTAGAGCTTGAATGGTTCTCAACAAAAGCAGACATATGGTGCTTTTCCACTACACAGTAACGGCACGGCCCAGTTTTGGTGCTTCTCCATTACAACTGAGTAGCTCATAGTACCTCCTCGGTGTGTCATCATATGGCAGCGCAAAACTGCCATGCGACACCGAAAACCGGGAAGAAAAAGAACAACAACACCACTATCACAAACAATGGAGGACACCGAAACGATCATGTCTTTGTTGCTCACTCTGTGGCTTTTTGTCCTCGACTGACCACCTTGTTGTTTTCTGTGATGCCATTTTCTTGTGTAACAATAGCGAAGCAGTTGCCAGTGTTAAAAATGGCAGGGTCGAGTTGTGTTTGGCTTTTACAGGCTAGTCGGACGTCACGCATCCAATGACACTTCCAATGACGACACACACATTGGCCAATCAGTGGAAGGCAGTCAGCTGACATTTTGGTATCGCTTCGGCTCGCTTGAAACCAGGAATAAGGAGGTACAAAAAAAGTATCTAATACCAGGTACCAGGTACTAGTGGAAAAGCGCCACAACCATGTAGAGCCGTGCCATACCCCACCTGTGGAAAAGCGGCAATAGATACATACATACACAGACAGATGCATACTACATAGTGACAGACTGGAGGAGTGAGAACAGGTGAGATGAGTGCAGGACAAGTGAGAGACAGATAAAACTGATCAGGACAAGCTATCAAAAGGCAAGAAATGAACAAAAAGAAGAAGTAAAACAGACAGTGAACTGAGTGTACTAAAATTAAGGGACAGATTCTCGACGTCCTTCTTAAAAGGTCCAGGGGATGGCTAGACAGGGAAAGGAATCTCAGGTGGATGGCTCAGTGGAAAAGTGTGGTCTCTAGTGATCCCGGGAAAATTGTCAGATGACTGGACTGCTCCAACTGGAGCTTCAAACTGGAAGCCAGCTGTAGCTAGCTAGCTGTAAAGGGCTGTATAAATAAAGTACATTTACATGAATTTTCACTGTTATGCAGATGATTCTCTGCTGTATTTGTCGTTCAAGCCAGACGAAACCAACCAATTAACTAAACTCTAAGCATGCCTGAAGGACATAAGAACCTGGATGACGGAAAATTTCCTGTTATTAAATTCAGACAAAACTGAAGTTATTCTAATTGGCCCCAAAAATCTCAGAAATAAATTATGTAATGACTTACTCAAGATGGCATTGCACCAGCCTCTAGCACCACTGTAAGGAATCTAGGGGTGTGCCTCTAGCACACTGTCTCTGTGTTAATCTGAGTACAAAACTATCCTGATGACTGAACTTTACCACAATATTGACAGTGATATGATTGCTTAGTTCAGTCTGAAAATGAATCAACTACAAAATTTGTCAGTTCCCATGAGTCTTTCTACTGAACTGAACAATGAATCATTTAAATAACCAAAGCCATTTAAAAGAGCAGTATTCTCGTTGGCAGGTGCATATATTCTGGGTGTCTGCAGTAATAAGAACAGTCGCTGGATAGAAAATTATAAATATCTGGAAGCACTATGAAGAAAATCAAGAGAATATTTTATGACAGCGATGATTTTTTTTTAATCACAATGAGTAGAATTTATGCCTAAAAATCTTTTGTTTTCTTTCCTTTCTGCCCTTTACATGTTAATGTGTGCAAATGTCTGAACTAGGTCTATGAACAAATTTTAGTATGTCTGTCATGTCTTGTCTTTGTGTTAAGCCACAGTTGAAAATTACATTCAATCATGTGGTCTTGTCATTTCCTGTTTTATTCTGTATTGTTTCCCTCTTTTCCTGATTATTTCCAGCTGTTTCTCATTTTGCTCATGTATAGTCTGTGTCTCTGTTCTGTGCCAGTTCGTCTTGTTCTGTGTGTCAAGTCAACCAGCTGTTTCATGTAAATGTCTGCAATCTCAGGTCAAGTCAGGTTTTTGTTAGTCACCTTCTTTTGTGTGAGAATTTAAGTTGTCACTTTGTTTGGTAGTCTGTTTTGTAGTAGATATATTCAGAGTTTTGTTTGCTACTTTGTTTAGTCTCCTCACCTTTTGTGAGCGTTTTCAGTTTGCAGCCTTTGTTTGGTGGAAACAAGTTTTTCCTCAGTGGCGTGACTTTCTGTTCATTTCTTCATCAGCCTCATGGAGAGCTTTTTGATTTGGTTATTTAGATAGCTGAATGCTTGCCTTCCTCGTTAAGTGTTTTTTGTTGTTGTTAGAGTCTTTTTCCACAGTCATAGTTTGTTATGAGTCCAGGGAAAGATAGTCCAGGTTTGGTATCCTTGTTTTTCAAATGCCTTTTGTTTCTTGACAGAACAAACACCTTTTGAACTTTGTGAGTCGTGCGTTGGGGCTTCTATTCCTGTCAAAGCCGAGTTCTTACTGTGTGTGTGTGTGTGTGTGTGTGCGAGAGAGAGAGAGAGAGAGAGAGAGAGAGAATAATAATTATCAGCATCTGTGGGCTGAAGCCTGTTGACACTCATCTTCATTAGTAACAGCAGGAGCTATTATCGTGCATAGGTTAAACATCACGGCAGCTGTTGGGATACACAAACTGTTCACTGACACAAGATACCATAATTAGCCATCTTTGCTACAGATGACTCTCTCTGAAACACACCACAGTGCAACACCAAATCTAGAATAGTCTGGATAGCCCACAGCGAGACGATGAAACAGTGAAATAAATTTGATTGGATTTGATTCAACTATTGTTATTATACATCACAAGTACAAGGTAACGAAATGCAGATTGCATCCAACCACAAGGGTAAAAATGTCAATGGGTGGGGAAGGGGGGGCCAGTGGGACAGAGTTCTGCAGGGAAACAGCTGATCAGTCTTTGCTGATGGTTTCACTATTGACCACCATAACCTGTTGCAGAGATTAGAACATTTAATTGGCATCAGGGATACTGCATTAAACTGGTTCAAGTCCTATTTATCAGACCAATCCCTGTTTGTACATTTTAATGATGAGTCCTCCATGCACTCCAAAGTCAGTTATGGAGTTCATTAATGTTCTGTGCTTGGGCCAATTCTATTCACTTTGTATATGCTTCCTTTCAGCAATGTTATTATAAAACATGTGAGTGATGTTTGACTGTCAGATGAAATTTGAAAAACAAATCAGCAATGTTGTAAAGACCATTTTTTTTCCAGCTGCATTTACTGGCCAAAGTCAAAATGTTTTTAAGCTGCCAGGAACTTGAGATAGCCATCCATGCTCGAATCAGCTCAAGATTAGACTACTGTAATGCACTTTATGTTGGTTTGCCCAAGTCCTCTATTAGTCACCTTCAACTTATACAAAATGCTGCTGCTCTTCTTTTAACACTAACACACTAACAGATGAGACCACATCACTCCTGTTCTTAACTCACTTCACTGGCTTCCCATTCATCACAGAATTCATTTTAAACTTTTAAATGTTTATTTTTAAAGCTCTTAATGGCCTCGCCCCATCATATTTATCTGAGCTTTTAACTGTCCGTAAGCCTGGTCGAGCTCTGAGGTCAGCAAACCAACTTTTGTTGGAAGTGCCCAGGTTGAGGTTCAGACAATGGGGTGACCGAGCCTTTTCTGGTGCTGCCCCCAGGCTTTGGAATAAACTCCATGCAGAAATATGTCTGATCTCTGACCTGAGCCTTTTTAAGTCTAGATTGAAAACTTATTTATTTAGGATGGCTTTTAAGACTCGGTAGTGTGGTGGCACTTTTAGTCAATTTTTATTTGATTTTATTTCTATTTTATCTCATTTCATTTTATTGCTTTTATTGTTGTTGTTGTTGTTTTTTAATTGTATTGTTAAGCACTTTGGTTCCCCGAATGGTGGTTGTAAAGGGCTGTATAAATAAAGTACATTTACATTTACATAAACTTTCACTGTTATGCAGATGATACTCAGCTGTATTTGTCATTCAAGCCAGACGAAACCAACCAATTAACTCAACTCCAAGCATACCTGAAGGACATAAAAACCTGGATGACGGACAATTTCCTGTTATTAAATTCACACAAAACTTAAGTTATTCCAATTGGTCCCCGAAAATCTCAGAAATAAATTATCTAATGACTTACTTATTCTAGATGGCTTTGCACCAGCCTCTAGCACCACTGTAAGGAATCTAGGGGTCATTTTTGACCAAGATATGTCCTTCAACGTCCACATGAAACAGCTAGAACTGCTTTTTTTCCATCTGCGTAACATCGCAAAAATCAGGCATATTCTCTCTCAAAACGATGCAGAAAAATTAGTCCATGCATTTGTTACTTCTAGGCTCATTATTATCAGGCTGCCCCAATAAGTCTATCAAGACTCTCCAGCTGGTCCAGGCCGCTGCAGCACGTGACCAGAACCAGGAAAAGAGATCATGTTTCTCCTGTGTTAGCCTCTCTGCACTGCCTCTCTGTAAAATCTAGCAGACACCATCCCCTTATTCAAGAGTAGTCTTAAGACTTTCCTTTTTGATAGTGCTTATAGTTAGGACTGATCCAAGGCTGACTCATACGAAGCTGGGAACGCTGCAGTTACGTTGCTGCTCCGTGGGCAGTGTAAATTGATGAATTTACTTTAACGAAAGTGTTTCACAGCGGCTGTCTCTTGGCTGCAGTTATGTTGCCGTTACGCATGTGGTGTAAATTGGGCTCAAAGTACATGATGATGGTCTTACTGGTGTGGAGCAGGAACTTGTTCTCAATGGTCCACTCAGCCAGGCGCTCCACCTACTCCCTTTGGGCCCACTCACTATTGTCCTTGATCAGGCCAGTCACTGCAGTGTCATCTGCAAAATTGATGGTGGTGTTGAAGCAATGTACAGGTCTGCAGTCTTGAGTGAAGAGGGGGAAGAGGAATGGACTCATGAATAGTATATGATTTACTATTGAAAGTGGCCACTTTTGCATTCTTTTCATACAAAACAGTAAAAAAAATATGAGGATATTGTATGTATGGAAATCTCCTTTGTATGAAACTTGTATGTAAAGCATACAACAGTGAATCCGGATATAAGATCTTTAGTAAATGTAAACAAAATGAAACTTGTATGATTCGGGTATTTATCAGAATAGTATATGACAGTAATGAGACATACAATATCCTTATGCTCCCATTCCTTTCAGAACACAAGTGTGCAGGTACAATCTGCACACCTTTTAAATTAATATTTAAAAGGTGGAGTCAAGATTTTCTGATGTTGTGAGGACGTGTTCAGTCAAAAAAAATCTACATCCTGTCTGTCCATCCTGGAAGAGGGATCTGTTCTCTGTTGCTCTTCCTCAGGTTTGTACCATTTGCGAAGAAGCTGTTTTTTCAGTCTCATTGTGTCTGTGAAGTGCCCAACATTTCCTGTCTGAGGGGAGGAGTGTAAAGTTGGTGGGCATGGTTTGTTCGGTAAGGTGGGTTTATCATCATATTCTGATAAATGCCTTCATATCCATTTCCATCTGCAATTCATGATATTTGCTTTTATTCATCTCATTTTGTTACTATCAATAGCTTCTGTCAACTCATCTTGTTCTCTGTGACGTCATATATTGCATCATGACCTCATCTATCTCATCAAGGCTGTCAAGTTTCAAAACAGTTCTCCTCTGCTGCTGTCACTTATCATTCCAGAATGAACCAATGTGACCCTCCTCCACCTTTCCACACCCAATCTTCATCATAACAGCAACCAACCCTGCTCTACTCCTTTCACACCACCACCCATGTCTAGAACCCAGGGGATCATTCCTAACCCACCACTGTATTTCTTTACATACTACATGATAGGGTTCATGTACAGTCAAGTTCACATACACTTGTAAAGTCATGGCTCTCTGATTTTTGTCTGATGGAGTGATTGGAACAGTTACTTCTTTGTCACAAAAAACATTCATGAAGTTTGGTTCTTTTATGACTTTATTATGGATCAACTGAAAATGTAACCAAATCTGCTGGGTCAAAAATATACATACAGCAACATGAATTAGCAAATTTGGCGACTTAGAAAGTTGTGTCAGGAGGGTGAAGAGTCAACCGAGAACCACCAAAAAGCAAATGTGCCAAGAATTAGAAGCTGCTGGAACACAGGTGTCAGTATCCACAGTCAAGTGTGTTTTGCATCACCATGGACTGAGAGGCTACCGTGTAAGAAGGAAGCCCTTGATCCAAAAGCAGCACCTTAAGGCTCGACTGAAGTTTGCTGCTGATCACATGGACAAAGATAAAACCTTCTGGAGGAAAGTTCTGTTGTCAGATGAAACAAAAATCCAGCAGTTTGGCCACAATGCCCAGCAATATGTTTGGAGGAGAAAAGGTGAGGCCTTTAACACCATACCTACCGTCAAGCACGGTGGTGGTAGTATTATGCTGTGGAGCTGTTTTGCCGCCAATGGAACTGGTGCTTTACAGACAGTAAATGGGATAATGAAGAAGGAGAATTACCTTCAAATTCTTCAAGATAACCTAAAATCATCAGCCTGAAGGTTGGGTCTTGGGTGCAGTTTGGTGTTCCAACAGAACAATGACCCCAAACACACATCAAAAGTGGTAATGGAATGGCTAAATCAGTCTAGAATTAATGTTTCAGTATGGCCTTCCCAAAGTCCTGACTTAAACCCCGTTGAGAACATGTGGACAATGCTGAAGAAACAAGTCCATGTCAGAAAGCGGAGAAATTTAACTGAACTGCACCAATTCTGTCAAGAGGAGTGGTCAGATATTCAACCAGAAGCTTGTGGATGGCTACCAAAAGCTCCTAATTGACGTGAAAATAGCCAAAAATTAGCATTGCGGTGTGTATATTTTCGACCCAGCAGATTTGGTCACATTTTCAGTTGACCCATAATAAAGTCATAAAGGAACCAAACTTCATGAATGTTTTTTTGTGACAAAGAAGTATCTATTCCAATCACTCTATCAGAGAAAACTCAGAGTTGTAGAAATAACTGGAAACTCAAGAGAGCCATGACATTATGGTCTTTACAAGTGTATGTAAACTTTTGACCACAACTGTAATTACAGATCCCAGAATGTTCCATTTAAGCAGAACCCTTTCTAAAGTGTCAGAAGTGACAGAACAACCCAATAATGTGTAATCATATGGCTTGCACACTAATTGTAATAAAGCATAGTAAGAAGGCATATTTAAACTACACCATGAGGTGCAGTCTATCCCTAACCCTAACCCCCCTAGAAAAAAGAAGACAAGAACTGAGACAAAGACCTACTCCGTATAAATGTCAGTTTGTACTAAAGTGCTTTAATGGAACCACTTTGCTTGGTATTTGTTTCAGGGAGCTACAGAGTGCAGTGGAGCACATGACTCGCATCATACACACAAACACACACTCATGCATTAATGAGAGGATGACAGTCGAGTCACTCTGGCCCTTTATGCAGCACTGCATCAGTTCACACTGAGGAGCTGAGAGTAATGCACTGTGGCAGCACAGTGAGTGTGTGTGTCATAAGTGATGTAAGCAAACAGTCCAATGCTATTACAGAACAAGAAGTAAACTATTCATAAGCACACTCCAGACACCAGACCTACATACTGAAATTCACATCAGTCTTTTTCCTTTTATTGTCTATTTTCCACATAATTTGCCTTTTATTCTTAAAGGAACATTGTGTAACATTTTTGGGGATCTGTTGGTATAGAAGTGGAATATTAAATTCATAACTTTGTTTTCATTTTTGTATAATAATTGTTGTGTCTCTGTTAGCATATAATGAGTTCTTCATATCTCTCTCTCTCTCTCTCTCTATATATATATATATATATATATATATATATATATATATATATATATACACACACACACACACACACAGTCATGGTCAAAAGTTTGCTAGACTTGTAAAGAACATAATGTCATGGCTCTCTTGAATTTCCAGTTTCCAATTTCTACAATTCTGATTTTTCTCTGATAGAGTGATTGGAACAGATACTTCTTTGTCAAAAAAACATTCATGAAGTTTGGTTCTTTTATGACTTTGTTATGGGTCAATTGAAAATGTGACCAAATCTGCTGGGTCAAAAATATACATACAGCAACATCAATTAGTAATTTTGGTGACTTAGAAAGTTGTGGCAATCAAATGAGCTTCATAGCATGGCCTCTTAACTTCTTGTGAGTGATCATGAGTGACTACAGCTGGTGACTCATCTGAGGCCATTTAAATAGGGCTCATTGGATATAAACGCCCACAATCACAATGGGAAAGTCATAGGAGCTCAGCAAGGATCTGAAAAAGTGAATCATTGACTCGAACAAGTCAGGAAAGTCACTTGGAGCCATTTCAAAGCAGCTGCAGGTCCCAAGAGCAACACTGCAAACAATTGTTTATAGGTATAAAGTGCATGGCACTGTTTTGTCACTGCCAGGATCAAGAAGAAAATGCAAGCTGTCATCTGCTGCTAAGACAAAATTGGTCAGGAGGGTGAAGAGTCAACTGATAATCACCAAAAAGCAGATCTGCCAAGAATCAGAAGCTGCTGGAACACAGGTGTCAGTGTCTACAGTCAAACCTGTTTTGTATTGCCATGGACTGAGAGGCTGCCATACAAGAGGGAAGCCCTTGATCCAAAAGCGGCACCTTAAGGCTCGACTGAAGTTTGCTGCTGGTCACATGGACAAAGATAAGACCTTCTCGAGGAAAGTTCTGTGGTCAGACCAAACAAAAATCCAGCTGTTTGGACACAATGCCCAGCAATTTGTTTGGAGGAGAAAAGGTGATGCCTTTAACACCATGCCTACCGTCAAGCACGGTGGCGGTAGTACAATGCCACCCCAAATGTACCCTATTTTTACAAACACCAGAACGGGGCACAGGAGCAGTAGACAGGACGGCCCCCCCCACACACCTCCACACACAGATATACACCAAGACTACAACCACTTATGCACATTAACACACATACACCACCTTCTAGACCACATAGACACATAGGACCCATTCATTCTCAACAACCCACCAATCAACCACTTGCCTACCGACTTACCCTAGATCCAGTTTCCAGACAAGCAAACAGTACTTTAACATTATCCAGGCAATTCATCACAAACATACTACAGATTTAGAACTTCAAACTCATTTCCACCTGGCATGACTTGACAAGTCAGTCGCCTCTCAGAATTCATTAAACCTTCCACACCAACAGAAGATACCCGCAAGAAAATGCAGGAGAACACAACCAATTGGATGCACAAAAATATGCAAATCAACAACATTATCAGACCAACATCACTGACCTCACTACGACCTCGCCTCGCAATCCCTTGGCCCTCCATATAGCCATGGTTGTGTGTTACCTCCTGGGGATGGTACCAGGGGATGAAGGAAGGAAAACTAAGTAAAATTGTTCACGGAATGAACTTACGAACTTAAAGGGACCCGAACAAATGACGCTGGTCAAAAGTAAAATAAAACAGACCAGGATGAAATAATAATTAAATTATTAAACATAAGACGCCCCCCGTTCAGGGGCGGGGGGGGTAATAAACCACTGGAATCAAACAACAACTCAAAACAGAAAGAAAAGATCTCCAGAGAGAATGTCAAAGAAAAAGTAGAAAGCAGGAGAAAAAAAAAATAATCAGACTAGGAGTTAATTGAGGGAGAGGTAAAATGCTGCAGGCAGCTAAATGCAATTTACAGATTCAGATGGGGGATGGAGAAACAACAAGAGAGAGAGGCTGAAAATTGCAAGTTGTTTGATGTGAACAGGAGCCGTCAGTGTCATGTACACAAACTGCAAGGAGAGCTGTGTTGTGTGTTGTGTTGGTGGTTCTGCTGGAGGGCTCACATGTTGTCCATCAATTCAGTGTTGACTGGCGTGATCCTCTCTGTAGCCAAACAGAAACAAAGCAAAAGTTAGATTGATGCACTGTTTGAGCAGAGATAAATTTTGCCGTTTGTTGTTAAATTGAGCTCCAATTAGCTGTACATAGAAGAAATCAGTAGTCTGGAATACAGTTTTGTTCACTGTGGAGAAGCCCCAAAGAAGCATACCACCCAGACTGATGCTGTATTGGCTGCAAAAGTAGGCCCTACACCATACTAATGAATTGTTGTGGTCTAAAACCAGGCTTTTCAGTTTCATTGTTCAACCCCTGTACATCTCAGCTTCCAGGACAAATCTTTTGGTTGCCTAAACATCCCCTGATGGTGTATTACTTATCAGAGAACATTGATGGCCTGTGTTCGTTCATTCTCTGTTGAAAATGTACTTTTTCCACAGTCAGACCTTACCAGTCCACCATAGGGATATGTTTCATGGCAGGCAGAAAAGACAGCCGGAAAGAATTTGTTTCCCCCTGTAACTTTCGTTGTAAAAGAGGAAACTTGCTCATATTCACCACGTCCATCACTTAGTTACTTATATAGAGAATAAATGACGTGATGCTTGATGGTAAATGGTCTGTATTTATATAGCACTTTACTATACCTGTGTAACCCAGGTCCCATGTAGTAAAGAGTAAAGCTAGAATGGTTAACACAATGAGACTGGGCCTGGGTTCGTTGTAGGAAAATACAACTGTTTCAAATACAACCTCAATAAAGTATGCTACTTTAATAATGACCACCACAACTGTACTTGAAATACAAAACCCCCACCGGTATTTATTCACACAAAATGACAGGAAAGGAAAAATAAAAATATGTTTTCGGGAAATAAAGAGACAAATTATAAATAAAGCTTACAGCTTCTTCACCTGCTACTTCTCTTTAAGTTTTGAAATAAAAGCCTTTTGCTGTATACACTTGTATAATAAAGAATGAGTACTAAAAAAAAAAAACACTTCCTTTTTACTTTTGATGAGATACCTTTTGTCTTACCAGTGGGCACACACACAGTCATTTGAAACACATCAGAAACAAAACTTAAACCCATTGCAGGCCTGTTGGATGAAACTCGTGTGCGGTGAGGTCTAAAAACTGTAATGGCCGCTTCACTCAACCGAGCTCAAAATAAAAGCATGTGCAGTTTCAGTTAGTACTCACGAATCCAATGTTTGTTAGTAGGGGTAGAAGGTGGGGCAAGCGAGGGCAGTCTCATGAGGGCAATGGCAATCACAGTTCCAGCACACATGCGGGCAATGGCGCGCAGCAGCGAAGAGTCAAGGAAGAAAAAGAAACAGCAGGGCCGTCAGTCGGAAACAGTCTCAACCTCTCTCCTTCTCCAACGTCCATCTCCTTTAAGCATATTATCATAAAATGAACCAGAATATCAAACACTATCTCTTGTTGAATTAGCATTAACTTGCTTTATCTTCAGACACATCTTAAGGCTAAACGTTGATACAAAGGCACATTGGCACTGTCGACTACCGCTAGCTAGCATGTCGCTAACTACGTTTACCCATCCAGTGTCTTTACACTATAACAGTTAGATATAGCACCAAAATACAGGCATACACATCATATTCACCTCTTGCAGGTCACACAGAAGTTTATATCAGGCTACCGAGTAGTCAACCTCCACGATAAAGCTGACATGCTCCCCACAACACGATGCCTCCGTCTTCGCTCTCTGGTCGATAGCATCTCTGTCTCTACTGTCCATGCTCACATGCACACTGAACTAACCTGCGCCACTAATCCCGCCCTTTACACAGTGAATTTACTTTGATTGGCTCGTGAGTTAGATAACAACCAATGGAAACGCAGGAATGAAATGATTGACAAAAAAAAGGTAACACTTTAGATTACACTTGCATCTACACTGCTACTTCTCTCTCTTGTTCTCTGAATCACACATCTTCAACTTAATGAACTTTACCCTTTTAGAATATTTATAAATCGTAAATCGTCTTTTAATAAACTGTACACATTATAGTTTTATCCAACACATATTTTAACCATTAATTTTAATATTATGCATTTTTTAAAAAAACATTTTATAATACATTGAAATAAATTTTATACACTATCCTAAATGATTTTAAACAGGGCTACACCCTCCCCCTTCTAACCATGTAGATGTCCTCATCACACATTTTTTTTCTGACTTGGAAGAGTGATTCCCTGTTTTTCTCCTCCTCTTCATGCCTTTTAGATGCTCTGCCTCTTTTCTTTGGTTCAGTGTCTTGATCTGGAGAGTTTAACTTGAGTTGAATGACCATACCATGGTGCATGATGGTAACTGGCTCGAAGGATTGGCGACCAGGTTTTTCATAAATTAATCTTACAGTTGTTTTTGGTTTTCTCAGAGATCTTCTGACTGCGGAAGATACATCACTCTCACTTCTTGAGTTTTTATAAGAGGTGTTACTGCTGACCCAGTTTGACAAAGGTAAGCTTGCTCTACCTTCTACATCTTGTTCTTCCACAGAATCATTATTCGTCTCTATGACATCTGAGTCTGACTGAGTAGGCTCAACGCCTTCAGACAATTCCTCATACTCTGTTTCTGTAAGTTGTTGATTTTCTGTAGCTTCACAGTTGTCTTCTCCAAATCTTTCATCCTCTTCAGAGCTGTTATTTTCAGCTGCCAACTGTCTCTGGATTTCATCCACATCAAAATCAGGTGGGTTATGGACAGCTTCAAACTCTGAGCCTGATGACTCTTTGTCACTTTCTTCTACTGGGTCAGTAGACTTGGTTGTTCGTTGATGTTGCTGGGTAAGTCAAGCTCTTGTGACAGGTCTCCGAACCAGTTCCTGGTCATCCGACAGGTTTGACATCCTCACCATATAGCTGATGGGCAACAGGTGGTCTCAATGGAGAGTTTTGATGACACCTGAACCATGTTCTGGTTTGACCTTGTAAACTGGCAAAATTGGGCAACTTTTCCAAAACAACATACGGTGTTGATTTCCATCGATCCTGGAGTTTATGCTTTCCTTTTAGGCCCACATTCTGAATGAAGATTCGGTCACCTTTCTCCAATGGTAAGTCTCTCACACATTGGTCTGCTTTGTTTTTTAGATGACTCCTTGTAGCAGCGTCAGATGCCAGTTGATAGGCTTTTTGCAACTCCCTTCTCATTCTGGCAACATACTGCTGATAGGAGGACTCACCGTTCGGTGAGATTCCGAAACAGATGTCAATGGGTAACCTTGCTTCTCTCCCAACCATGAGCTGATACGGTGAATATCCCGTGGAATAGTTTCTTGTGCAGTTGTATGCATGTACGAGGTAGGTAATATGCTGGCTCCAGCATTGTTTTTTCACAGTGTCCAGGATACCAAGCATTGCAAGGTGCGTCCGATAGAACCGTTCTGGTTGTGCATCCCCTTGAGGGTGGTAGGGGGATGTTTGTGACTTCCTAATCCCCAGCATGGACAACAGCTCTTTGATCAATCGACTTTCGAAATCTCTGCCCTGATCCAAGTGTATCCGTGCAGGTAGGCCGTAGTGCACAAAATATTTCTCCCACAATACTCTTGCAACAGTGATAGACTTTTGATCTTTGGTAGCAAACACCTGTGCATAGCGTGTGTAATGATCTGTCACTACTAACACATTAGTAACACCTTTCGAGTCAGGCTCTAGCTGTAAAAAGTCAATACATACTAAATCAAAGGGGCCATTACTCGTTATTTGATTCAAGGGCGAGGCATGCTGAGGGATGTCTTCCTGGAGATACATCTTCCACAGGTTCGAATGAACTGCTCGACCTCAGTTGTCATTCACGGCCACTAAAGTCTGTCTTTGATCAGTTCGGTAGTGTGGTCTACTCCCATGTGTCCACACTCATCATGCAAAGACCTTAACACCATTGGTCGGTATCTTGCGGGCAAGACAAGTTGTTTGATCCGTTTTCCACACATTTTCTCTTTTACTCTGTAGAGCAATCCATCCTTTAACTCCAACTTGCGACTTTCTCGTAGCAACAACACAGTCTCGGGCGAATCATTTTTGGAGCGAGTCAGCTCTTTATTCTTCTCCATTGCTTTCTTCAGTGGCCCAATTGCTGGGTCCATATCTTGTGATGCCTGGATATCTTTTGGGCTCAGCTGGCCAAGGGTGTTGAAGCTAAGGTTCACTGGGAACACATAGGCTTCTGGTACTGCTGTAGCAGGAGCTCCCAGCTGATCCACCAATCTGTCAGTCGCATCTGCTCCTTCGCTGATGCAGGCGCGTTTGCAGAGGGCTTTGATGCCATCAGGTGGGACACTAGTCTATTCTTTAGCTTCCTCTGAAGTGTACTGTCGAGACAGCAAGTCAGCATCAATATTTTGCCTCCCAGGACGATACTGGATGGTGAAATCATAGGTAGCAAGGGCGGTGAGCCAACGGTGCCCAACAGCACTGAGTTTGGCAGAGGTCAACACATAGGTTAATGGGTTGTTGTCAGTTCTTACAATAAACTTGGCACCATACAAGTAATCATGAAACTTGTCCACGACAGCCCATTTTAACGCCAGAAATTCCAACTGATGGACTGGATAATTATGCTCTGAGTCTTTAAGTGTCCGACTGTCGAAGGCTATGGGCCTAAGGCCCTCAGGACATTCCTGGTTTAGGACAGCGCCTAAACCATTCATACTGGCGTCGACATGCAAGATGTAGGTCTTAGAGGGGCCAGCGAACGCCAACACTAGGGCACTGATCAAACAGTCACGGATCCGCTCAAAGGCCTCCTGACAGGCTGGAGTCCAACATTCTCCAAAGGGCTCTGATGGTTTAAAATAGTCTTTGACTGAGTCCACACTCTTTTTGGGTTTGGGGTCTTGCCAAGTGGAGGCGTAACCCTTGGTGAGCTCAGAAAGGGGACAAACAATGGCGGAGTAGTTTGCAATAAATCTCCGATAGTAACTGCAGAATCCAAGGAAGGACTTGGGAGGCTTCAGGTGAGTGGGTGCTTTCCAATTCTTGACGGCTTCAACCTTTTCTGGATCAGTGGCTATCCCATTTGCAGAAACAATATGACCCACGTACTTAACCTGAATAGAAACTTTTAACCCAATCTCCTCTTCAGCAAACTTCTGCTGAAGCCAACTCTTCCACTCCTCGGAGATGGGAGAATTACCGAAATTGAAAAGACTTGGGTCCAGGGTTTCAGCTGCGAGGTCTAACGGCTGGATTGAGGTAACTGTGTCCACAGCATATATCTCTGCAATTACAGTCCCCACTGGGATAGAGGTCGTCTTCTTGGCTTCATTCTGAATGAGCACAGTAAAACTGTTGCTGTCAATATCAGCATCCGAGAGCACACTGAGCTTTACCAGCACACAGGCAGGGAGTAACTGGGCCGTGGGTGCATCAATCAGCACAAGGTCTTTAGATGGAGCACTCTGTCTTTCCACTTTGCAGGTTGCATAGTACTTTGCACCTTGAGCCACTGAGAGTGGACCAGGGCCTTTCCACTTTATCTGTCCCAAGACTTCATTCTTGGCTAGCTGTTCTTGTGCTTTAACAGGGGCGTATACAGACTGTATTCTCATAGAGTGCACAGTATTCTTATCACTCTTTGTCTTAACCAGCTCTCATAGGCGGCGGAACAGAGATGTGTTTGTTCCAACCAGTACAGGGGTCTATTGTTGGGTCTTTGGCTCTGGGCAAATCAAAACGAGCACTTCTACCCGTCCTGACACACCAGTGATCTCCTCAGGGAACTCCATCTCTACAACAGCATAGCCTTTGTAAGGATACTTTGTGTCAGCAAGGCCCCAGAGTCCAAGGCCCGAGAGGGGTTTCAGGGGGACATCTGGTAAGTATTTATCGTACCAGTGTTCAAAAATAATAGTCACATTAGATCCACTATCAATGAGAGCATCACAGACTACATTGTTGACTTTGATGGTATAAATAAATGATGGTCCTACAAGACCCTCAAGTAGGACAGCATTGTTCTCAGGGACTTCAACTTTGTTTATTCTAGCTAAACACTGCTTTTCAGCAACAGGCTTTGTGTTCTCTTTGCTGGGGCCAGGGGCACGTCGCACCAAGCGTATGAGCTTTCGAATAACTTTCTGGGAGTTCTGAGGTGCAGTGCATCTGGTAGCTATGTGACCATTTTCTCCACACCAGTAACAAAAATATTCATCATTGTCTTTGGAAGATGGCACTTTGGAAAGAGCAGACTGTGACCTGGAACTGCTTTGTATCGGTTGAGGCTGTGGCGTGTGTTCTCGTGGGGGATCTGAGGTGTATTTTATTGCCATTACACTCATTTTACTTTCTAGGGTTTTCACCTGTTTCCTTAGTGACTGTAGTTCACTCTGTGACTCATTTTTTCTGTTCTGTCTTCTCTTTAGGACCTTTACAGGAATCATCACATGGCAGCTGCGGCCGTGGGTCATTTCTTTCTGCTAACTGCGCTCTCAACTCTTGAATCTGAGCTTGCAGTGAACTCTGAGACGCTAAGTCAGGTTCTGTCTCTTTTTCTGCTTGGATGGCGCGTACACGCTGAGGACGCATGGGTGCCATTTGGCTTAGTCTGGCTGACTGGCGGCCTTCCTCTTCCATCACTTTTCGTAACAGGGTCAGGAAGGTAGGGGGATCACTGCTCCGCTCCCTAATTTTCAACTGAAGCAACATGAGCTCTGAGGTGGATCCTCTAATAAGCTACTCTAAGCGAGCACTGTTGGCAGCGCTAACAGGTAAACCACCTCCTCGTACTACTTGGACAAGAGATCTCTCCAATCTCCGCAGAAACTCTGACAGACGTTTGCCAGGCTGTTGGCAAAGGGCTCTAAATGACAAGTATAGTTCTTCTCCAGACTCTACGGTGCCAAAAATGCTCTCTATAGCCTCTATGTACTCATGTGGCCTAGCATCAGGTTGAGTCAGACGCACAGCTTGAATGATTTCCAAGGCGGGTCCTTTGAGACTTTCCAGTATCCAACGTCTTTTCTCTTTGTCTGAGCACTCACCTTCTGTTACCAGGAGTGTTGCTTGCTCCAGCCAATTGTCTAAGGACTCTTCTCCAGAGGGGGTGGGACTGACCCCGGAAAATGTCCGCAGACGTCTATATGTGTGGCTGTCAGGTTTTTTGTTTGTTCTGTTCATAACATCACCGACTGCACGGATGATGTCTTCAGGGTTGCTGTTACCCTCTTTGGTGGGGATACATAGATCTTGAATGTCCTCTAATGTTCTCCCATCACTCTGCAGAAAGGTGAGTAATTTGTCTTTAAACTCATCAAGCTGAGGCTGGGTGTTGTAGACAGCTTTCCAACCACTTCCGCCATTCACAGGCATAATCTCCGGGGGAATTTTAGAGGGGTCGATTTCTTCACTACACTCACATAGCACCATTAGCGATTGTTGTTGAGGGTAAAACATTTTGCCCCTAACTGTAACTTTCCCCAATGCTTTGATAGTCCCTGCTGTTTCTTCGATGTCTCCTTTAGAATTCTTTTCAGGCACTCCATATAACAGGAGGGCATGACTTACTTCTACTGACTCTCCTTTACACCAGTTAATTAACTCAAGTTGTGACGGACAGCTTGTTTGACCTGCCATAATTGCACTTGATTTTGATAACTGTTAGCACGTTACTTTTATCTTACAGCTTTAAAATTGTGGGGTCAAGGTTATCGAATTTTTTACTTTATGATAATTCTTTCCCAGCGGTGCCTCCATTTATGTAACCCAGGTCCCATGTAGTAAAGAGTAAAGCTAGAATGGTTAACACAATGAGACTGGGCCTGGGCTCATTGTAGGAAGATACAACTGTTTCAAATATAACCTCAATAAAGTATGCTACTTTAAAAACAGCTGTACTTTAAATACAAACCCTCACTGGTATTTATTTACACAAAATAACAGGAAAGGAAAAGTAAAAATATGTTTTCGGGAAATAAAGAGACAAATTATAAATAAAGCTTACAGCCTCTTCACCTGTTACTTTTCTTTAAGTTTCAAAATAAAAGTGTTTTGCTGTATACACTTGTATAATAAAGAATGAGTACTAAAAAAAAAACCACTTCCCTTTGACTTTCGATGAGATACCTTTTGTCTTACCAGTGGGCACACACAGTCATGTGAAACACATCAGAAACAAAACTTAAACCCGTTGCAGGCCTGTTGGATGAAACTCGTGTGCGGTGAGGCCTAAAAACTGTAATGGCCGCTTCACTTAACCGAGCTCAAAATAAAAGCATGTGCAGTTTCAGTTAGTACTCACGAATCCAATGTTTATTAGTAGGGGTAGAAGGTGGGGCAAGCAAGGGCAGTCTCATGAGGGCAATGGCAATCACAGTTCCAGCACACACACGGGCAATGGCGCACAGCAGCGAAGAGTCAAGGAAGAAAAAGAAACAGCAGGGCCGTCGGTCGGAAACAGTCTCAACCTCTCTCCTTCTCCAACGTCCATCTCTTTTAAGCATATCATCATAAAATGAGCCAGAATATCAAACACTATCTCTTGTTGAATTAGCATTAACTCGCTTTAGCTTCAGACACATCTTAAGGCTAAACGTTGATACAAAGGCACATTAGTACTGTCGACTACCGCTAGCTAGCATGTCGCTAACCACATTTACCCATCCAGTGTCTTTACACTATAACAGTTAGATATAGCACCAAAATACAGACATACACATCATATTCACCTCTTGCAGGTCACACAGAAGTTTATATCAGGCTAACGAGTAGTCAACCTCCACGATAAAGCTGACATGCTCCCCACAACACGATGCCTCCGTCTTCGCTCTCTGGTCGATAGCATCTCTGTCTCTACTGTCCATGCTCACATGCACACTGAACTAACCTGCGCCACTAATCCCGCCCTTTACACAGTGAATTTACTTTGATTGGCTCGTGAGTCAGATAACAACCAATGGAAACGCAGGAATGAAATGACTGACACAAAAAAGGTAACACTTTAGATTACACTTGCATCTACACTGCTACTTCATCTCTCGTTCTCTGAATCACACATCCTCAACTTAATGAACTTTACCCTTTTAGAATATTTATCTTTAAATCGTAAATTGTCTTTTAATAAACTGTACACATTATAGTTTTATCCAACACATACTTTACCCATTCATTATGAACTTTTTAATACAACATTCTATAATACATTGAAATTAATTTTATACGCTATCCTAAATGATTTTAGACAGGGCTACACCTGCAACGATACCCATCACATTCACCCATTCACACACTGATGGCAGAAGCTGCCACGCAAGGCGCTAACCACGACCCATCAGGAGCAGTTAGGGGTTCGGTGTGTTACTCAGGGACACCTCGACATGAACGCTCCAGGCTAGGATTGAACCGGTAACCCTCCGGTTGCACTCTACCCACTGAGCCATGCCGCATGAGCAAGCTTCACCCCATATGAGATCATGTAGATGAGGAGAGCAAATAAATACAGTGATCCTTCATTTACAGATTAAAACATTTATTTTGATGGCTAAGCCATATGTTACTTAGCAAAACCTTGTTGAACAAACTAAAATCACTAAATCATAGTTCCACCTTGGCTGAGCCATAGCAGCTTTCTCTACTATATAGATCATCAACATGATCTTATAGCTTTTGTCATTTCCTCTTGGATAGTCTCAACTTGCTGTGAGACATGTCAGTGCTCTCCAGTGCTACCCTACCTCTTTCCACATTTATTTCTTTTGTGTCATGGTCAATATTCTGTGTGGAAACTCGAATTGCTCCCTCTTTCCAAGGTACACTATATTGCAAAAAGTATTCGCTCACCTGCCTTGACTCACATATGAACTTAAGTGAAATCCCATTCCTAATCCATAGGGTTCAATATGACGTCGGTCCACCCTTTGCAGCTATAACAGCTTCAACTCTTCTGGGAAGGCTGTCCACAAGGTTTAGAATAGAATACAGTAGAATAGTTTTTTATTCATCCCCCATTGGGGGAAATTCATCTGCCACAGCAGCATAGACAAAATCACAGACACATTGCAGTAATCAGAAAAAAACAGTAATGACATAATAATAAGAATAATAATAATAAGAAGAATAAAAATAATAAAATAGAATAAAATATTTACAAAGAACTAAATACAATGGAATAAAAATATATATTTTACTTGTATAAATGAAACTGTTGATTAAACACATCAGATGAATAAAGTGTTTTTTCAATGTGAAAAAGGCAGTGCATGTTTTTTTGTGCAAAGTGACATGTGCATGAAAAAAACAGTGACAACAATGACAATGACAATTTTGGTGATGAGTCCAGATTGTGTTTACATCAGCCAGTGATGCTGATGTTGTAAAGTTTTATTGCTGATGGTATGAATGAGCTGCGGTAGCGCTCCTTCTTGCAGGGTGGAAGTCTGAGTCTGCAGCTGAAGGAGCTGCTTAAAGCCTCCAGAGTTCATCAGAGGGTGAGAGGGGTAGTTCATGATGGATGTGAGCTTAGCTAACATCCTCCTCTCACCCACCTCCTCTATGGAGTCCAGGGAGCAGTCCAGGACAGAGCTGGTCCTCCTGACCAGCCTGTTCAGTCTCTTCCTGTCCCTCTCTGTGCTCCCTGCTCCCCAGCAGCATAAAACACTGCGGACACCACCACAGTGTCATAAAAAGTCCTGAGTAGAGTTCTGCAAACCGGAAACAAAGGACCTCAGTCTTCTCAGCAGGTGGAGACGACTTTGGCCTTTGTTGTACAGGACATCTGTGTTGTGAGTCCAGTCTAGTTTATTGTTGAGGTGAACACCCAGGTACCTATAGCACCCAGGTACCTGTAGCAAGAAGTGTGTTTATGGGAATTTTTGACCATTCTTCCAGAGGCATATTTGTGAGGTTACACAATGATGTTGGACGAGAAGGCCTTGCTCTCAGTCTCCGCTTTAATTCATCCCAAAGGTGATCTATCGGGTTGAGGTCAGTCAAGTTCATCCACATCAGACTCTGTCATCCATGTCTTTATGGACCTTGCTTTGTGCACTGGTGCACAGTCATGTTGGAAGAGGAAGGGGCCAGCTCCAAACTGTTCCCACAAAGTTGGGAGCATGGAATTGTCCAAAATGTCTTGGTATGCTGAAGCATTCAGAGTTCCTTTCACTGGAACTAAGGGGCCAAGCCCAGCTCCTGAAAAACAACCCCACACCATAATCCCCCCTCCACCAAACTTTACACTTGGCACAATGCAGTCCGACAAGTATCGTTCTCCTGGCAACTGCCAAACCCAGACTCGCCCATCAGATTGCCAGATGAAGTGTGATTCGTCACTCCAGAGAACGCGTCTACACTGCTCTAGAGTCCAGTGGCGGCGTGCTTTACACCACGGCATCCGACGCTTTGCATTGCACTTGGTGATGTATTGCTTGGATGCAGCTGCTCAGCCATGGAAACCCATTGCATGAAGCTCTCTGTGCACTGTTCTTGAGCCACATGAAGTTTGGAGGTCTGTAGTGATTGCAGAAAGTTGGTGACCTCTTCCCACTATGCGCCTCAGTATCCGCTGACCCCGCTCCGTCAGTTTACGTGGCCTACCACTTTGTGGCTGAGTTGCTGTCATTCCCAAACACTTCCACGTTCTTATAATACAGCTGACAGTTGACTGTGGAATAATATATTATTGTTTATATTTGTTTTTGAAGATGCCTTCTTGCACATTATCATAGCATTCATACTTTATTCGGTGCAAGCAGACAGATCAGTTTGACTGAAACAAACACACCAAGCACAGGACAACTGCAATCTTACCTGATCTGATTTCTTTCCCTCACTTTGTCCTCTCCTGACCCACTCAGAATCAGAAACAAGTTTATTGTCAAGTAAGTTTGCACAAACAAGGAATTCATTGTTTTGGTATCTTGCACCAAACCTGCATATGTATCAACTCAAGACACTAACTGAGACGCCCCCATAACATTATGACCACTGACAGGTGGAGTAATACTATTTATCTTTTCATCTTGGTACTTGGGACATACAAGGTATCAAATGGACATTTTGCCCTCAAAGTTGATGTTAGAAGCAGAAAAAAGAAAGCTAGATAATTGGGTCAAAGCATTTCAAAAACAGTAGCTCTGGTGGGGTGTTCTTGGTCTGCAGTGGTCAGGATCTATCAAAAGTGGTCCACGGAAGGACCAGTGGTGAACCAGAGACGGGAGGACAAGAATCACTGATGCAGGTGGGGAGTGAAGGCTGGTCCTGGTGTTTTGATCCAACCCATGAGCTACTTTAGCTCAACTGCCAAACAAGGTAATGCTGGTTCTGATAGAAAGGTGTCAGATACCACAGTATGCCTTCAGAATCAGAAAGCCTTTACTGTCACCGGTCACAAGTAACCAGCCAAATTAGCTATCAACCCGTCCATACATCACATGCAAACAATATGACATGGTAGGTATACAGGGCAGGAAGACAGAGGATGATTGAAAAAAAAAGAGAATACAGCATAACATGAGGAGAGGGAGGAGAAAAAAGGCAACCCCCAGACTGAGCTCCAGTAGGAAGCACAGTGTGAGAACAGTAAAAAAATACTTCAACAAAATAAGCACATAATCAATACACTGACAACATGAAAAACTCATGACTAGCAACAGGAGAGGGAAGGGGAGGTTGGAGATAGTCCAGTGAGGGCAGGCCACCAGCCGGCCACAGCCACAGGCACGATGCCACACTCGCCTACCCGACTGGAGGTAATAAGCAGCAAAGGCGTTGGATGGGGGGAGGGGATATGAAATGTGTAATGTGTATGAATGTGTGTGAATATGAGTACGTGTGTGTCAATGTTGCTTGTGTATTGTAGGCCTGGAAAGTTGCCTCACCCGGCACCACAATCAGAGTCTCAGTTCGCAGGATGTCATAGCGACAACACAGCATTCGCCATGGAGACGGCCTTGATCAGGTTCCAGGGCTCAAGTCAACACAACACCGGTGGACAGTTCTCCAAAATTTTGGAGAAACTTTATATTAAACAATTAAATAGTTTTTTGGAAAAAAAAAATAATTTGCTTTGCCAGCAATAATATGGATTTAGAGAAAACCGGACCACAACATATGCTGTTATTAACTTGCTTGAAGAGGTCAGCTCTGCTTTGGACAGTAATAAGTTTTCAATAGGTATATTCATAGATTTAAATTGAGCTTTTGATACTACTGATCATGGACAGTTATTAAGTAAATTAGAAAAATATGGTATTCAAGGCACTGTTCATTCCTGGATTAAAAGTTATCTGGAAAATCGTCAGCAGTGTGTTCAATTTAACGATGCAGTGTCTGGCTTCAAGACCATAACATGTGGAATACTGCAAGGGTCTGTAATTAGGCCAAAACTTTTTATTATTTTCATCAATGATATTTGTAATTTGTCTCAGCTGTTTAAATTTATCATGTTTGCAGACAATACAACCTTACTATGTTCAGGCAAAAGATGAGATGAACTTTTGATTATGATGGAAAAGGATTTAAGATATTAAAAACCTGGTTTGACTCAAATAAATCATTAAATCTATCAAAAACCAAATTTGTGGTATTTGGAAGTAAAAAGAGACAGTTAAAAAAATAAAACTGACAGTAGATGGTAATGATATTGAAAGAGTGTTTATTGTAAAAAAAAAAAAAAAAATAGGTGTCGTATTTGAAGTTAACATGGAAGAATCATGTACTTTATATCAAGGCAAAGATATTGAAAACACTTCGTATTTTCTATCAAACAAAAAATTTGCTGACTTATAAAGCCATGTTTATAATTTACTGAACATTAATGCTTCCCTACATGTCCTATTGTGTCGAGCTGGGGAAGAACCAGGGAAGCACCTTGAATGTTAGCCCTGGGTGTGTGCATCCACTGCTGAAATTCATCACATTTCACCTCATGAGAGCAAAAGCAGAGATTGGACGGTTGAAATCATCTGGAATTATCCTTCAGTGTTTCCCCTAGGATGGAGTTGTAGCAGTGGAGGTGAAATTGAAATCGGAAATTTCAACTGGGAATTTCCGATTTCATAAGCCGGTCTGCCACTGCTAGGTGCTGTTAGGAAATCAATTGTAAGAAACACTTTCCTGCATGTAATTATTGCATAGTTTGTTTTAGCCATATTCTGAAGGCACACTGCCCTCAGACATAGAACTGAGGGTCAACCATGAGGGTCAAGCAGGAGATAAGAGGATTAGGGATGCTTTTTGGAATGTAAGTATCTCTGTATATGGTCAAGCTATCTGTGACGTCTTCAAGCTTATACCAACAGATCTGCTGCACCAAAAAGTGACCAACAGGAAAACAGCTGATGACCAGTAGTACCAAGAATTGGTCAATCAGAGATGATGATGCCTTACACATTCTTCTATGAAACATTCCGTGTCAGTTTGTGCAGGGTTCTTTTCTCTTGATCCTTGGCAGGGAACTAGACTGCTACAGCAGACTTCCTGCTTATCTTAGCTCAGTGGAGAAGAACTCAAAGCTTTGTAAGATCATATATTCAAATCATTAAATACAAACATTTAATTGTGCTACTACGGTAGTGAAAATGGTTTGCTCTTTAATACTGTGCTGTGTGTGATTCACATATCTGAATGCAACCCTGCACCCCAACACACAAACAATATTCCACTGGACATCACCAGACCACCGACCAGAGGAATGGGGCTTTGTGTGTACATGCACAGTGACTGGTGTTGTAACAACAGGCTCAGTGATGCTGTTCTCCTGATTTAGAGGTTCTGGCAGTCACATGCAGTACTGTGTATCCACCAAGGGATCTAATGATATTTATTATGCTAGCTGTTTACATCCCACTGGATGCACAGCCCTACTGCTCACAACTCCAAAGAAACAGCAATGCGCAAAACCAGCAGTGTCCTTATTGTGGTCGGTGATTTCCCATACGTAAAAGTAACAAAAAAAACTTGTGCTGAAATCCATGAATAGTGTATGCTTTACTCTTGAAAGTGGCCACTTTTGCACTGCGCTTTTGCTTTTCATACAAGATAATATAAAGAAATATAAGGATATACTATTCTGATAAATACCCAAATGGAGTTGGGAAGTTATGGAGTTGGGAAGACACTACTTTTTCCAGCACCTTTGAGAGAAACGGCAGGTTTGAGATGGGTCTGTAGTTTGAAAGATGATCTGGGTCTGGTGTGTGTTTTTTAAGACGTGGCCTGATAACAGCAGCTTTAAGTGCAGGTGGAGCATAACCAGCCTGAAGAGAAAGGTTTGTCACCTGAGTGATGAGGGGGCTAATGGCAGCAAGATTGGACTTTACCAGGGCTGTGGGGAGGGGGTCCAACACACAAGTGGATGGTTTCATTTTACTGATGATGGCCTCAACCTCCTGCACTGTGACATTGGAAAAGTTGCTGAGATGTCTGGAAGGCCCTGTCAGTGGATCAGTCAGACTGGTGGGAGTGGCTGAGGGGCCAGGGGGACTGGAGAGAGCAGAGCGGATAGTTATTATTTTATTCCCAAAGAAGTTAATGAAGTTATTGCACTTTTTCACAGTAGCATCTGAGTGAGAGGTTGCTTGTGCCTGGAGAAGGTGGCTGATGGTGGAAAAAAGCTGCTTAGAGTTGCTTGGGTTGTTGTTAATGATATTGGAATAAAACTGGGACCGTGCATCATTGAGGGATTTGGCATAGGCTTTTTGATGTTCCCTGAAGGCCTGCTTATGTACTGTTATGTTTTGAGGCCTTAAAGTGCCATTCAAGGATGCGTCCAGATAATTTCATCCTCCACAACTCACTAGTGTACCAGTGGGCTGAGCGTAAGAAAGTGACTGTACGAGTCCTGATGGGGCGTGGTGGTCAAGAAGGCTGGTAAGAGACCGATTGTAAAAATCCACTGTTTCAGTTACTGAGGATAAAGCAGTAGAGTTAGAGAACACATGTTGAAGGTCTTGAGCTAGGGCTTCAGAGTCAATGTTTTTAATAGATCTGAAGTGGATTTGCTGCTTTGGTTTACAGTGGGCTGAGTAGGAGAAAGGCAGCTCCATGAAGATGGCTTTGTGGTCTGACAGATCAAGATCATGTACCTGAAGGTTCATGATGGGAAAAGACTTTGTGATCACCAAGTCGAGCATATGACACTTGGAGTGTGTGGGGGCAACAACATGTTGCTGTAGATTTAAACAGTCAACAGGTAGAGGAATTCAGCAGTAGAGTGACATGAAGGGATGTCAGCATGGATGTTGAAGAGTATCATAATATTGGCAGAGGTTGTGCAGATTGTACTGAGAACATCCTGAAACTCTGGGCAGAAAGCTGAGTTGGGTTTAGGAGGGCGGTAGATAAGAAGAAAGGTTAATGATAAAGGAGACTTGCATTTAAATGCAAGGCATTCAAATGTAGACAGTACAGGTAGTGGAATGAGGGATAGCTCAAAGTCCTGACAATATGTTGCAGCAAGACCGCCGCCACAACCACTGCTGCGTGCCTTTTCAAGGTAATAGTACCTAGGGGGGCAGGATTCATTTAGGACAGAAAATACTTCTGGCTCATGCCATGCTTCAGTAAGGCACAGGAGATCTAATCCGTTTTCAAGGATATCATCCTGTAGGAAGGATGCCTTTTTTGACATGGACTGAGTATTAAAGAGTTAAATTTTAACCAGTGGAGGAGCGACATGTCTCTGTATGGGGCATAGTACAGTCCAGTCTGCCCTGCGGACCTTACAATCTGCTGCGTCACCTGTGTTACATGTATCCAGTGCGACTGTGTTCTGATGACGTCTCCAACGTGCGCCCGTTGTTGACCAGAGAGCCGGGATTTTTGAAGCAGAGCACGGATGTGGAACAGCGTAGTTGGAGTGATGAGGGTAGATGAATTTTCTGTGGGAACTTCTATGGATGTAACAAGGTCGGCGAAGAAGTCCGAGTTCCCCGATGGCAGACATACATGCTGGGTTTGCGTGTGTATTTAGCTTCAGCAGCTGTGCAGCGGAGTACCTGAGCGCCATATCGCCGGCCGGCGAAGGAGTTTGCCAGGAGCTTGGTGAGAAAGCCTCGGGGTTTATCAACAGTAGGACAAACCAGCAGCAGAAAAACCTGACGCCACAGGGCAGTAGCTTCTTTCCCGTCATCGAGAGGCCAACGATCAGGTAGGCAGATGCCGGAGACGCCAGATGGTGAGTGGAAGTCAGCTTACGAGGACCAGGATTGGCGGCTAACGTGGAGCTCGTTAGAGCCAAAGAGGGCGACAAATTGAGTTTCCGCAGTTCGATAGTTTGTAGATTACAAACCTAGGATAATCCAGGTATTATTCAGGCAGGGAAAAGCATAAAAGCATAGGGGAAGCGGCGACAACACATGCCAGCGTCCTCCCCCGCACCCACAGAATATTTTTACATATACTGTGGAATTTACTATGCAAACCCCTACCTGCTTCTTTTTTACAGTGAATGTCGTGTGGGCTGGATGGAAATGACTGATTTCTTGATTCACTCTTTGCTTAGTTTTCAGTTACAGAAAGAAGATTATGTTCCAACCCTGGAGTTTCCACTGGTTGTCTGGCAGCTGGTCCCAGTTGAGAAATAATCTGGCACACCTGTGAAACAGTTTTTACATATAAGGTGTCAATTAGCCAGTTTAATGGAGTGTCCCCACAGGCACTGTAGCCTAAGATTAGCATGTTATCAACATCTCAGGTCCCTTCTCTGCATGTACACAGGTATGCTCACAGGCTCACAACTGAGTGGAGGTCAAACTGCCACTGTAGTTTGTAAAAGTGAAGAAAATATGAAGCATAAAATGTGCTTCGATCATATTTCCATGTATATATAATTAGATTACGAGTATATTATATTGCATAGAGCCAGTCTGGCTGTTTCTCTGTTTGTACCAGAATTTATGCTAATACGTCACGTCTGTCTCTGCTGGCTCCCAAAAGTGACCCATGTGTGTCAAAGCCTGCAGTCAATCCTAAAGAAGAAGATGCATTTATCAGCCATAGTAGACAAGATGCTATCAAAAGAGGTTAAAACGAGATATATGATTGGTCCACTGTCAAAATCCCCCTTTTCCATCTTTTTAGAGTAAGCCCTTAAGACCTCGCTACTTGGAAATTTCTATCAAAAAACAGACCTCTCGTTTCTCACAGTTCTTCCATCCAGAACAAAAATGTCTCAGCATGATGAGCTTGGATAAGCTAAATCGTGATGAGCACTAGCATCAATTTCCTTTCTGATCCAATACCAAATAAAATTGAAGTTTTTATCTGGTACAAACACAAACATACAATATTCACCCTTTTTTGCTTTTGTTCATTGGCTTCCCTGAATATTTTAAGCATCCAGCAAATTGGGAAAAGTATTTACTCTGTTCTAAAGGAGTGTGTCAGGCGGGTCAGGCTGAGGTTGAGTGCAGCATGAGGAGGGGAGGACACAAACCCAAAGCAATGGACTCAAAGTTCAAAGGAGAGAAATTAAAGTTTTTTTGGACCAGTGAAAAATAATCATGACTGGGGAAATGAAAACTTAATGAACAAACAAAGGTGCTCACATGAAAGGAAGTGGGATGCATAACATGAACTAAAACACCAGAAACACAACATGCCTGCACGGAGAAAAAGGGAAAAACAAAATCTATTTCTTACTACACTGCCGGGCCAAAAAAAAGTCGCCACCTGGATTTGACTAAGCAAATAGGTATGAGCCTCCTATTGGATAATTACTGCAGGTTCAGCAACAATATGTTCCAAGATGACAATGTCAGGATTCATCGGGCTCAAATAGTGAAAGAGTGGTTCAGGGAGCATGACGCATCATTTTCACCACAGAGTCCAGACCTTAACCCCACTGAGAATCTCTGGGATGTGCTGGAGAAGGCTTTGTGCAGCGGTCAGACTCTACCATCATCAATGCAAGATCTTGGTGAAAAATGAATGCACTGGATGGAAATAAATCTTGTGACATTGCAGAAGCTAATCAAGACAATGCCACAGCGCGTAATCAAAGCTAAAGGCGGTCCAACAAAATATTAGAGTGTGTGACCATTTTTTGGTGGCGACTTTTTATTTGGCCAGGCAGTGTATTTTAAGACTAAACCAACTGTAACTCTAATCCTAAACTAATGAAATGAATAATCTAATAAGTTACAAAATGCACTCAGAGGGAGGTAAGAAAACAAAGTAACAATGAAGAATCACTAGAGCACGAAGTAGTAGTATAGTACTAACCAAGTAGTATAGTATTAAACTAGTAGTATACTCAAGGACGGACATGGACATTTGTGGACATGCAAGAGGACAAAGAGTGCAGTGGACAAAAAAAAGACACACCTCATTCATTCATTCCTTCATTCAGTCATTCATTCATTCACCCTCTGGTAACCACTGTTTGTCCTACACAGGGTCTTTGGGGGCTGGATCTGGTCCCAGCTGACACTGGGTGAAGGTGGGGTTCACCCTGGACAGACCACCGGACCATCACATAACCACATAGAGACAGAAACCATTCAGACCAGAACCTGAGACCCTCTAGTTTGGAAGGACCCAGGTCAGACCAGAACCTGAGACCCTCTAGTTTGGAAGGACCCAGGTCAGACCAGAACCTGAGACCCTCTAGACTCAGGAGGAGGACTAATGTCTGACTAGAACCTCGAGAGAATCAAGGGGAGAACAGGCAACACATCAACACAGCCTTTGGTTGCTCTTAGTAGTTATGTTGTTTGGTTCCTTTTATTGATAATAATTCTCACTTTTTAAACACGCTCCAGATAAACGACAAAAGGAATAAAGAACAAAAAATGATCAATAATCATCAGAATTTTTCATTATTTCTCTTGTTTGAATTTGCCAAAAATCTTAGTTATTCCCAACAATACCATTTTATCGCTGACGGTTAAGTGATGATTGCCACACATACACAGAAACACACAGGAGGAAGAGAATACACCTCTCTTTCATTTTGTGTCCACTGAGGCTGAGATAGTGAAGTGTTTCTCGTCAGTGCGTGTACTGCCAAGCATTTAGGTTTATCTGTGCTTTATGTGCTTCTGATTGACTAATACAAGATGCTCCACCTCAGGGGCCGCCTCCTTCAAAGTCTGCATGTCTGCAACAAATATATTATTACATACTGACACAGCTGTCTTTATCTCTATGAGCTCCTCCGAACGCTCAACCGATGCTGACGAGCTACACCAAGCATGTGGGTATTCAGCCTCTAACAGCGATGCACCTCATCCTCACTTACCTGCTGGCATGGCTGCAGACTTGTGTCAGACTAACAGTTATTTGGCTATTTTTTAGTTACCACAAACAATAAACAGATCAAACGATATTGATGCACCGGAATTTACACCAGACATGTTTTCATTTCAAAGGATTTAACAGAGCTAGTGCAGCCCCCATGTTGAAAAATTAATAGACAATAATTTATTTTACAGGACTTTAAGGTTCTAATTAATGTTTCCTGCCTTGTTGTATTGGAGCACAAACACAAAGTTATGAGAGCTATTTTAAAATGAGTTCAGTTAAGGGACTTTACAAGCAGTTGTTGATTTCTAGAGGAACTAACACATATTTATTAATATATACAGGGGTTGGACAACGAAGCTGAAACTCCTGGTTTTAGACCACAATAATTCATTAGTATGGTGTAGGGCCTCCTTTTGCGGGCAATACAGCATCAGTTCATCTTGGGAATGACAGATACAAGTCCTGCACAGTGGTCAGAGGGATTTTGAGCCATTCTTCTTGCAGAATAGTGGCCAGGTCACTGCGTGATGCTGGTGGAGGAAAACATTTCCTGACTCGCTCCTCCCAAACACCCCAAAGTGGCTCAATAATATTTAGATGTGGTGACTGTGCAAGCCATGGGAGACGTTCAACTTCACTTCCATGTTCATCAAACCACTCTGTCACCAGTCTTGTTGTGTATATTGGTGCATTATCATCCTGATGTGAAAAGTGAATCGTAAAACTCGGAAATGCATTTTGTCCTATGAGTACTAGCAGGTAGTGCTTTATGTCCCTCTCGGCAGTTCGTAGTTTTTGATAGACCGGAAAGACATGGAAGTCTCCGTATGAGCGACCCGCTCTATGTAAAGACATATAACTGATTCAGATTGTTGGCATAGATTATTTTACACCAATGAGGATCTATTTATGAAGGAAGACGTTGACTAAAATACTTAAAATATTACAGTGTCCCTTTAAATGTTAAATAACTGATATTACCAACTAATACTAACTGATAACAGATCACCATAAACAAGAAATGGAAAAAAACAAATTAATAAAATCGCGTGAAAGACTGAGAACCAGTTAATTTGCCTTTACAATGAATTGCATTAACATGTTTTTTTTTCATAAAAAATGTGTTTTTAAGTTTTTAAATATTTAAATTTATATTTTGAAAACAACTCATCTGAAGTTTTGGGACTAAAGATTAACACCTCATAACGCACCTGAATTACAAACAGGCCAATGAGCATCTGACCTCTGTTCTTTATCAGTGATGTGCACTTTTAAGGAGTTTTCCTCAGCCAGACCATGCAGTTACTTTGGTAAGTAAATCTACACATCTTCTCGACAAGCCTGCATTAGACTATTATAAAAGCACATAAACATCAATAATTCATGGTCTGTGTTTAGGACATGGTGTGTATTATTAGTGGTGGACATTTCCCCGCCAAGCATTGCGCTAAAGTGGGATCAGTCTACATTGAGGAGTTTCTTTTCATTGTTTCTTTTCTTTTCTAAATCCAGAGAAAGGTACCAAAGTTGAATGATAGAAAGAAAAGTGTTCCCAGTCAATCCCAGAATCCTTCACTCAGATCTTGCTGGTGATACCAGTGATGTGGAAAGAAGCTGTTCAGAATCCTGCTGGTTTTACAGCTGATGCTCCGATACCGCTTCCCAGATGGCAGGAGGAAGGACAGGTCATGAGAAGGATGCTGAGGGTCCTTGACAATGGAGGTCATCTTATGAGCGCAGTGGTGCTCATAGAGCTCCATCAGGAATGGGAGAGGGGCACCAATGATCCTACTGGCTGTCTTCACTATCTATTTTAGCTGCTGTTGTTCGTAGGCTCTGCAGCTCCCAAACCAGGAAGAGAAGCTGTTTGTCAGAATGCTTTCAATGGTGAGGAGTGGGGAGACCCTCTTTTCTGAGTCTACAGAGGGGGTGGTTCCACTGCAGTGCTTTTTGATGACTGCTGTGGTGTTGGTGGAGAAGGACAGGTCGTCAGCTAGGTGGACGCCCAGGAACTTAATGCTGTTCACCCTCTCTAACCCTAACCCAGCAGCCCCATCAATGTTTAGAGGCAAGTGATGGTTTTTTACAAACCTCCTGAAATGAATCACCATCTCCTTGGTTTTGTCCACATTGAGATTGAGAGTTCTGTGCCATGTTGTCAGCTACTCCACCTCCATCCTATAAGCAAGACTCATCATTGTTATGGATGAGGCCAACCACTGTTGTATTGTCAGCGAACTTTATGATGTGATTGATGCTGAGTCTGGCAGTGCAGTCATGGGTGAGCAGGCCGAACAGCAGGGGGGCTCAGGACACAGCCTTATGGTGAATCTGTGCTCACTGAGATGGGTCTTGATGTGCAGCTACCCACCCTGACTTTCTTTTCCTTTCTTGACCTTTGACATCTGAAGGAGGAGTTCAGAAAGAGGAACCTTTGACGTAATATTTTTAACTAACTTTAATCTTTAAATGTGGCAATAAAAACAACTAAATCCTAATCACTGCCAGCCTTATCTCCAATTTTCCCAGACCTGGAACACTAACTCAAGAGGCACCAGGCCTCTGCTCCTCACCACCTGCCCCCTCCCTTTTCCTAGCTGCAAAGAGGCCTTGGTCAATCCCTGGATAACAAAACAAACCTACAGAATATCTGGTACTTCACATGCAAATGATACATCAAAGGAACAATGAAACAGAGTTCCTGAAAAGCTGTTCCTTGTCAAAGACAATACACACTTGAAAGTAATTCACATTCTTTGATCTCTCCATCTCTCTCTCTCTCTGCCTTTCCTGATACCACCAAATGGTCAAAACACAAACACACACACACACACACACACACAGTTAAAGTTAAACGTTAAGGCAAGATCGTTTTGGCCATATAAGATTAAATTAACGTTTATCTGAATAACTTAACCATGCCATCTGACACTGGAACGAGAAGTGCTGCGCAGCATCCAGCAGTTGCTGACCAGTGTGACAACTCCTTGGTCACCCAAGGCCAGCCAAACAGCCCAAACCTCAACTCCAGTGTCCTTTACCAATGGGCAGAACCTGCTGGCGGCACTGTACCTGGTATTGTAAACACCAGAGCCAACAACAGGCCATCTTCTGGACCTACCAGGAACCGAATCTGCTGCTCAAAGTGGGATGCTTCTGCTTGCGTGTGTTAATGTTAGTTAATATCAACATAATCCATGTTTAATCATAGCAGTAATAGAAATAGTGATGTTATGTGTCAGCAGGAGCAAACAGACCTGCAGAGGATTTTCTTCTCCCCCTCCCTCTTGTGGGGCGGCTGTGGGTCGTTTAGTGATTGGTAGATCACTGGTTCGAATCCCGGCTCCCCCGAGGTGCATGTCGAAGTGTGAGCAAGATACTGAACCCCAAATTGCTCCAGATGAACTGTTGGCGTCTTGCATGGCAGCCTCTGCCATCAGTGTATGAATGTGTGTGTGAATGGGAAATGTAGTGTAAAGCGCTTTGAGCTGTCGGTAGACTGGAAAAGTGCTATACAAATGCAACACCACCATTTACACCATTTGTGTTGCAGGAGCTGCCACCTAACAACAGCTGATTGGAGTCTACCTGAGAGTCTGAGTAGCTGATTGGAGTCTCTGCTGTCCAGCCAATTGCTGTAGGGTGCCATCCTTTAAAAGATGCAGTCCATGGGCCATCTCGTTCTTTCTCTCTGCTCCAGTCTGCTGACTGTGCTTGATGATGTTGTCTCGGTGAAATTGGTGGTGGGTAGTGGATATAGTTTAGTTTGGAGTACCCTGTGCATTTCACACACACAGTTTTGTTGTTGTATAGAAAGACTAGATTTAGTTGTACCACCCTTGTATAGTTTTGACACAGCCATTTTGTAGTTTAGTTAGTCAGCCTTTTGTTTGTCTTAATTTCCAGAGAAGATCAAAGTATTGAAGCCTGGCTTTGTTTATTTGATTTCATTTGTTTGGTACACCTCTGAATCCCTACCACCACCTCAATTTGTGTTAAATTAAACTTGATTATTGCACATTTTCACCCTGATTCAATCTGACTTGTTTTGGTTTGTTCAGTTACCGGTTTACATGCTTGAAGGTAACACGCAATTTATCAATTGAGTAAAATCACATTTTTACTTGCCACTATATACCATCTGAAGCTCATCATCTTTATTTGAAACAAACCTCATTTTCATTCAACCTGCTTATGTTCTTACAGTATATTTACAACTGACAGTGTGTGTTGTTGTATGTTCATTTAGTCATGGTTAATAAATTTGTTCATTTATCTCCAGCAGTTGTGTGTACGTTCATTTAAAGCAGATGCAATAGGATCACCTGCTCCCCCCTCTTGCCACGGGCCCCCTGGGCTCGTTCGTGGTGCGGTGGGTGCATCTGGCTGTGCCTCCTCTTAGTCCCTGGGTTTGTGTGTTTCTCTGTGGCCCTGGTCGGCTTTCTGGGCGAAACCCTCAGCCTGTGTTTATGATTGTACATGCGGGAGAGAAAGGTGAGAGGATTATGATCGGTAAACACTGTAACTGGCAAAGAACTAGACCCGAGATAAACTTCAAAGTGCTGGAGTGCCCAAAGCAAAGCTAGAGTTTCCTGTTCAATATTGGAGTAGTGTACCTGGTGCTTGTTGAACTTACAGGAGAAATAAGACACTGGGTGATCTACTCCATCTGCATCTTCTTGGAGCAGCACTGCGCCAGCCCCAACGGCGCTGGCATCAACCTGCAGTTTAAAGGGGCGCGCAAAGTCAGGTGCTGCAAGGACAGGTCAATGGCAGAGGAGCGATTTTACGCTCTCAAAAGCATGTTGCCACTCAGAGGACCATAAAAAGTGTACCTTCGGGCTAAGTAGACTAGTAACACCACAGCGGAGAAGTTACAGCAGAAGCTCCGGTAGTAGCCAGCCATGCCTAAAAAGCGGCGCAGAGCTCTCCTGGTGGAGGGCACGGGGAAATCAGTTATGGCAGAAACTTTGACTTCTACCGGACGCACCTTACCCTGTCCTACTTGTCTCCCTAGGTACGTGACTGTGGCCTTTCCAAATTCACATTTAGCCAAGTTAATGGTAAGGGACACGTAGGCGAGGCGAGCAAAGACTTGCTCTAAGATGTGGATGTGTTCTTTCCAGGTGGTAGAGTACACGATCAAATCATCCAAATAGGCGTTGCAACCAGACAAGCCACCGAGAACGGAGTTTACAATGCGCTGAAAGATGGCTGGAGCATTACACATCCCGAAATCCATTACTGTGTATTGTAGGAAATAATCAGGAGTTACAAATGCAGAAATCAGAGATGCATGCTCAGTTAAAGGGACCTGCCAGTAACCTTTTAACAAATCTAGTTTGCTCACAAACTTAGCTGTTCCTAGGTTATCCACACAGTCCTTCATCCTTGGTAAAGGATAGGAGTCAGGGACGGTAACGGCATTAACTTTGCAGAAATCTGTTATGAAGCGGGGCGAACCGTCGGGCTTAATCTCCAGAAGGCACGGGGAACTCCAGGGACTGGAGCTGTGTACAGCTAAACCATGTTGGAGGAGGTAGTCAGCCTCCTTTTTCATTAATTCACATTTAGCAGAATTTGCGCGAGTTGCGAGGATTTACGCGTTGCTTAATGGGTCGAGCGTCATTAACATCTATGTCATGTTGGGTTATGTTGGTGCGCGACAGAACATCACTGAAAAGACAAGTGTAACGTTTTGTTAATGAAGTGATATCGGACTGTTGCTTAGGCAACAGGTGGGATACCTGATCTGGCAGGTACATCATCAGGCTGGCTGTGTGGCTCTGACACTATGGGCGCGCAACTGCAGGGAATCACAGACAACAGAGTGGCCTCAGATACCTTCAGGCTATTTTCGGGACTCTCTCTAGAGCGATACTGCTTTAGCATGTTTATGTGACAGACGCGGGTTTTGCGTTTTCGCTCCGGAGTGAGGATGACATAGTATGTATCGCTGAGACGCTTACAGATCTCATACGGACGGAAAACTTTGCCGAGAGCGCAGAGCCAGAGATCGGCAGCAGCGCTAAAACTTTTTTGCCCACCTCAAGCTGTCGTGGAACAGAGGAGCGGTCAAAGTGATGCTTCATGACAGTTTGAGAGGAGCACAGAGATTCCTTTGCAAATGAATTGGCATGGTGTAAACGCTCACGAAATGAACTGACATAATCTAACACGTTGGTCTGTGGAGAAGAAGTAGCTGACAGCAGTTTCTCCTGCAGATCTTTCAGCCGACCACGGGGCGTGTGGCCAAAAACGAGTGCAGCCGGACTAAAGCCGAGGGATTCCTGCACGGCTTCACGGGCCGCAAACACAATGAAAGGAATTCCCTCATCCCAACTCTTTACAGTTTCCAGGCAATATTTACGGAGCATCGACTTTAAAGTCTGATGACAGCGCTCTAGTGCGCCCTGAGACTCTGGATGATAAGGGCTGGACACGGAATGCTGCACATTCAAACTGGATAATATTTGCTTAAACAAGTTGGATTTAAAATTTGTGCCTTGGTCAGTTTGAATTACGCGTGGGAGGCCGAAGGTGGAAAAGAACCGTGTGAGAGCTTTAACCACAGAACGCGCCGTAATATTACGCAGCGGGATGGCCTCAGGGAAGCAAGTGGCAGCGCACATGATAGTGAGTATAAACTGATTTCCACTCTTTGTTCTGGGCAAAGGTCCGACACAGTCTAAGATTATACGTTCAAACGGTTCCCCTATGGCAGGTATGGGTTGCAGAGGAGCAGGAGGAATAATTTGGTTCGGTTTCCCCGCGATTTGGCAAATATGACAGGAGCGGCAAAATTTCGCTACATCTGATTTTAACCCAGGCCAAAAGAAATGTTTTAGGACGAGCTGGTAGGTTTTAGTAATGCCTAGATGACCAGACCACTGACCTTGGTGTGCTACAGATAAGACATGAGACCGATAGTCAGACGCCACAACTATTTGAAATACAGCGTTCCATTCAGAATCAGGAGAATGGGACCATTTACGCACTAAAATATCACCATCTAACAAATAAGCCACCTTCTCATCCTTTGCTTTGTCGGCACTCACCACACTGGAGAAGCATTTCTGTAGCATCGGGTCCATCCTTTGCACAGCACGCAGGCGGTCACGAGACACCGGAAGAGACAAGCAGTCAGGAGTGGCTGTTTCGGAGCTGTCAGGACGCACCGGCTCAGCAGTACTTACAGAGGGCGTCTCTGCAGCGCTCACTGCTTCGTTCTCAGTGGTAACCTCCCCGGAGAGGGCAGGCATCAGAATACTGTCAGAGATAGAAACATCATTAATTTTTCGAGCTTGTGCACGAGTCATGACACATGCGGCAAACACATCAGGAGACGGCTGAAGTTCTATCGGTGCGCACTGAGGGATGTCCAACACTTCCAGTGCAGGGGCAACTTTTCCACCGGCTATGTCGTTACCCATTAAAAAGGTAACGCCTCTGACTGGCAGTGCAGGACAAATGGTGACCGGGAAGAAACCTGTTACTAATTTAGATTGGACATGGATGCGGTGTACCGGGCGAGGGACATAACCCATCTCAATACCACGTAAAACAGTACAATAGCCACAGGCAGAGTCTTCAGAAAAGGGCAACACTTTAGCCAGAATCACAGACTGGGAACACGCAGTATCTCGGAGAATCCGCACTGGGCGCTGATCAGCAGGCTCCCCTGTTAGTGAAACTAACCCATCAGAAACAAATGCCTTAAAACAGACATCAGGTTCTTCACAAGCAGGATCAGCAATGATGTGTGCATCAGCTCTAATTAAGCCAACACCTTTAGGGTGTGACACAGTGGAAGACTGCGTTTTACTTTTTAGGGCCAAACAGTTGGAGATGAGATGTCCAGGTTTATGACAGCAAAAGCACTCCCTATTCTCCTTTTTTGGACTAACTGTGGGGGGAGGGTTTTGACTGGCAGCACGTGGACGGGTCTTTTCCTCAACACCCGACAAAAAAACTGTTCTGTGTGTTAAAACAAATTCATCGGCCAAAACAGCAGCAGAGGAAAGACTGGACACCTTTTGTTCATTAATATACACCACAATATGTTCAGGGAGGCATTTCTTAAAATCCTCCATCAAAATTAACTCTCTCAAAGAATTAAAATCACTGGCCTTACAAGCAGTGCTCCATTTATCAAAAAGAATTCCCTTCTCCCTGGCGAACTCCACATAAGAATGGGATGGGGCCTTCTTACGATTTCTAAATTTTTGTCTGTAAGCCTCAGGGACCAATTCGTAGGCACGGAGAATGGCAGCTTTTACCGAGTCATATTTAAGACTATCTTCTACTGGGAGTGCAGCTACAGCTTCTTGAGCTTTCCCATGGATTTTGCACTGGAGCAAAAGAGCCCAAACCTCAGCTGGCCACTGCAGAGCGTCAGCAATGTGTTCAAATGCACCAAAATAGGAATCAACTTCAGTTTCGCGAAATGTGGGCACTAGAACAATATTTTTACCAACATCAAAGGCACCTGGTGGGGAAGTGGTGGAAGGGGAAGACCTAGTCTCCAGACCAGCAGACACACGGGGCATGAGAGTCAACCTTTGAGATTCCAGCTACAGCTGATGTAACCATACAGCCTTCTCCATCCTTTTTATTTCTAGCTGATAGTTCAACTCAGCCTGCCTGGCTTTCTCCTTCTCCTGAGATTCGAGTTGAAGGCGAGCAAGGCGTATTTTTAACCGGGCATCCTCTTTAGCCCTAGGACTGCTGAGAAGAGGGAAGAGGGGATCAAAGCGAGGCAGCGTGGCCGGCGGTACCAGAGGCTCCTCTAATTCACCCTCCTCACTTGAGGTCCTCCCATCATCCCCAACATCTGCCGAGTCACTCCTAAGTGGTAGACTACCAGCCTCTCCACCCAGAGTACCATCCTCCACCATAGCTGTTTGTGCTGGTGCGTCACCAAAACCCAATTCCACCAACTTACCTTTAACCACAGCCTTGAGCTCTCAATTTCGAAATTTGTTTTGGAAATCTGAGGTTGAAGTGATTCACTAGTTTAATTAAATCATTTTTACGAAACTGGTCAACCACACTGAGGGAAGGGGAAGCTAGGAAGCTATTTAAATCAACCTGCGACATCGTTATCAGCTGCACTTACCTCCACAATCAGTTAACCAAATAACTTCAAAACCCAAGCTACTTATACTTAGTTATTATTTTTTTAGCTCCGGGAATCCTTTAACGGGTTTAACAAGATCCCGGACGAGCCCCCACTTATGTTACGACCCCGGCTCCAGGGGGAAGGGAAGCAACATAACAATAAAATACCCAGATGGAAATGAAGGTAAAGTAAGTTTATTGTGTAACAGGGACTGAATATAGGCTAACTGAAAGGGGACAAACAACCAAGGGAGAGGGTCTGGGAGTGCTGCAAACCAAAAAAACAAAACATACAATGTAACAAAAGGAGGACTCAAAGAGTTACAAGGGACCAGTACGGCTAAACCAAAAAAACTATAAGAAAAACCAAAACAATCTCACTCTTCCTAAGGATCGAACAAAAGGACAGCACCCCCACCCCAAGATTTATCACTAAGGAATACAATGATGAAAAGAAAATACAAATGCTAATAAAAAAAATAAATCTAACTGAGCCACTCTCTAAGGCTGACAAAAGAGGACAACCAACGACAACTGTTAACTAGACCAAGAGGCGGAATATACACAAGCTTAATACAGATCTGAAATAACAAACCACCCGAGAGGCGAGCTGCCACTAATTGACAAGCCTCCTCTACTGAGGAAATGAGACAGTTTTTGAAGTGGCGGTTTCCGAAGGTGATGATTGGGATTGGTCGCGCGGAACGAGGGCACACCAATCAGCAGTGCAACAGATCGATGGAGTTGTGGCTGAGGGTGAAGACGGCGGACCAATGGCAGCGAAGGCGGCAGAATGGACGTGGCCAGGTGTCCCAGCGGATGCACCAATCGCAGCAGGATGATGGCAGAGCAGACTGGCCAGAGGTAGAACAAGCAGGGAGGAGAGCCAGAACAGGACTTACAGCAAGAATAACAACAACAGAGCTGCAGCCGTAACACCAATAAAGAATGACATTAATTTCCAGAGAGGACTGTTGACGGTCACGCACATGCACAAAAATATTATTATACTTTTCTGCAAGATTAAAATAGGCACTAATCTCATAAAAAGTTGACACTTCCCATCTTGTGGTGTTCAACAATGAGAATAGGTGCTGACAAAAAAAAGATGCAATAGATCATTGATTTAGAATTTACGAATTGATGATATGAGATTGATTAAATCAATTTAAATAGATTAACACAAATTCTTTGAACTGTGTTTATCTGTTCCTCCATCTTGGAGGAAATCAAAAAGGAAATTGATAGTAGTTAATTCTGTTAATTATTAATAGACAATAATTTATTTATTTGTTATTTACGCTACATTCAGAATGGGAATATAGTGACACTTTTGAGGCAAGTAGGCACTTCTGCCTGGCTGAGCGAGGTGTTAAAAATGTCCGCAAAAACATCTTTCAGTTGCTCAGCACACTCCTTTAAAACATGTCCAGGGGTCCATTTCACAAAGCAGGTTTTGTGAAAACTCTGAGTCTGTTAACCCTGAATGAGGGAAACTGAGTTTTCCATTTCAAAAAGGGAGGTAACTCAAACCAGAGGAAGAGGGCTAACTCTAGCCTGTTTCACAGAGAGAGGTAACTTAAACTCTCGGTCAGTTACCGTAGTAACAGACTCTCTGAAGCTAACCTGGTCAGGACCAGGTTTTTCTTAATGAACCTCGAGCTTGTCTCTGTCTCCGCCCTCTTTCAGCCACACACATTTTGATTTCCTCATTCATTCATTCATTCAGTCAGCAGACGAGTTTTGTCTGTCAAAATAATTTGTCCTTTTATTAACGATCCATTGAATGAAGGAGTAGCATTTTGGCATTCCTGAGAGAGCAAGAAACCATTTATGAGCAGCTCGAGCAATTGAGGGAAGAGGAGCCAAGCAGGAGAGAGACCAGGATGGGGCCGAGACACACCAGAACCAAGTTGGCCAAGTCAAGTAATGACCCTGCAAGCTGTGTCGTGGCGATGGAAAGCACAGGAGGAAGTTATATTTTTGCAGGCAGCTCCGGACGCTGACATTTGCGAAGAGGAAAGCTGCTTTGAAAAAGTTGGAAGCATGTAAAAGATGTCTGGAGGTCCACGACGACAGTTCACATTGCAAACCCGACTACCTATGCAGAAATCAAGACTGTGGGGAGGGGAACGGTCCTGAGCACCACTACTATCTATGCCCACATGCCGATGCAAAAAAGGGAAGGACAGTGCAGAGGAGGAGCAGGGTCTGTACAGAAGAGGGGAAATAGACGGAGGACCAGGAGAAATTTCTTCAGGAAGCTCCCGCCTGAACTGGCAAAACAGTGCAAGGATGCATTTTCAAATATTGCCTCCAGAACCTTCACCACTGTGAAAGACCAGCCAAGCCTCTTAGTGGAGAGTGAACTGAAGGAACTGCCAGTGCTGATGATGCTTCTTGAAGTTACAGCTAACGCTGGCCAAAAGGTTGGGACTTTGATTGATTTGGCCTCGGACACAAATTACATCACCCATAAAGCTGCAAGCAGGCTTAACCTCAGAAGTGAGGACATCACACTTGTTGTTCATGAAATTGGAGGGATGAAAGTTTGTGTGAAAACAAGACGATACCTCCTGAAGATCCGGGTGAGAACATCCAAGGGCACTCTTAAGCCCCATCAACTGGTTTGTTATGGACTTGACACCATTGCAGACATTCACAAACATGTCACGGCAAAGCGGCTCCAGAAGATTTTTCCTGATGTACCACTGGATGAGCTTCAGAGACCCAGAGATATTAGCCTTCTCATACGCCACAGAGAAGGGCAGCTGACCCTGCAAAGAATCAGAGCTGTGGGAGACCTTGTGCTGTGGGATGGCCCATTGGGAAAAGTAGTTGGAGGAACACATCCAGAACTCTTTGAGGAACTTACTGTGTCAGCCCACATGACCAAGACACACTTTGCAAGGTCAATGAGAGCAGCTGCTGAAAGGTATGAAGAGCTCACCCACAACATCCTGGGGCACCCACCAGCAGGCATGCAAGTCACATTCCAGGAAAAGTTATCCAGCACTGCAGTCACAAATAGAGACTTCCTGCAGTGGTAGAAGTGGGACAGCATCGGCACAGCCTGTGAGCCAAAATGCAGAGGGTGCCGGTGTGGGAACTGTCAGTCAGGAGATGACTCTTGAGGAGGAGCGAGAGCTTGAGGTAATAAGAGAGGGCCTCATTTACATCACAGAGGACAGCCACACAGCAGAACCACATTGCCACGCCAGGTACCCATGGTTGGCTGAACCAGCCTCCCTGCCAAACAACAGGAAAGCAGTTGAAGCCACATTCCTCAGAACTGAGAAACGACTAGCCAAAGAACCTGAGTGGGAAGCTGCCTACAGTGCACAAGTTCATGACATGCTTGAACGAGGAGCTGCGATGAAGTTATCCAGAGACTCAGTCACTAAATGGAATGGGCCAGTATGTTATGTGAGTCACCTAATTGCCCCCAACCCACATTCAGTGACAACACCAGTGAGACTGGTGTGGAACAGCAGCCAAAAATATAGAGGTATAAGCATTGTCAGGGACCGAGCCAGCCAAGACAAAAGGACACAGGAAAACTTTATCAAAATAGGGGTTTTATTCACCCAAAATATACAAATCAAAGTTTCTCAACCAAAAGTAATAACAAATTGGGCCCATAAAAGAGGTCAAATTAACACAAGTCAACTGAACAAAGTAACAGAAGACAAAACAGACCTAAACTGACAAAAGACAAAGGGGAACTTATATAGTGGGTGATCAGCCCACAGTAATACAATGGGGGATTAACAACACTGAACACAAAAGACAACAGCTAACTTATAAACAAAATCAAAGGAATTAACTTATTAAAAAATACACAATCTCTACTAAACCAAATACAAACTGAGTAATTAACTATTTAAAGAAAAATAATTAAAGAACTAAATTCCTCAATCCCCCCCCCCGCTGCAAGGTGCCAGCTTGGTTTGGACCAAATCCGCCCCTCTTCACTGCACCACCAATGGCTGGGCATACAGGGCGGATCTCCTGGCCCAGCCTCCCCAGATCCCAGGAGCAACCCCAGAGCAGCACCACTACAACTCAAAGAACAGAAATTAGAAAACCATACAAACAAAAGGAACAAAGACTGTACAAAAGTTAACTAAATGTGCACGCTACAAATAGAACTAATGTATGGTCAAATAATACATGGAAAATGTGTTAAACAATACAAATTCTAAATAAACTGAATGAATGAATGAATGAATGAATGAATAAGTGGATAAACAAAATATAACACCTTAAAGCAAATAATGTGGGTGCACGGGGTTACCACATGTTTACTGTGTGGCCTCAGCTGTGGCAATCACACACTCCCCCTCTTCGGAGTCTTCACTGGGACAGCGGGAGAGATAATCTGCGGTGGTGTTATCCTTGCCAGGGATGTGCTTCACTGTAAACCGGTATGGCTGCATGGCAAGATACCACCGGGTGATTCGTCCATTAGTATCCTTCATTCTTTCCAACCACTGCAGTGCCTTATGGTCAGTCTCCAAAGTGAACTCTCTCCCCAGCAGATAATACTTAAAGGAGTCCAAGGCCCACTTCACTGCCAAAGCCTCCTTCTCCACTGTGGAGTAGCGAACCTCTCTGGGGAATAGCTTCCGGCTGATGTAAGCCACCGGATGCCGGTCCTCTTCCAATCCCTGCAGAAGCACAGCTCCAACACCCCTCCCAGATGCATCAGTTTGCAATATAAAATGTTCATTGAAATCTGGACTATGGAGGACAGGGCTCTTACTCAGAGATGTTTGGATGTCCTTAAATGCGCCACTGCCTCAGCTGTCCACTGGATGTTGTTGGGGCACTTTGAGCCAGTCCGGTCTGTCAGAAGGGCAGCTCTGGCTGAGAAGTTTGGAATGAAGCGATGATAAAAACCAGCCATCCCCAGAAATGATCTCAGCTGCTTCCTACTCTGTGGGAGAGGACACGACTCAAGTGCATGCACCTTATGAACTTGTGGTTTAATCAGCCCACCTCCAATGGTGAAGCCCAGATACTCCGTCTCCTCTCTGGCGATTGCACATTTTGTGGGATTGACTGTGAGGCCTGCTGACCTCAGGCGGCTCAGGACTGCTTCCAGGTGTCTCAGATGTTCCTCCCAGGAAGCGCTGTAGATGACAATATCATCCAGATATGCACAAGTAAAATCAGACAGTTCACTGAGTACCTGGTCCATTAATCTTTGAAAGGTTGCAAGGGCCCCGTGCAACCTAAAGGGTAACACCGTGAACTGGAACAGCCCCCAGGGAGTTCGAAATGCTGTCAGCTCCTGAGACCGCTGGGTCAGGGGCACCTGCCAGTAGCCCTTACAAAGGTCAATTGTGGTCAGGTATTTTACCTGACCCAGGCGCTCGATGAGGTCATCAATCCGTGGAGTAGGGTATGAATCAAATTTTGAAATTGAATTCAAGTATCTAAAGTCAATACAGAAACGGATGGAGCCGTCCTTCTTCGGAACCAGAACCACCGGATTACACCACTCACTTTTGGATGGCTGGATTATGCCCAGAGACAACATGAGGTCGATTTCCTTCTTCAGGGACCCCAGGAGGCGCTCTGGTATCCTGTAGCTCATTCGTCTCACAGACGCATCAGGTTTCAAAACAATATCATGTTCCACAATATCTGTGCAACCCGGATACTCTTGGAAAGTTTCTGAATTAATCAAAGGTTTCACCTGCTTCTGCTTGTCCTCAGGGAGGTGACTCAAATCCAGGTCAGAGGTCACTGAAGCAGGTAGGTACTCATCATCCACCTCCTCTTCCTCCTTCACAGCCTGGATCAGCAGCACTTTTGCACTCTCCTCGGCCCTTGGGATCCACTCCTTGAGGAGGTTCACATGAAGCACCCGACTGGAATGCCGACCCTCCGGGTTGGAGACCTGATAGGTGGTAGGCCCAAGTTTCCTCTGGATCTCAAAAGGCCCCTGCCACTTTGCCAACAGCTTGCTGTCACTAGTTGGCAGCATGACCAGGACCTTTTGCCCTGGCTCAAAGCCTCTCTGCTTTGCCGTTTGGTCATACCAGGTCTTCTGGTATTGCTGGGCTTCTGCCATGTGAGCCTCTGCCAGTTGACTCATCTTCTGGAGTTTCTCCCTCATCTGTATCACATAAGAAACAACATCAACAGGCCCCTCCCTCCTCCGATCCCCCTCCCAGGTTTCCCGTAGCAAAGCCAGAGGTCCCCTCACCTCATGGCCGTACAGCAGTTCGAAAGGGGAGAAACCTGTGGAAGCTTGGGGTACCTCTCTATGGGCAAAGAGAAGATAGGGAAGCCATTGATGCCAGTCAGATCCAGTTTCATTCACAAACTTACGGAGCATTTGTTTGAGGGTCTGGTTGAACCGCTCTGTCAAACCATCCGTCTGTGGATGGTATGGGGTGGTACGCACACTTTTTATGCCCAAGAGCTGGTAAACCTGTTTCAAAAGGTTGGACATAAAGTTAGTGCCTTGGTCAGTTAAAATTTCACAGGGGAACCCCACTCTTGAAAAAAACTGAACCAGAGAAAAGCCACAGTTTTTGCTTTAACAGTTTTCAGTGGAAAAACTTCAGGATATTTGATGCCATAATCTGTGGTGACCAACATATAACGGTTGCCTGATTTACTTTTTTCAACCGGGCCAACAATTTCCATACCCAAACGTTCAAAAGGTGTAGTAATGATGGGGAGTGGCTGGAGAGGGGCTCTGGTGGGGCCTCTCAATAAGGTCTTCTGGCACTGAGCGCAACTCCTACAGAACTGGGCAACATCTAGACTCAAGCCTGGCCAGTAAAAGTAACGTTTAATGCGAGCTGTGGTCTTGTGTTTCCCCAGGTGGCCAGCCCAGGGAATCGAGTGGCCCAAGGTAAGTACTATGTCTCGGGCCACCTGTGGGACTACTAGCTGCTCAACCTGGCCATGCTGACGGTAGAGCACCCCCTTCTGGAGGAAGTACTCCTCTGCCCTGCCACGAATTTCCATCTCCGGCTCCTTCTCCTTAGCCCTCTGTAAAAAGACAGACAATGTTGGGTCCTCTTGCTGCAGTTGCATGATGTTATCAGGAATTTGAAAACCTAAAGGCACACTTGGCACAGCATCAGCTGATGGTAGCACAGCAGTGTGTTGGAATTTCTCTTGCCTCCTTTGACTACGAGACTTACGACACTTCCCAGGCTGTGTCGCGAGCTCAACTCCATAGAATGGCAAGACGCTGAGGGTTGGGGAATCCACATCCCCCTGTTTAGCTTGTGCCCTGGTGACTGCCACATTACAACTTTGCATTGGATGAAGCAGATCAAAAAGTACAGGCAGGTCATCTCCCAAAACCACTGAAAAAGGCAAGTTATTTGCAACTCCAACATTCAACAGATAAGCCTGATTACATACTTCAATGTAGACATCAGCAGTGGGATACAACCTCTCATCACCATGTACACAGCGAATTGGGATGGTCTCAAGAGTGCAAATGGTGTTAGCTGGCACATATTTCCTGTGAACCAGGGTCTGAGTACTGCCAGTATCAATCAGGGCTCTGAGCTGCTCTCCATTTATCTTGACATTGGTTGTTTTCATGGACTGATTTGTGTGTGGCTCAATATCAGCTTGACGTGGAACAAAACATATTTGAGTGAGCTTGGCTGGATTCCTTGGGCACTGTGGTTTAATATGGCCTTCCTGTCCACACAGGTAACAAGTGGGTATTTTACTGAGACCTCTTAAATGTGTCTGCTGGTTTTCCCTTACAGGAGGCTTACCCCCACCTGCTGGTGGCCTCTGGTGGTGTTGAGGAGGTGCAGGAGGTACAGGCCTGCGGGTATCTTTCCCAGCCTTCCAGGTGAGGTTACTCCATGGCTGATTCTTTTTCCGTGCAGCCACAAACACCTCAGCCAACGCAGCAGCCTCTGCAGCCGACTTTGGATCATGCTCTTTCACCCACACCTGAAGCTCAGGGGACAGCATTCTCAAGTATTGTTCCAGAATAATCATTTCTCCAATTTCATAAACTGTTTTACCTTGCAGTTGGATCCACTTCCCATATTGCTCCTTCAGCCTAACATACCGCTCCCTGGGGCTCTCATCAGGTCGAACATCCAGTGAGCGGAACCTCTGCCTGTATGTCTCGGGATTCACATCATATTTCATCAAAATAGCAATTTTTACTGCATCATACTCCAAGGAATCATCGACATCCATATTTACATATGCTCCTCGAGCCTTACCAGTCAAGAGAGGAATAAGTCGGAAAACCCAATCTGACCTTGGCCACCGACATGCAGCTGCTATCCTCTCAAATGTAATGAGGAAGTGCTCAATATCATCATTTTCTGTTAGCTTCTCTAATCTTGGCTCATGAGAGAATCGAGGTTGACTTGGATTACTCACAGGCTGGATGGATTCCATTAAGGCTGCAGCTTGGGCCTGTAGCCGGCCGCCATCTTGATCCAGGGCCTTCACTGAGTGCAACACTGGGGAAGTGGGCTCAAATGTTGGAGGTGCATGTGCCTGACCTGTCTTTACCTCCTCCTGCAAAAGCCTGAACTGATGCTGTAATCCTTGGAACTGTTGCTCCTGCCTTGAAGCTTCCTCCTTCCTCTTCATCTCTCGGGCCTCCTGCTGCCCCATGAAGGCCTGAATGATGCCTGTCAAGTCTCTTAAAGTTGGTTCTCTCTCTTCACCCTCAATGCCTAATAAGTTTGTTACTGCTTCACCATCTGTCTCCTCAGTCTCACTCTGGGGTTCAAATGCTCCATGTGTGCTCCTAAGGCCTGCCCGGCCTCCTCTTGTCACTCTTCCTCCACGATGCATGCCTTCACAAAATGGAGGGGAAGGAAAAAAGAAGAAAAAAAAATGCCTGTGTCCTCAACTGGCTGATCCCACCGCTGCCACCAACTGTCAGGGACCGAGCCAGCCAAGACAAAAGGACACAGGAAAACTCTATCAAAATAGGGGTTTTATTCACCCAAAATATACAAATCAAAGTTTCTCAACCAAAAGTAATAACAAATTGGGCCCATAAACGAGGTCAAATTAACACAAGTCAACTGAACAAAGTAACAGAAGACAAAACAGACCTAAACTGACGAAAGACAAAGGGGAACTTATATAGTGGGTGATCAGCCCACAGTAATACAATGGGGGATTAACAACACTGAACACAAAAGACAACAGCTAACTTATAAACAAAATCAAAGGAATTAACTTATTAAAAAAAAACACAATCTCTACTTAACCAAATACAAACTGAGTAATTAACTATTTAAAGAAAAATAATTAAAGAACTAAATTCCTCAATCTCCCCCCCCGCGAGGTGCCAGCTTGGTTTGGACCAAATCCGCCCCTCTTCACTGCACCACCAATGGCTGGGCATACAGGGCGGATCTCCTGGCCCAGCCTCCCCAGATCCCAGGAGCAACCCCAGAGCAGCACCACTACACCTCAAAGAACAGAAATTAGAAAACCATACAAACAAAAGGAACAAAGACTGTACAAAAGTTAACTAAATGTGCGCGCTACAAATAGAACTAATGTATGGTCAAATAATACATGGAAAATGTGTTAAACAATACAAACTCTAAATAAACTGAATGAATGAATGAATAAGTGGATAAACAAAATATAACACCTTAAAGCAAATAATGTGGGTGCACGGGGTTACCACGTTTACTGTGTGGCCTCAGCTGTGGCCATCACAAGCATGAATGATCTACTAATGAAAGGCCCAGATGTCCTTAACCCAATCCGTGCTATCCTCCTTAGATTCGGGGGGGAAGACATCGCTGGGAGACATCAAGAAAATGTATAACTCAGTTTGGCTGGAAGAGAGGGAGGTACATCTGCATCACTTTCTGTGGCATGATTCAGAGGACGAAGATATAAGAGACTATGCAATCACAAGAGTTAATATTGGAGATAAGCCAGCAGGGTGCATCGCACAGATAGCAATGCGAGAAACTGCAAACCTACCTCCTTTCACTCACCTCGAAGAGGAGCGACAGGTTCTCCGACATGACAGCGATGTGGATGACATTCTCACATCCCACAATGACCCTAACCATCTGAAAGCCATCACAGCAAATATTGAATGCATCCTGAAAGCTGGAGGATTTAAGCTCAAACCTTGGGTCTTCTCCAGGCAAAATGGGAGGAAAGAAAGTGCAGTATTGAGCCGGAGAGAGGAAAAATAAAGACCATCATCCTTCCAAACCAAATGCGTGAGGAGGATAACAAAGCACTTGGCCTCGGCTACATTGTGGAGAAGGACAAACTTCACATCATGGTCGCAATCAAATTTTCAAAGAGGAAGAGAGGCGGATGGGAAGAGAGGCGGATGGAAAGAGAGGCGGATGGCAGTGTGACGGAACACATCGCGAGAGTCGGACCAGAGAGCGAGATTCAACATGGCGGTGCCCAGCAACTGAGAGACACGACTGAAAAACACAACAAACAAAACTAATTTTGAGCTGTTAAACAATAAAGCGGATCGGATCGCATTCACAAGTCGCTACTTTACAACTATTAAACACAAACGATCCTGACAGTGGTGACCGTAACAGACTTGGAAGATTTCATCGATGCCTACAACCAGCAGAACAGCATGGATTCCACACCCAACCCGAAAAAGAAGAAGAGGGACTCCTCTACAGACACCAACGACCTACAAGCAACCGAAATACAGGTTAGTCTCCTTGAGAGTATTAACCAAAAACTGGACAAATTAATGTCACTACACAAAGAAGTTGCCGACATACGTGACAGCCTGGAATTTGCGCATAATAACATAGCTTCCCTGCAACAAACAAACCAAGAATTACAGACCTCCGTCAAGACACTCACCGAACAGATGAACACCGTCACAAGAGAAAACAAAATGTTGAAAGAAAACCTTCTGGACATACAAACTCGATCCATGAGAGACAACCTCATCTTCTCTGGCATATCTGAAAAAACTCTCGACAACCCAGAATCCGAAATTAAAGACTTCATGATTACTCAGCTCAAACTCCCACGTGACACGGTTCAAAACATAACATTTCACCGAGTTCATCGCCTCGGCAAACGATCAGATAACGGACCCAGGCCCATCATCGCAAAATTTGAACACTTCAAACAGAAGGAGCTGGTTAAAAGCCAAGGAAAGGAACTCAAAGGCACAAGATTTGGACTGAACGATCAATACCCCCGTGAAATCAACGAACGCCGTAAAGTAATGTACCCATTACTAAAGGAAAACCGGAAAAACAACAAGCGTGCTTCATTGGTATTTGACAGACTATACATTGATGGACAGCTGTTCAAAAGCATAACACTTACACCATGGCTTTTCTAACTGAACAAAAACAAATCAAATCATGTTGGAAAAAAAAGAAAAGAGTTAATATTAAACTGCAGTATTAACAATTAATAGACTATATGGACCATAATATATGTAAAATCAACATCGACCGGAATATTGATTACTCACGCTCTACTCCGAAACGCATTGTGTAATGTCTGACCTTTCCAAATTTGTTAATCTTCTTGTTTATGTTTGTACTGTGTGTAATGTTGTTTTTGTTTTATTTATTGTCCTATGTTCACGTCTCTATTGTGACATTGTTTCTTCTCCCTCTTCTACTCTCTACCCCCCCTCCTCCCCATTCCAATTCTCCTGGGTTCCATTGATCTTCTCTCCATCATATCATTTAGCTTTCATCCTCTATTTAAAATGAGACTTGTATATCTTTCATCATGCAAACTCTGAACTTAATAACATGGAACATACGTGGTATTTGTAATCAAACAAAAAAAAAACAAAATCTTTAATCATCTTATCAAATTGAAGGCAGACATATGTTTCCTACAAGAAATTTATTTAACACATTCAGAACAACAATACCTAAAGAATAAACAATATGATAAAATATTTTTATCAACTTATAACAATAAACAAAGAGGTGTTTCAATTCTAGTAAGTAAAAATATTCCAATTATCCACAACTCATCTATTATTGATCCAGAAGGAAGATTTATCATCATTAATGTATCTATCAATGACACTTCCTTCACCCTAGCTAACATTTACGGCCCCAACAAGGATGACTCAACCTTTTTTCATAGCTTCTTCCCTTTATTGTGTGATTCCATAAATGTTATATTGGCTGGAGACTTTAACACTGTCATTAATCCCTCACTTGATCGTTCTAATACATCAAGCAACCTAAGAAACTGGCACTCCACAGATATAATAAAACAATATATGGAGGATTATGGACTTTGTGATAGTTGGAGAAGAAGGAACCCATCATTGAAAGAATACTCATATTTCTCCCCTGTGCATCAATCATACTCCAGGATTGTTTTTTTCCTTGTAACTAACTCACTCATGCAACATATCCAAGAAAACAGAATCCATTCAATCATAATTAGTGACCACGCTCCAATTTCATTATTAGTAAATACTCAATCACCGATCAAACCTCCAACAAGATGGCGTTTCAATACTTCTCTCTTAGATGATCCTGATTTTACCTCCATGATCCAAAAAGAGTGGGCATCCTTCCTGGAGATAAACGACTCTCCAGAAATCACACCAACATTGTTATGGGAAACTGGCAAAGCAGTAATCAGAGGTAAAATTATATCATATTCATCACATAAGAAAAAGGAGCAACAGAAATTGGAAAACAATCTGGAACAACAAATTAAACACCTAACTAATCAAAATGCCAATAATCCCAGTCAAGAAATACAAAATAAATTGAGACTGCTCAAAATAGAACTTGAAACTATCATACACAAGAAAACAGATTTTCTTATTCAACAGTTAAAATATGAGAAATTTCAATATAGTAATAAATCAAGCAAATTCATATATATATATATATATATATATATATATATATATATATATATATATATACACACATACATACATATAGATAGATAGATAGATAACTTTATTCATCCCCGAAGGGAAATTAAGTTGTCACAGTAGTCCGGTGCAAATACAATAAGAAATGCAATAACACAAAATACTTAAATAGAGAAAATAGGAATAAAAAAGAGATAAAATATGAATAAAAATACAAATACAAAGTGGGACAAGGCTTATAGAAAAGCACAAGTTAAATAAGCAAATAAGCGAATAAAATGCAGTGGCAATGTGATGGTACAATACTGATGGTATGACGGTAATGTTACTGATAATAACAGTGTATAATGACGGTATAACAGTATATAGTAGTAATAATAATAATAGTAATAATATATAATTAATAATATATAATTAACAGTTAGTGATAATAATAATAGTATAACAGTATGTAATAACAACAGTATATAGTACTCATCGAGCAGCAACAGTGTATTATAATAATAATAATAATAATAATGATAATATCTACACATAAAAACGTGTCATATATTTAGCCTTACACACAAGACAAGGCATGACGTATGAAATAGAATGTGGTTAACGATACAAATATTGTGTGAATATGATATATATATATATATATATATATATATATGTATTATCAATATGATAGTATTCACAATTACATATCACTTAATAAAAAACAGTGAGTATATGCTGCAGGGTTTATACAGTGCAAAAGGGTAGATTAGATTCGTCCAATTGTGTGATTGTGGCTCTGGCCGAGGTAGCTGTGTTTTAGAGTCTTATTGCAGTGGGTAGAAACGATCTCCTGTATCGTTCCTTAGAGCAGCGGGGATGAATGAGTCTGTTGCTAAAGCTGCTCTTTAGCTTGTCCAGTGTTTTGTGGAGAGGGTGAGAGGGATTGTCCCTGATTGCCAGCAGTTTTGCCAGCATCCTCTCCTCCACCACCTCCTCCAGGGTGACAAGTTTCGAGCCTACAACAGACTCTGCCTTTCTAATGAGTTTGTTTAATCTGTTGGCATCCTTTGCCTTGATGCCCGCACCCCAAGACACCACAGCAAAAAAGATGGTGCTCGCCACAACCGAGTGGTAAAACATCTGCAGCATCTTATTGCAGACGTAGAAGGACCTGAGCCTCCTTAAGAAGTAAAGCTGGCTCTGGCCCTTCTTGTAGATGGCCTCTGTATTGGTAGACCAGTCCAGCTTATTGTCCAGTGTGACACCCAGGTATTTGTAAGAGTCCACTAAATCCACATCTGTCCCACTGATGCTGACAGGAGAGGGCAGGGGCTTGTTCCTCCTGAAGTCCACCACCATCTCCTTCGTCTTCACCACGTTCAGTTGCAGGTGGTTCTCCCCACACCACTTAACAAAGCGGTCCACCACTCAGCCTCCCTATCCCCTCCACACACCCCACTATAGCCGTGTCATCCGAGAATTTCTGTAGATGACACAACTCAGTGCAGTACTTAAAGTCTGACGTGTATGTGGTGAAGAGGAAGGGAGACAGCACAGTTCCCTGGGGAGCCCCAGTATTACTAATCAGACAATCAGACACACAGTTCTGTAGTCTCACAAACTGCGGTCTGCCCGTCAGATAGTCATCAACCCAAGTGATGAGGGGAGCACTCACCCGCATATCCTGCAGTTTGGCCTTCAGCAGTCTGGGCTGGATAGTATTAAAGGCGCTAGAGAAGTCGAAGAACATGATGCGGGCCAAGGTGTTAGGTCTGTCCAGGGAGGAGTAGGCTTTCTGCAGCAGGTAGATAATGGCATCATCTACCCCAACATGGGGCTGATATGCAAACTGCAGAGGGTCTTGCAATGGGCACACCAGCGGCCTGAGTTGTGCCAGGACCAGTCTCTCCATGACCTTCATGATGTGAGAGGTCAGTGCCACTGGCCTGTAGTCCTCCAGTCCAGCAGGACATCTTTTTTTAGGCACTGGAACCAGGCAGGATACATATACATATACATATATACATACATATACATATATATACACATATACATATATATATACATATATACACATATACATATATATACATTTACATATATATACATATATACATACATACACATATACATACATATACATATACACACATATACATATATACATATATACATACACATACATATACACATATATACATACATATACATACATATACACATACATATATGTATATATACACACACACACACACACTCATATACACACACACACACACACACACCACCATTTCTCTCAAACATTGTTTACAAACCAGTCTTAATCTGTGAGAGTAAGCACTTCTCCTTTGCTGAGATAATCCATCCCACCTCACAGGTGTGCCATATCAAGATGTTGATTAGACACCATGATTAGTGCACAGGTGTGCCTTAGACTGCCCACAATAAAAGGCCTAAAATGGGGGAAAATGGGAACTAAAATTCACTCACAGCGGTGAGGAAAAGGGTGACTTTAACTTTAACAGAAAATGCTCACAAACGGTGAAGATCAATAGGGCGAAATCTACAAACAAATGGTGCTCACAAAAATGTGAGGGAAAACCTAAACACAGAGAACACTAAAACACAGAGGACTTACTACACTATCAGACAAACACAGGCGAGACAAACACAGTAACAAAGAGAACAGCTTGGTGAACAGACAATCACTGACATGGGGAAAAACCTTACAAAAAGCGACGACGTGGAGAATGGTGGACATAAATACACTGGGTAATGGGGAACAGTTGGAAACAATCAGGGGCGGGGCTGACAATCACCAGACGCGGGAAACACAGGGCAAGATGAGTGAAGCTGAAACAAAAGGGAAGACAGTTAATTTCAAAATAAAACAGGAAATTACAAGACCAAATGACAAGACTGAAATAATAAGCACACTTAACTTGACAGGTATGACAGTACCCCCCCCCCCAAGGGTTGTCACCAGACGGCCCAGGAATCTCGGGTTGCCTCCGATAAAAGTCTGTGATTAAGGATTTGTCCAGGATAAAAGATGCTGGCTTCCACTCTCATTCCTCTGGTCCATACCCCTCCCAGTCCACCAGGAATTGCCTCCCCCGTCCCCTATTGCAGACAGCCAGGATTCTCCGGACAGTGTAAGCAGGACCTCCATCAATGATATGGGGGGGATGGTGGTGGTCGGAGAGCGGACTGACCTTCTCTGGTTTAACTTTGCTGACATGGAATGTGGGATGCACTTTCAGGGAGCGGGGAAGGCGCAGACGAACCGACACCGGGTTCACCATCTTGGTGATGGGGTATGGACCGATGAACCTGGGTGCCAAATTCTTGGAGACCTCATGCAGGGGGAGGTCAAGGGTGGAAAGCCACATTGTGTCCATTATGGTAGGCTGGCGCTGGTCTTCTCCAGCGGTCCGCTGCTTTCTTCATGCCCATCACACTGTGCTGCAACACTCGGCAAGTAGCTTCCCACACCCGGTGAGCTTGCCGGACCAGGGCATGCGCAGACGGGACAGAGACCTCTTTCTCCAGGTCGGGAAAGGCTGGTGGCTAGTACCCATAGACACAGTGGAAAGGGGTGATCTTGGTGGCTGCTGAAGGCAGGGAGTTATAGGCGTACTCAACCCAGGGAAGAAGCTTGCTCTAAGAGGAGGGATTTTGGGTAATAAGGCAGCACAGGCAGGTCCCCAGTACTTGATTCAGCTGTTCAGTTTGTCCATTTGACTGAGGGTGATAGCCCGATGAAAGGCTCACAGTGGCCCTGATTAGGCTGCACAACTCCCTCCAAAACCTTGACACAAACTGAGGTCCTCTATCGGAAACAATGTCTGTGGGGAAACCATGGATACTAAAAATCCGACTGAACATGACTTCTGCCGTCTCCTTGGCCGATGGCAACTTAGGCATCGCAATGAAATGTGTCATTTTTGAAAACCTGTCCACCACCGTGAGGACGGTGGTGTTTCTGTTGGAGCTGGGAAGTCCTGTGACGAAGTACAGAGCGAAATCTAGTGAAGCTGAAACACAAGGGAAGACAATTAATTTCAAAATGAAACAGGAAATGACAAGACCAAATGACAAGACTGAAATAATAAGCACACTTAACTTGACAGGTATGACAACTTTTTACCTAAGGTTGGGTACATTATTTTGACCCAGCAGATTGGGTCAAATTTGGCAGGCTAAAGGGATGAGGATGATTGCCAAATTGGACACAGTAAATGGAAATGGTAAGAAAATGTAAGGTTTAAAAGCTTAAAGTCATAGTCAAATAGTTGTGTCATAGTTATTGCTCACATATTTATACTATCCAGAGCTGGATAGCACAGTGATTAAGACAACTGACTTGTACACATGAGACTCCTAATGCTATACTAGCCTACCTCAATATGAGCAAATACAATAGATAGATAGAGTCATACTGGGCTCTGATGTTTTTATTTATAATTTTGTATGTATTCCTTGTCAAAATCTTGACCCAGCATGCTGGGTCAAATCCTCAACCCAGTACCATGGGTATAAATCACCCAGCATTGGCTCAGTCACTTTTGGACCTAGCACTGGGTTAGAAATTTCACCCAATTTGGGTTCTCATCTCATCTCGTCTCTCTCCCTTTCCCTTTTCTCAGTCACTCTCTCTTCCCTTCTCTTTCCGTCTTTGCTAGCCTGTGAACAAAGATAGCGATGAATGGGAAAGAAAGGAGGACGACACAAGTGGAGACAATGAGAAAGTGGAGTGCATGTGTGAAATGAAGCTGATTGGATGAGTGAGGACGGAGAGAAGGACACTGAGGACCGATGGTTGTGGCTGGCTGACAAGTTAGAGCTGCTGAACTGGGAGAGGTCAGAGAGACACAGAGGGGATGGAGAACGAGTGAGAGGAATGTCAATGTTCGGCCATCCCATCCAGGTAATGAAGCGTTCAGTTCAGCTGGAGAGGCACGGCCAAGAAGAGACTCTTCAACCACCACTGATGGGAGGGGGGGTTACATGTCATTGTTACCTTGTCTGATGGATGACTCAATGACTGGAGGGGGGGTCCACATTCAGTCCAGTCTGTAGACTTAGTTCGCTGACTTGACAGTTTTCACTTTCCTCGTGAAGATGGAGAAGACAGCATAAAGAGGACATACTGCACAGCTGTCCACCAACGAAAGCTCATGCCACATTAACACTGTAAAAATTATCTGGAAATTTATTCATGACATTGATTTTTTTTAGATAATGCTAAGCTATGCTGTCTGTTCTCCAATTTCTCAGAGAACACAGATACATGTGTCCATTTAGAATATGCATCAAGCTATGTGAACGGTGCAGCGCCCGTCAGCTACAATAAACAAAACATGAGTGACAACTCAAATAATGTATATACTTGAAAGAAAAGCTTCAAAGCTGAGAGCTGAATGTCATCCACATCTTTAAGACTCGCCCGGACTCAATTAAAAACATGCTGTCATGCACAGCTGTTAGTCAGCTTCACTCTCTGTACTGGCAATTATACATTTTGGAAGACATAGTTCAAAGGCATGGACAAAGAGAATTGGCCCAGCCATAGAGAGAATGAGTAACTTCACCATAGTTTGATATAATCAACAGTGTTGAGAATATATACATATATATATATATATATAATATATACATATATATATATATATATATATATATATATGTATATATATATATATATATATATATATATATATATATATATATATATATATATATATATATATGTATATATTCTCTGGTCCTTTATGGGCTTTATAAATAGAGGGGAGAGAGTGAGAGACTGGAGCTTGATGTTAGATTGAATTGGCTTCAGAAATGCTGCAGTGAAGCCTTCATTGTTCAAAGATGGATCAATCCACCAAATCCTGTAACAATGGGACAATGGCTGCACATGTTCCAGGAGACTGTACCTCTGAATCTGTGTTTAGTCAGGTTGAAACAAACCAAAAAGTTCAGAGAAATGAGCTGGAAACTTTTTGAAACCGCACTCTCCTCAATACAAATTGAATCATGTTGACTTCTACTGAAATATTTGTTGTCTTCTCTTTGGCTTGAAACTATTGCTGATTCATTGTGAGTAAAACTGTGATAGAGAAAGGGCCCCCTTTTTTAGTTTAACAGACCTCATATCAGACCCCAGTTCTGCATCCATCCATACATTATCTACCACTTATCCTCATAGGGTTGCGGGGGGGCTGGAGCCTATCCCAGCTGTCTTAGGGTGGAAGGCAGGGTACACCCTGGACAAGTCTCCAGTTCATCACAGGACACATAGAGAAAGACAACCACTCACACTCACATTCACACCTACAGTCAATTTAAATTAGCCAATTAACCTAATCCCCATGCATGTTTTTGGATGGTGGGAAGAAGCCGTAGTACCAGAGAGAACCCACACAGACATGAGGAGAACATGTAAACTCCACACAGAAAGGCCCCGGGCCTTCCTGGTACCTTCTTGCTGTGAGTAACAACAGTGCTAACCACTACACCACCGTGCTGCCCCCCAGTTCTGCATTTTAATATTTTTTCCAAATACTAAATAAGGTCAAGGATGCAAGATCATCTTATTTTGATCTTGCATCTTCCACAGTTACTCTTTAATGTAATTGCTTCTGTCATCGGACCCCTGAAGCCATAACAGAGAGGGCTGCTGCCCTGAAAAATGTGAGCAGTGCCTGAAGGGTTTAGTAAAGTAAATATCAGGTTCACAATCCCCTGCTGCTCCTGGCCTCCGTGCCCTCCACAATACTTCACACCACCATACAAACCATTATTCTTTTGATGCGAGGGCAAACTATTTCTTATATGAAACCCTCTGTGTTTTCCGGTCACTACATATCATACTTCTAAACATCTTATAAGTCAAGAAGATTAACAGTTTTTGATCTCATGTTTATGAGAAAAGATAATCATTTATTCGTCCCACAGACAAGGAAATTTGCAAGATGGATAAATTTGTGCTCTACCTGCACAATTATCTACCTTTGTTTAATTTGCAGTAATAAAGATTCTAAGACTGCAGCGTTAATGTGAGAACATTTATTTTTATTTATAACTCATTTTATGTTTACAGTATTTATTTAATTTCAGAGATTTACTACAATTTTGTATGTTTTTTTATATACAAAGTTCACTTGTAAAATTAAAGTTGTAGAAACAGATTTATACTTTCGATTTATATCAATGTGGCTCATGTTAAAGGGCTGAAAAATAATCATAAAAAGTTATCATCAGCCAATTAATCAGTTATGATGTTTTTTCCCTGCTAAATATCGATATGGGTATCGGCCTCAAAAAATCCATATAAATCTGGCCCTCATCTGCACTGACTGTGTGAACATTTTAATAAGAGATTTACATTGGAAAGGCAACAGTTAAAGGCATCACAAACATCAAGTCATCCAAAATGAGCATCCTTAAATGGATTCTTGGCATATACACACCCACATGCACACAAACATTTGCTCAAGAAAATCTTTACAAATCTGCAGTGGCATTTAAAATGGGGCTTTCCATCACTCTTTGCCTGAATGTTGATCTTTCCAAATGCTCATTGATCACCGTGTTTAATCGTGTTAATTGGGAAATGGAAGCTGCTGGATCCTACCTTATGTGTGGGCTCAAGTGAAAGCAAATAGTGGCAGGTGTCCCAACAGCCATTAATTTCTACTCCATTTTGTGTCATGCAAAACTGCTTGGTCTCATGGCCGTATAATGACAAATTATATATATAAATGATGCATCATCTGACAGCATGCTGTTCTGGGCTACACAGACGAGGAAGAAATGTTCTACACCATGAGAGATTATTTTGTTCGACCAGTGCTGCAGATCAGTGGTCTTGTGTTGTATTAAGTAAATATTATGTCTTGTATATTTGCCCTTTCTCTGTGTTCTTCATTCACAGTACTCAAATCATGAAGAAATAGAGTTGATAATGAAAATATCATTTATTTCTCCATGTCCTTGCTCCTACAGCAGCATGACTTTTAGGTCATTACATTAAAAAATAAAACTACACACACAAAAAAAATACGTTAAAAATATGGGGACAATCTGAAAAGAATAGAAAAGAAAACCCACCAAGGGAAATCTTAGGGGGGCGGCACGGTGGTGTAGTGGTTAGCACTGTCGCCTCACACTGTCTGCATGTTCTCCCCGTGTCTGCGTGGGTTCTCTCCGGGTACTCCGGCTTCCTCCCACCATCCAAAAACATGCATGAGGATTAGGTTAATTGGCTAATTTAAATTGCCCATAGGTGTGAATGTGAGTGTGAGTGGTTGTCTGTCTCTATGTGCCCTGTGATGAGGTGGCGACTTGTCCAGGATGTACCCTGCCTTCCGCCCTAAGACAGCTGGGATAGGCTCCAGCCCCCCTGCGACCCTATGAGGATAAGCGGTAGATAAGGGATGGATGGAAATCTTAGGGGTTATGTCTTCACCAAGTTGGATCAGGCCAGAGAATTTCATCAGCATCACAGGCAACATCATCACTGGCAAGACAATGAGGGAAGAACCGCCGTGAATATTGAATCCATCCTTGAATGACTGTTCCGGGCTCAGGCCTCCTCCATGGCCTGGGTGAGGGACCTGAACCTGGGGCCTCAACTCATAAACTGGTGTGTCTTCAATTAAGCAATCATGTGTTTGACCAGTTGGCTAATGGGTGTGGTCATTTGAATGTCAGTGTTTTGGACTTTGCAAAGACAAAAGTTAACTCAATGTGCTTTACATTATTAAAAACACAATATTTAAAACATGTAGCTAAGATAAGATAAATAACTTTGTCTGTTCTAGATAAAAACAGAAATTTGTCTTTTGTCACAGCTGTAAAACAGAGCTAAAAACTCACATTCAGACATTAAAGACACTCCCACACATTAAAACATAGGGTAAAAACACATAAAAATGACTAAAGACAGTGAAAACAGTAAAAACACAGTGCAGTTCATTTTACGTTATTGGAAGCAGCTATTGCAGAGGGAATGAAAGATTTCTTGTAGATATTTTTCCTGCCCAGTGGGGTCCTGTAGCGTCCGCCTGATGGCAGCAGCATGAGAGAGTGGTGGAGTGGATGGGAGGGGTCCTCAGTGATGATGGTGGTTTTCCTCATCACTGAGCGACTATACAGTTCAGATGGGGGGGGGGGGTTGGGCTGTTTGGGCGATTTTACTGGCCTGATTTATTATTCGGGAGAGATTTGTTTTGTTTTTGAATGTGAGGAAGTTGAACCAGGGTGAGATGTTATAGGTGATGATGGATTCAATGAGTGACTTGTAAACGAGAGTTAAAATGTCCTTGTTAATATTAAAAGACCTCAGCTTCCTGAGCAGGTGGAGTTGCTGTTGGGCCTTTTTGTAAGCTGAGTCTGCATGTGGCCAAAAGGTCAGGCAGGTGTCCATCTCCATTCCCAGGTATTTAAAGGTCTGCACCTGCTTCACACCCAGACCATGGATGTGCAGAGGGGCAAACAGTTCTGGGGTTTCCTCTGAGGGTCCACAGCATAGCTCTTTGGTTTTCGATATGTTGAGCTCTAATGAGCTCTCAGCAAAAATTTGAACCAGGGCATGAACCTCCTGCTTGTACCAGGTTAGGGCCGGGGTGTCGGTGATGTGTGCCACCAAGGCCATGTCGTCTGCGTATTTAAAAAGTCTGAGTCCTTCTCTGCTACTAGTGATATTGTTTGTGTATGCAGAGAACAATATGGGTGATAAGACACAGCCCTGGGGAAGCCCTGTTTTTAAAACCATTGAACTAGATTTAAAAGCGTTTAAAAACACATGCTGTGTTCTGTCCGTTAAAAAGTCCTTTATTCATAAAATTAGTGTGGGGTGAACCTGAAGCTCAGTGAGGCAGTGAAACAGGGTGTTGTTATTTACAGTGTTAAAAGCTGATGAAAAGTCCAAGAATAAAATCCTTGTGTGTGGATGTGTACAGCCCAGTTGTTTAGTGCCTGTATCTAAAAGCAGGAGATTGGCATCGTCAGTTCCTCTTTTTGCTCAGTAGGCGGACCTGGAATGGGTCTAGTTTGCCTTCCAGCTCCCCCAACAGCTGACGACACAGCACCCTCTCCATACATTTGCAGAGGATGAATGTCAGGGCCACTGGTCTGTAGTCCTTCAAGTCCTTGTCCTTGTCCTGGGAGATCTATTAAAATTGCTGTTAAAAGATTGATTGTGGAGAAGAGGAATCTGGGATTATTATAATTATCATTATTATTATTATTTTCAGAGTTTTTTGAGATATGACGTTCTGGCCTGTTTAACTGCATTATTGTTGTTTTGAGATCATAAAATGTCGTAGTGAACTGTTAGTTTGGATTTCCTCCATCTCCTTTCAGCACTCCTGCAGTTTCTTTTTAGCTGTTTTATGTCTTCATTTCTCAACAGGATCCATTTTTTTCCCCAATGGTTTCAGTTAAAAATGGAGCTACTATGTCCAGCACTGACTTCAGGTTATTGTTAAAATTATCAACAATAAAATCACAGGTAAAATATCTGCTGTTAAATCTGAATAATGTTTGCAGCCACCTCAGGAAATTGGGTAGCATTTCCTCACTATTCTGACTGGACATGGTCTGTTGTCATGGCTTCCCCAGTTGGTAGGAACTACTTCTTCCATCTGTCATAGTCATACGTGAAATAGGATTACATAACTGTGTAAGCGTTGCAGCACTACTTACATCGTTGTTAGCTGGACTGAGTGAGGCTGTGACTGAGAGAAAATTTGAGGAATTGTTGAAACATTTTCAGGAGAGCCTGATTGACATTAATTATTTATTAATTATTGTTAAAATGTTCAAGAACACATAAGACGTTCACATACACTGTAAATAACCCAATTCCTGTTGCCTACTAAAGGTTTGTTTTATTGTGAAATATGTACTTATGGTGTCAGTTTTAGTTATGCATTTATTTTGAAGGCGAATCGCAGCCATCCGTTCGGAGTTCCTGTTTTTAGCGAGGGCAAAAATAAGGATGAAAAAAATGGCAAAGGTTACGGAAAATAGCAATGGCAAAGGTATTAGCAACCCTCCGAAGAGGCACAAGGTTAGTATTTGTTGTTTTATTGTCATCTTGGTACATGGTTTGTGTCTCTAAGTCACAAAGATGTGCAGATTTATTTTATTTGATTTGGTTTATGAACTAATGTTAACATACGTTGCGCTATTATGTCATGATATATACCATCTCATTTTTGTTTTATGTGCTTTATTTCCAGCTCTCACGTTGTTGATTTAGATTTGTAATAAATCTGACAAAACATCAGTAAGTGTCTGACCATCTTTCGGGGGATCTGCTACAGTAAGAACTTCACCTTCACGTGCTACACCATGCAGCGGAAAGCAGTGAGCAGCAGCAACTTTCATGATGGTCAACAGCGACGGTGAGGAATGTAACTACATCTAAAATGGATGACATAAAGAAAACCTAATGAAAGACGCATCAGAAACAGAGTTGACTACTATGACTCCCAACGCCAGTGCCCTCAGTGTTCAGTGGGGATCCGATCCTCTACATTGAATGGAGAGCCTCATTCATGTCACTTGTTGACTGCAAGGGCATTTCTGCAGCTGATAAACTTAATCTACTAAAGAAATATGTTACTGGTCCTGCTCACAAATGCCTCGAAGGCACCTTTTATCATAGTGATGATGAGGCATATAAAGAGGTTTGGAGGAAGCTTGACCAACGCTACGGTCAGCCCTTTGTGGTCCAAAGAGCATTCAGAGAAAAGCTGTCAAAATGGCCAAAAATAAACTCTAAGGATGCTGAAGGCTTAAGGACATTCTCAGATTTCCTGAATGCATGTCTACAGGCCATGCCACATGTGAAGGGTCTAGAAATACTAAGTGACTGTGAGGAAAACCAAAAGTTGATACAGAAAGTCCCTGATTGGTTGGCAGCACGCTGGAATCGCCAGGTTACAGTCACCCTCATGGATGGCAAAGATTTTTCCTCTTTCGAAGACTTTGCTAACTTTGTGACAATGGAAGCAGAGATAGCATGCAACCCGATCACTTCTCTGCATGCTCTTCACTCATCTAGTTCACACCAAAACAAGAGGATAATAAAGGAAATCAAAGGAGACAAAGCCACAGCTCAAGTTTTCACAACACGATCCACCAATAATGAAACAGGAACAATCAATGCAAGACCAAATCCTTCCTGCAGGTGGTGCAAAGATGACAAGCATCAATTGTCAAGGTGACCAGATTTCAGAGGAAGGTCTCTTGAAGATCGACGGATATGCGTTAAGGACAACAATTTGTGCTACGGATGTATGAAATCAGGTCACAACACCAAAGAATGTCGCCATTGCCACACATGTGATGTATGCAAGGGAAGACACCCTACCTGTCTTCATGATGAGAGCTACAGAGCACACAAAGGCATTGCGAACACAGCTCCAAACACTGCAAGTGACACCACAGCAGCCACAGCATTGAATGTCACTAAAACAGGTCAATCATGCAGCACTTTCATGATCGTACCAGTGTGGGTTTCCACAGTGAAGAACCCAGCCAAGGAACAGCTTGTGTTTGCACTATTAGATACTCAAAGCGACAGCACCTTTGTTGACGAGGAAGTAAGCAAGAAATTACAAGCAGATGCCTGCCCTGTGAAATTGAAACTCACCACCATGCTTGGAGCAAAAACAATCATGAAAAGTGAAAGGATTTCTGGACTGCGTGTGAGAGGCTACAATTCAAGCATGTACATTGACCTGCCTCCCTCATACACCAAAGACTCTATTCCTGTGAATCGTGATCATATACCTACACAGGGAACAGCAAAACAATGGCCACATCTAACAGAAATCATTGATAAGATGCCACCTCTTCTCAGCTGTGATGTCGGACTTCTGATAGGGTACAACTGCCCCCGAACATTAGCACCAAGACAGGTTTTATCAGGGAGTGATAACAAACCATATGCCATCCTGACAGATTTAGGGTGGAGCATTGTTGGTGGCTCTACACCATACCTTGATGAAACAGAGTCCAGTCTGTGTCATAGAGTCACTGTGAAGGAAGCCCCTCTAGTGACGCCGATAGACGAGATACATGCTCTGGAGTCAGACTTTAAGGACACGAAAGAAGATGACAAGACTGTCTCACAGGAGGATCTTATATTCCTTAACAAACCCAAGGAGGGCATAAAGAGAAATGATGAGGGACATTATGAGATGCCTCTGCCCTTTAAGCAATGGCCACACTTACCTGACAACAAAAGGCTAGCAGAAATCCGACTTAGTCATTTACAATGAAGGTCCAACAGGGATGAAAATTTTTTCCATGACTGTATGAAAGATACAGTCATGGAAAAAATTATTAGACCACCCTTGTTTTCTTCAATTTCTTGTTCATTCTAATATCTGGTACCACTAAACGTATAATACAATGAACACAACAAAAAATGCAGCTGGTCACATAATACTTTGTCCTATTTGACATTCTTAAGCTTAATTGATTCCCAGGGTATATAAGAGGCCATTTCATGTCACAAGCAGCACTGCACATGCAAAGGCCTAGAGTGGTTTCCTGCTTACATTCAAGCCGTAGCACAACTCAGAAGTTGTCAGCTCTCACATAATGCCTAAAACAAAAGAATTATGTGAAGCAACAAAGGCAGCCATCTTGGCACTGCTGGAAATTGGCATGAGTGAGAGACAGGTAGCGAAAAAACTGAAGATCTCCAAGACAGCCGTTCATTACAACACAAAAAAAACAAGCTGAACATGGCACTACCAAATTGCTACCTGGCCGTGGCAGGAAACGTCTTTCTACCCCACGAGATGACCGTGCACTCATCCGTTCCTGTGTCAGGAATCGCCGTCAGACCTCCAGGGACCTTAAAATGAGTGGGCACTGTCGAGAAATGTGACTTGCTCGGCAAGGACAGTTCGAAACCGACTTGTTGAAGCTGGTTTGAAGTCACACAGAGCATGCAAGAAGCCCTTCATCAATGAAAGGCAGAGGAAGGCCCGGTTACTCTTTGCTCGAGACCACAAGGATTGGACTGTTGATGATTGGGCTAAGGTTCTCTTCAGTGATGAATCCAATTTTGAATTGATGCCCACTCCAGCCAACTTACTGGTTAGGAGGAAGCCTGGAGAAGCTTACAACCCAGACTGTCTTGCCCCTACAGTAAAACATGGGGGTGGATCAGTCATGATCTGGGGTTGTTTCAGTCTGAGTGGAACAGGGCAAATGCAATTGTGTGAAGGCCGAATGAACCAGGTCAAGTACAGGACTACCCTTGAAAACAGTCTTCTTCCATCAGCTGGAAAACTCTTTCCTGCCTCGAATGACTGGATTTTCCAACAAGACAATGCCCCTTGCCACACGGCAAGGTCAGTTAAAGCCTGGATGGAGAACCACAACATTCGCACCATGCCTTGGCCTGCTCAATCACCAGATCTTAATCCAATTGAAAACCTGTGGAAGATCATCAAACTCAAAATGGAGAACCACAAGCCCAAAAACAAATTTGTTTGATGCCAAGACGCATGGCCGCAGTCATCAAAAACAATGGTTATGCAATCAAGTATTAACTCTTGTGTGTATCATGTGTTTAAAGCAAACAGAAAAGAAAACATGGAATGCTTAAAAGTAGTGTTTTTGGCGGTACAATGCCATAGCTATTGATGTAAGAATTTAAGTAATTTTGGTTATTATCAAGAAAACCATGGAAAATGAATAATCCTTAGTTCTTAAATTAAACTCTCATGAGCTATTTTTGTTGTTATCATTATAATTGTCCAAACAAATGTACCTTTAGTTGAGCCAGGCATTAAAATTAACAAGAAATTGAAGAAAACAAGGGTGGTCTAATAATTTTTTCCATGACTGTATCATTGAAAGAGGTGACGTTGAAGAAGTGTACGATGCAAAGTACAGTGGCACAAGCCTTAACGAGCATCTTCTTACGGGACCAGACCTGATAAACAATTTAACTGGTATCCTCTTAAGGTTCAGACAGCATTCTATTGCACTAATGTGTGACAACTACTGGCGACACAATCACACAACCCCAGGAATACAGAATGAAGGTGCATCTTTTCGGTGCAGCATCATCCCCAGGCTGTGCGGACTATGGGCTCAAACACCTAACCAAGGAAAACAGCCATTCACATCCTGTAGGATCCCAGTTTATTGCAAAGGACTTTTATGTGGACGATGGAGTCACAAGCACAGATCTTGTGGAGAAAACAATTCAGTTGGCAAGAGAGGCGAGAGAGATATGCAGCAAAGGTGGTCTCCATCTCCACAAATTTGTCTCAAACAGCCATGCTGTTCTACAAAGCATCCCTTCATCAGAATGTGCGATGGACACCAAGTCAAAGGACCTGACATTCAATGACATGCCTCAGGAACGAGCATTAGGAATTCACTGGAGCATGGACAAGGATAGCTTCAGATTTAGCAACACGCTGAAAGACCAACCAGCAACACACAGGGGCATTTTGTTGACTGTTGCCTCGATATATGATCCCCTTGGATTCCTTGCACCATATATTCTCACTGGGAAGACAATTCTTCAGGAAATGTGCAATCAAGGAATTGGCTGGGATAACCCCTTGCCAGAGAGCCTCAAGCCAAGGTGGGAGAGCTGGCGACAAGACTTCATCAACCTGGAGAGAATAAACATAGCTTGATGTTACCTCCCTGCCAATTTTGGAGAAGTAACAGAAACTGAGCTTCACTACTTCTCTGATGCCAGCACCAGCGGATACAGTCAGTGTTCTTATCTGAGAGTCAAGAACCAAAGTGGAGATATTCACTGTTCTTTTGTGATAGCAAAGGCCCGTGTCTCCCCCACAAAGTTGATTACAATATCAAGGCTTGAACTGACTGCAGCAGTGGTATCAGTCATTGTCAGCAATATGTTGAGAGGGGAGCTAGGTTATGCTAACATAAAAGAGTACTTCTGGACAGACTCACAGGTAGTCCTGGATTACATAAACAATGATGCACGATGCTTTCATATCTTTGTCACAAACAGGGTCCAGAAGATACGCCAAAGCACAAGTCCTCAGCAATGGTTTTACATTCCCTCAGAAGAGAATCCAGCAGACAGTGCATCCCAAGGGAAGACTGTAAACGAATTGATTTCATCCAACTGGTTCACAGGCCCCATGTTCCTCTGGGAACCAGAATTAGTGACACCAAAGGATGTCGTGCTAGATCGGCCCATAGGTGATCCAGAAGTCAGAAAGACACAGACATTGCTAACAAAAACTGAAGAGCCGCTGAGTCTTGCAGACCGTCTCTCCAAGTTCTCTTCATGGTCCGGAGCAAAAAGGGCTGTGGCCCACCTTATGCGACGGGCAAAGAAAGTCAAATCGCATGCTCCATCTACAGTTAGTGAACAGGAGAGTGCTGAGCGCGTTATAATCCAAGCTGTGCAAAGTCAAGCCTATGAGAAGGACATAAATCTGTTAAACAAAGGAGGTCAACTTCCACATCATAACAAACTGTACCAGCTTGATGTCTTCGTGGACACAGATGGCCTTCTCAAGGTGGGAGGGAGACTCCGCCATTCATCCTTCACTGATTCATTCAAACACCCAGTTGTCATTCCCAAAGAACCTCATGTGACAACATTGATCATGGCTCACAGTCATGAAAGAATGAAGCATCAAGGAAAAGGCTTCACCATGAACGAGATCAGATCCAGTGGCTACTGGATTCCTGGCTTGAGTAGAGCAGTTGCATCATACATCCGTCAATGTGTGATTTGTCGCAAACTGAGGAGATCTCCATAAGGCCAAAGAATGAGTGACTTACCTGTGGAATGTGTAGAACCCTCTCCACCTTTCACATATTGTGGCATGGACTGCTTTGGTCCTTTTGTGACAACAGAAGGAAGGAAACAAAACAAAAGATATGGATTACTCTTCACCTGCTTTTGCTCAAGAGCCATCCACATTGAAATGTTGGAGGACCTGTCTACTGATGCCTTCATCAATGGACTAAGATGTTTTATTGCTGTTCGAGGTGCAGTCTGTCAAATCCAGTGTGACCAAGGAACCAATTTTGTTGGCGCACGGAATGAACCAGCCATAAAAGAGCTTGATACAGAAAGACTCAATACGTTTCTGTCACAAAACCAGTGTAACTTCATCTTCAAAGCACCCCACTCTAGTCATGCAGGTGGTGTGCGGGAGCGTCAGATTAAGACTGTCAGAAGTGTTATGAATACTACTCTGTCACCGTCCCATGGAAGACTCAGCGATGCTTCATTACGGACTTTATTCTATGAAGCCATGGCCATAGTTAACAGTCGTCCACTCACCGTGGACAACTTAAACAGTCCTGACAGCCTGGAACCAATCACACCAAATCATCTTCTTCACATGAAATCCAACATGCCACTCCCTCCACCTGGAAAATTCCTCAAAGAGAATTTGTATGGATCTAAAAGATGGCGCCTTGTGCAATTTCTAGCAGAACAGTTCTGGAGCCGCTGGAGAAAAGAGTATCTTCACAACATCATCATGAGGCAGCGTTGGCATTCCCCAAAGAGGAATCTACAAGTGGGAGATATTGTGATGGATGTTGATGAACTGTTGCCAAGAGGCGGATGGAGACTTGCAAGAGTCTTAGAGACTGTCAGTGGTTTGGATGGACTCGTAAGGAGAGTGAAAATCTCAGTTGGAGATAAGAAACTGAACAAGAAAGGTGAACGCTCTGGTAAACTTTCCATATTGGAGCGTCCTGTGCAGAAGTTAGTTCTGTTGTTAGAGACTTTCTGACTGCATAACTGGAAAGGGACACTGAGATTCTCAATGAGAAATTATTCGTTTTGATTGATGTTTGATGCAAAACTCATAATTTGGTGGGAGTGTAAATAACCCAATTCCTGTTACCTACTAAAGGTTTGTTTTATTGTGAAATATGTACTTATGGTGTCAGTTTTAGTTATGCTTTTATTTTGAAGGCGAATCGCAGCCATCCATTCGGAGTTCCTGTTTTTAGCGAGGGCAAAAATAAGGTTGAAAACAAAAAAAATGGCTAAGGTTACGGAAAATAGCAATGGCAAAGGTATTAGCAACCCTCCGAAGAGGCACAAGGTTAGTATTTGTTGTTTTATTGTCATCTTGGTACATGGTTTGTGTTTCTAAGTCACTAAGATGTGCAGATTTATTTTATTTGATTCGGTTTATGAACTAATGTTAGCATACATTGCGCTATTATTTCATGATATATACCATCTCATTTTTGTTTTATGTGCTTTATTTTCAGCTCTTACGTTGTTGATTTAGATTTGTAATAAATCTGACAAAGCATCAGTAAGTGTCTGACCATCTTTCGGGGGATCTGCTACATACTCTATATTGCCAAAAGTATTTGCGCACCTGCTTTGACTCGCATATGAACTTAAGTGACATCCCATTCCTAATCCATAGGGTTCAATATGACGTTGGTCCACTCTTTGCAGCTATAACAGCTTCAACTCTTTTGGGAAGGCTGTCCAGGTTTAGGAGTGTGTTTATGGGACTTTTTGACCATTCTTCCAGAAGTGTATTTGTGAGGTCACACACTGATGTTGGACGAGAAGGCCTGGCTCTCAGTCTCTGCTCTAATTCATCCCAAAAGTGTTCTATCAGGTTGAGGTCAGGACTCTGTGCAGGCCAGTCAAGTTCATCCACACCAGTTTCAGTCATCCATGTCTTTATGGACCTTGCTTTGTGCACTGGTGCAGAGTCATGTTGGAAGAGGAAGGGGTCAGCTCCAAACTGTTCCCACAATGTTGGGAGCATGGAATTGTCCAAAATGTCTTGGTATGCTGAAGCATTCAGACTTCCTTTCACTGGAACTAAGGGGCCAAGTCCAGCTCCTGAAAAACGAACCCACACCATAATCTCCCATCCACCAAACTTCACACTTGGCACAATGCAGTCCGACAAATATCGTTCTCCTGGCAACCGCCAAACCCAGACTCGTCCATCAGATTGCCAGATGGAGAGGCGTAATTCGTCACTCCAGAGAAGGCATTTCCACTGCTCTAGAATCCAGTGGCGGCATGCTTTACACCACTGCATCCAATATTTTGCATTGCACTTGGTGATGTATGGCTTGGATGCAGCTGCTCGGCCATGGAAACCCATCCCATGAAGCTCTCTGCGCACTGTTCTTGAACTCTGTGCTGATATTAACAATATACAGTTACTCTTAGATAGATTAATAGATAACTTTATTTATCCCCGAAGGGAAATTAAGTAAGTGTTATCAAAGTGTCTTGAATAGGAGTCAAATAAACACAAAGAAATAAAGTCTCTGTTATGTTCTGTTTCTGTTAAGGTCACCATTTTTTTTTTCACCTGTGCCTGCATCTTGTCCTGTCTCTTCCTGTTTTATTTTGAAAGTTTCAGATCGCTTGACCCCTGACTTCTGTGCCTTCACTTGTCTGTGATTTTGAAAACCCGCCCTAATTGTTTCCACCTGTGTTCCCCTACCTCATGTATAAACAGTCCTGTCATTTGTTTACTTGTTGTGAGATTGTCTTGTCCTTGCCCCGCTCATGTCCCATGTCTCCAGCGGTTTCATCAGTAGTTTCCCGCTTCCTACCTGCCTTAGCAGTGATTTTGTTTTGTAAGTTTCACAGCCTTAGCGCTCTGTTTTGTTTCTAGTTTATTAGCCTGATTTCAGTTTCTCACTCCTAGCTTAGATTGTTTCATGTCTTTGTTTTTAGTTTTAAGTTTCTAGAAGAATCATCGTCTTGAGTACATCCTAGTATAGTCACTTGTATATAGTATTATCTATATTCTCCCCTGTACGTATTTCCTTCTCTAGTGTAGAGTTGTAGATGATCTGTTTCCTTTATAGCTATTTCCGACAAGGATCCATGGCAGGGAACCCGACTCACAGGCAGGTTAACAGTTCTCACAATAGTCTTTATTGAAATTCACAGAGCAGAAGAGCATGGTGTTCTCATAGCTGCGAGGGGGGGGGGGCGTTAACTTTACCTAAAAACAGAACTAAGGGAAAAAGGAGGGGAAATAACTAAGGGGTCTAGGGGAAAGGAAAACTAACGACAAACACAAAGACAACTCCACACTAGAGGAGGGAATTAACTAATGAACTAAAGAAAGGAATCTAAGGGGAATGGAAACACTAGGATCAACTCAGGAGAGGATTCTTCTAGTGAAGCTAAAGGGGCACGTGGCGCTAAACAGAAACCAGGAAGTAAGGGAAAACAACTAGGATCTACTCACAGGGAGGATTCATCTAGTTACAAAAAAGGGCGCTAAGGCTATCAAAATTATAACAAAAGATTACCACTAAGAAGATCAGGAAGCCAAAAAGCAAACTCTGGAGATCATGGAGCGACGAACACAGGGAACATGACGATCACACAACGGGACAGGGGAGACGAGACTATTTATACAAGAGGTAATGGAGAACAGGTGGAAACAATCAGGGCGGGGTCAGACAATCACCAGATGGGAAACAAGGGGAGGAGGATGTGTGAAGCTGAAACGAGAGGGAAGACTCAGTTACTTCAAAATAAAACAGGAAATGACAATACAACATGTAAGCACAAGACAAAAATGGATAACTTAACCAAACCAGACAGACGGATCATGGCAATTTCCTAGAGCACCTGACCCTATTGCCCTTAGTTTATTTCCCCTTTATATTTCCCTGTTTTCCTGCTTCTGTAGTTAAAGTTTCATAGCCTTATAAGCAAGTTTGATTTTTGTTTTCAAGTAATGTTAAATTGGTTTCCCTCTCCTTTTTGGGAGTGGCTTTGAGTTCTCCCCATTTAATAGTCGAGAGTAGAGCCAGTGTAGGGCCTCCTCTGACACGCTTCTCCACCTGTCTGGTGACACATGTCATTTTCCATCTCCCCGCTGGATCTACTGCTCATATTCTCCTGCCTGGTCTGTTAAATAAACTAGGGCACTAGGGTTCCTCAGTATACAACAGTAGCAGTCTGTTTTCCGATTGAATTTTCATTTTGAAAGTTACTGACAACCCCTGACTCAAATGAGAATAGTAATACTGTGGTCTATCTTATTAAACATTGATTATTTTAGAAATGGTCAAGGTTATTCGCCTGGGCCCACCTATACTTCCTGTGACACAGCACAAAATTTTGCAACTAAGTCAATCTGGCCAAGTTGCCTTTCTCTTCAATTTCAGATTCCCCAGGAATGGGGACCAATGAAAATCTAGTATTTCTCACGCCTCGATTGAGGTGTGTTCAAGCCATTAAATTGTCAGAAATACTTCAGATGTCTCCAAAGTGAAATGGGTGAGTAAATAACAGTATTTATCCCAGAAATAAGGTCCAATTTGTAAAAAAAACAAAACAAAACAAAACAAAAACTTCTCCTTTAAACCACGATTTTGTCTCAGTTCTGTTAGTTCTTCCTGGTCCTGCAGAGTCATGTCCTTTCCAACAGCTGATGTTGAGCTATGGGTCCCTAACTCAGTCAAGGCACTTAGTGAAGGCTGAAGAGAAACAAAATGACATGTTCTCCTCAAGAGTGTCTTTTTTGTTAATTCTATTATACTGTTTTTGTTAATTCTACTATACTATTATTTATATATTATGTCATTTCATAGCAGGACATGATGCCTTTTGAGAAAGTGTTTCTCTCAGGTAGAGTTAGTACGGGGCAAAACCGTCCCTCAGTGTGACATGTCCACTGCTGTCTGTTCAAACTAAATAAAAACAACAACAGTATCATTGTGCTTTAGTGTCTTTTTTCTTGCTGTACCAAAGTAACATCAAACAGGTTACAACCTGAAAAAGATGTCACATTCTGTCGTTTATAGTACAATGCTATAGTTAGAATAACCTTGGAACTCATTTTAATTGATTTATATTTATATATTATACATATACTGTTGGGGGAATTTCCCACTGGGGGCCAATAACACATTATTGATATCATAATAATGATAATGGCTCAAGAACTCTTCCATCATGCCATCACACTCTACAACTCCTCATAGGAGGACGTAGAGTACAGAGGACAGTAGGGAAGGGGGGGTAGACATTTACACTTACTTGTGCAACACATGCACACAAAAATGGGCACTTTTCCTTTGGTGCAATAACTTCATTCTCATCCATAGTGCAATAATTCACCATAACTTCATCATATTCCATATAAAACCATATTCAGCTCTTTAAATTTATATTTTGTATATTGTTTACTGTTTATTTTTTAATCTGTGTGCTGCTCTTTCTATTTGTGTGCTGCTCTTCTTAAAGGAACTGTATGTAGGAAACTGGTACTACAATCACTTTAAAATTACTGTAGAGTGGTGTCTCCCCTCTCCCCCTCCCCTGACTAGAGGTTGCCAGTTAGGCTGCAGGATCCAACAGGAAAGGAAAGTGTTACAGTGAATGAAAAGCAGCCACCTTGGGCATCACCATGGACACTTAGACGGAAGGGTGGGGGAGAGCTGTGCAGGGCTGGGGTAAAGTGAGTGGAGCTCCATGGTGGGGTGGCGGGGGTCTGCAGTGATAGTGGGTGATCAGGAGTGCTGCTTCCCGGCCAAGGCCGGCGGGGTAGCACCAACTGTCAGCCAAGAGGTACCAAATTTCAAGGTGTTATAGTGAATGAAAAGCAGCCACCTTGGGCATCATCAAGGACACTTAGAAGGAGTGAAATGTGTCAGAGGAGAACTGTGGAGAGACGGGGTGAAGAGAGCGGCGCTCCAGGCGGTGGACGGGGGTATGCAGTGAGGAGTGCTGCTGCCCGTCCGCTTTCAGTTGTCTCCATCTTTCAAAGGCATCTCCCATACAAATCCTTGTTTTATGTCAGACTTTGTCACAATATATTTCAGATTCATAACGAGGTCTTTTAGGTTTTGTAACGTTAGACATTATTTATCCGCCACGTTCATAGCTGCAGCTGCGGTAACTAGAGCAGAGCTGGCAACCCGGATGCTGACACACTACTGACTTGGTGACTGGGAGATAGGTGGCATGACAACATCAACATCAGCTGAGGGCTACAACTTGGCTTTTTAAATGAGAATATCCTGGCTGGACTACTGTTGTCAGTGAAATAAATATTTGAAATGGACATGATTTCTTAATGTCTGGTGACATATCAGGGCCATTTTATGATTAATTAAAATAATTTTCTTACATATTGTACCTTCAAGTGCTGCTGGAAATTTTAAATTTCCCTGAGGGATCATCCCAAAGGGATCAGTAAAGATAAGTCTAAGTATAATGTTTATGTTTTGATTAGATTTTCTATTATTGTCTGAACGCAAAGTAACTAAGACCTCCTTTACATGTGGCATTAAAGTCCAGCCAATGTTCACATGGAGGTTTATGAGCACAAGCGCTGAAAAAGTTTTAATGATTCTTCCCCTTTAATCCTTTTGTTGGTGCTGTCAATATACTTTGATGCTATCTGCAGATTCCACACAGACACACACACACACACAGTTCACATGAAGAGCATCAGTCAATCTCTGCTGTCACATACTGAAGTGCTACCAGTCAGACATGGAAACTCCTGGGAGTTTTAGTCTTACACAGTTCCATTTCCAGGAGAAGCTATTGCAAATATTTATCCAAGGATCTTTTCCACTAAGTGGGGCTCACAGAAGCATTTTCCTCTGACAGAAAATACAGCGACACATTCTCCCACTCAATCTCTCCCCTATTTTTTCATGTGTCTGAGCAAACACACAAACTCCCGGAGCATTCTGTAGACCACTGCGATCAACTTCAGATTGGCACATTGTGGCCACACCAGGATCACATTTGTCTAAAACCTGAGAAAATATATTGTTTTTCATGAGCTGTATATGTTGTATGTCAGGGTGGGGGGTCCTGCTCTGGAAGAATTGAGACATGTTCACCTTTCAGTCGAGCTGGGTATCGTTCAAATATATTTGATACAATGCCAATTTTAATATTGGTTCCGGAACAATAATTTTTTTCAATACCCCAATAAGTTATTTCTGTATAACCTGGGGTTTAATTCTTGTTATTATCATTATTAATTTTGTTATTATTATTATTATTATTAGTTTATGATTTCAACTCTATAGGTTATTTTTGTGTAACTTACATACACAATGGTTTGATGATGATCAACAGGTAGTTGCCAGTTACTCTTTTGGACCCCGGGGAGTGAGGATTTGCCTTATGGTGTGTTCACTGGAAGTCGGAACTTGGAGCTCAGATCCTTGGGATCCAAACAGAGGTGACTGATCATCAATCAACCATTGTTTGTTTACTGTGTCTGCTCAACTACACTCGATCAGCAACCCGTGAACATCAGAGCAGCCACAATGATCAATGAGGGAGATTGATGGAGTTTATTAGTGGATATCAGTCAATCATTGGATCGTCGCTCACAGACAGACAGAGTGCCTCAGTGTGGACCAACCACTGAGGAGCATCAACTGGTCTGTTAGGGGTCTGCAGAGACTCAGAGGCTCTGTAGCATCCACTGAGACCAGACCAGGAGCCTAATTTTGTGTATCTGAAGTACACAGAGAATTTGACAACAGGTGTACACACTAAAAATGTATGTCTTTTTCAGATCTATCAAACTCTGTGTATACACAGGTACGTGCAATAATTCCCAGCGTAGTGGAGAAAAGCGCAGACATGTGGACTGGACTGTTTGCAGTTTTGTTCCTAGTTCCGAGGGTCTACTAAAGTAGAATGGGAGCTGGAGCTTTCAGTTATCATGCTCCTCTTCTGTGGAACCAACTCCTACTTTCAGTTCAGGAAGCAGATACCATCTCTTTATTTAAGAGTAGGCTGAAGACTTCCCTCTTTGATAGTGCTTATATTTAGGACTGATCCAAGGCTGACTCAGACTGCCTTGGATCAGTCCATAGTTCTGCTACTATGGGTCTAGACTCCTTGAATCAGTAATTCTGCTGTACAGGTTTAGACTCCGGGCGGCACAGTGGTGTTGTGGTCAGCACTGTTGCCTCACAGCAAGAAGGTACCGGGTTCGAATCCCGGGCCCGGGACCTTTCTGTGTGGAGTCTGCATGTTCTCCCCATGTCTGTGCAGGTTCTCTGTGGGTACTCTGGCTTCTTCTGTCAAGAGAGTTGAGAATCCCTCAAAGCCAGCAACAACATAAAGCCTGCTTCCAGTGATGATTATGATTACAATTGGATCTTTTGAGACTGTTACACTCCCAGCCCTGAAGAGAATAATCAGTTTAAGTAGCAGAGAGATAGGTACTTTCTGCTGGGCTTTAAAATGGATTAAATTTCAATGACACACAGAGAGCAGTATAACCAGATGCTAATGAATAATTAAAGCTACATTTACTGTGTTATGTGATTTTTATATGATTAAAGATGAATTGTTATGATTAAAGGATGTACTAACATTAAGCCAGTACAATGTTATAATATACAAGAGTTAAAAAAGAGAAGTTGGAATCACAGGATGATGAGTCATGGTCATGTGTTGTTTTTCAGCAGTTAGACCATAGAAAGTACCAGAATCAGTAAAAGTGACACACCTAAAAGATGAATGATGTAATGTTTAAAAATGGAAACTTAGAGGACTACAATAAAAGATGTTGCAAAGCACTATTATTCGTTATTCTTCCCTGGACGTCCTCTGAGCAAGTTGGGTTAGACTACCAAACTGACCACTATGGAGTTTAAGCCTAAAACTCAGAAGAACTCCTTTGATTTCTACAGCTGCAATAATAGAGGATCCACTGAAGAGAAGATTAACCATTTTCCAACCAGCTGTGGATTATTTGGATTTTGGAGTAGTTTTTTCTCTGCCTATAACATGATTTGAGCAACTTAAGAGACTTTGTGGATTTTGAACAAGATCACCAGTTTTTACAAGTTTCTCTCATCAGCAGAAAAGGATTGTGGCGTGGCCAGCTGCACCTTTCTCTGTCTTTAACTATTCCTTATGGACATTGCATTTTTGGACTATTTTCAACAATTGGATTTTCGGACTGATTTGAATTTTTGGACTGATTCACCCCCAGACACCTTTAATCAGGTTTTATGATTTCAATTCTGATTTTTACTGAATTACAAACTCATCAATTGTTGAATAATTAACAAAGACAATCATTTTGAGCTGCTTTGCAACTACTATGTTTAAATCATTCAATAAATCAAGATCTGCAGTCAAAGCAACAGTTGGACTTCACGTTTTCATCACTTGTCAACTTTGTGGTCTTCTAGTATGCTCAACATCAACTTGTGGTTCCTATAGGTTGCTCTAGCCAATTAAGTTAAACAAACCCTTGGGACTATTTTATCCAAGTCTCTAAAACTATTCCTAGTTTAGACCAAATGCACAGATCCATGAGAGGAAAGCTGCCCTGAACGGGGTGGCTGGTACTTAGACTAAGCTCAGGCTACTCAGCGCTTTGCCAGAGCAAGCAGGGTGGATGTGCGGCTGAAGGCAGTGAGAGGCTACGCGAGTCTCCTCGACACCAGCCTAAATAATTCTGTTATTCTAATTTGGGTAAGACCATTAGACCTGAGAGTTCGGACCCTTTAAACGGAGAGATGGATACTTCCTGCACCAGGGGATATCTCGGGGATCCAATACCTCCCACCATCCAAAAACATGGGGATTAGGTTAATTGGATCATTAAAAAAATTGCCTGTAGGTGTGAATGAGAGTGTGAGTGGTTGTCTGTCTCTATGTGCCCTGCAATGAACTGGCGACTTGTACAGGGTGTACCCTGCCTTTGACTCTAAGACAGCTGGGATGGGCTTCAGCCCCCCCGCGACCTTATAAGGGTAAGCAGTAGAAAATGGATGGATGGAGGACTAGACTCCTTGGATCACTTCATAATTCTGCTCCTATAGATCAGGACTCCGTGGCTCGGTCCATAGTTCTCCTATGGGTCGAGACTCTTTGGATCAGTCCATAGTTTTTCTGCTATAGGTCCAGACTCCTTGGTTCAGTCCATAGTTCTGCTGCTATAGGTCTAGACTCCTTGAATCATCCATAGTTCTGCTGCTATAGGTCCAGACTCCTTGGTTCAGTCCACAGTTCTGCTGCTATAGGTCTAGACTCCTTGAATCATCCATAGTTCTGCTGCTATAGGTCTAGACTCCATGGATCAGTCCCTAGTTGTGATGCTATAGGTCTCGTCTCCTTGGATCAATCCATAGTTCTGCTACAGATCTAGACTCCTTGGATCAGTCTATAGTTCTGCTGCTATAGGTCTAGACTCCTTGGATAAGTCCATAGTTCTGCTCCTAAAGGTCTAGACTGCATGGATCAGTCCATAGTTGTGCTGCTACAGGTCTAGACTCCATGGGTCAGTCCATAGTTCTGCTGCTACAGGTTCAGACTCTTTAGATTAGTCCATAATTCTGCTCCTATAGGTCTAGACTACTTGGATCGGTCCATAGTTCTGCTACAGGTCTAGACTCCTTGGATCAGTCCATAGTTCTGCTGCTATAGGTCTAGACTCCTTTGATCAGTCCATAATTCTACTGTACAGGACTAGACTCCTTGGATCAGTCTGTAATTATGCTGGTACGGGTTTAGGGTTGTAGTACCATTTTTGATATATAAGTTATGTGTGGAGTTGCTAAGGAAAACAGTAGTGAGATATAGACTCATGATTAAAATTTTAAGACCAGTTGAAAAATTGCAAGAATTTACATTTTGCACTATTGGATCTTAAGGTGGTTCTAAGTAGTTCTTCAAAATACAAAAAGAAGAAATGGGAGTCAGACAAAAAATGTATATATTTTTTTGTGTATCGTAAACAACCATTAAACTGAACTATTCAGCTGTTCATCAGGAGGCTAGTGTTTCCAGGAGGCTAGTGGGAATGTTGTTCCAAGAGGTGAAGATGGCTTCACGGAGGGCATCCACTGTCTGGAACTGGTGTCCATCTTTCTAAACGCCCCTTGCCATCCAACCCAAATGTTCTCAATTGGATTTAGATCAGGGGAACATGCAGGATGGTTCAAAAGAGTAATGCTATTTCTCTGGAAGAAGTTCTTTGTCAGATGGACATTGTGAACTACAGCGTTGTCCTGTTGAAAAACCCAGTCATTAGCACGCAGACGATGGCCTTCAGTCATAAGGAATGTCCCCTGCAACATCTCTACATTTTTTTCTTATCAGAGAATAAAACTTTCTTCCACCTTTCAGTGTCCCATGTTTGGTGCTCTCGTGCAAACTCCAAATGGGCAATTTTTGTGCCATTGAAGGAGATGAGACCTTTGAAGACGTTCTTAAAATCCTTCTCTCTCAGATGCTGTCTAATGTTTATGGAACTGCATTTGGCACCAATGACAAGCTTAATTTGGGCCAAGGATCGTCCCGTGTATTGACGGACAGCCAATTGGATCCTCCGGCTCAGGGCTGATGAAATTTTTTTGGGTCTACCAAGTGAATTTTTTGTTCCATAAACCTCAGCATCTTTTTTTTAAACTTCAAATGTAATGATGAGATTTGCATTGACTTCAAATATTGAGGGCATTTCTCCCTCTGTTTTACTAATCAATCAGTGCTGGCAGGCTGGTCTGGCAGTGAGTGAAGCTCTCATATGGCCAGGATGGAGGCCTCACGTTGGCAGGGACATATGGTTCGACTCAGTAGCCAAATCCTGCAGCTCAAGCCATCAGAGTGGCGTGTTCTGTGCTGCCATCCCATACAGGGCACAAGTTACATCAACCACTGTAATATTATGTTCCAGAAGATCTTATTGCATTTATATGATGATTAAAAATAATTTCAAAAAATGCCTGACACAGATATCAGGCTTGGTCATTCTAGTTAATGCACTGCATTCCCCCAGTTCATTTAGGAACTATTGCTAACAGTACCAAAAAGAAATGCTTGAGACAGAGATCTAGCTGTGAACTCTTGAACTTTGATCATTTAGTCTTTTTTTTCACTTTGTCTGCATTGTTCTCATTGTTCAACACCACAAAAGAGTGTCGACCTTTTATGAGATTATGCATATTTTAGTCTTGCAGCAAAAGCTATTAATATTTGGTGCGTGTATGTGACCATCACCGGCCCACCCTGGAATCTAATCTTACTTTATTTATTGGAATTTCCTGTTATAAGCCAGAGAGGGACGTGCTACACCTGGGTGATAAGAGGGGGAAATAAATGACAGACAGGGAGATAAGACAAAACAAAAAGGGAAGTTTACAGACAGGCAGTGCTATTGGAATAAAAAAACGTGTAAGCTACTGTGTCATTCCTAACACCTTCATCGCAACACCCAACAGTATTGAACACCAGAGTAGTGGAGAACCTAACCGTATAGAGTAGGCTACCGAGAACACAAATGAAAGAAGTATGTGGAGAAAATATGACCTTAGTGAGAAGTCGGACGAATGATTTGGCACATACTAGCAGTTCACATCAGTACTCATCAATGTGACTCGGGAGGAGTAAATAAGGTCTGGATAAAACATGCATGTGTGTAGAACACCGAAGCCCTGAGCGTCTACCACGACCCCTCATGGCCAGATCGGCCAGGTGTCCACAACAACCCGGGGAAGTGGGAGCATCGACGATGCCAAACCCAGAGAGCCACCCGGGCCACCGAGAACCACGCAGATCCAACGACCAGGAGGAGACAGAAACCACCACCTCCCAGGAGGCCAGGACAGGTCCAAGGGGCCAGCGACACAAGGGCCCACCCCCCGCCCACACACCCCCAGCCATCCCAACACCCGGGGAGACAGGAGGCCACCGCCGCCCATGAGGCAAGACCCGCGAACCGAGCGCTCCCCTCCGGAGGGAGGGGGGACGAGAGAGCGAGAGAGCGAGGGAGCACCGGGCCCGCACGCAGCAGGCCATCACCGGGCGGCAGCCAGAAGGCGACCGAAGCCGGGTCCGAACGCAAACCGCAAAATGGGGCCAGTGTGGGCGAGGAAGGAAAGGGAGAGGGAAAAGCGGGGGGACGGACCAGCGGCAGTATGAATCCGACAGGGAGCCCCACCCCACACACAGAGACAACCGAGAGCACGGGCGAGAGCAGGCCGAATCCACCAATCAGGGAGCAGCAACCGCACGCGCCGACCCACTCACCCAACCCCCGGCCAGCAAAGAGCCCACCATCAGCCCCCCGACCATACTGACCAGCCGCCACACCCCCAAAACCCAGCTGCCGTGGCACCGCCACCGAGGCCACAGCATCAGGGGGCCCACCATAGCTGCAAGGGGACCCCCCAGGCCCCCAACCTCCCCCCCCTCGCAGCCCCGAGATTCGAGGGGGCAGGGTCCCACTAGAATGGCCATTAATTTAATTTAGTGATCCCAACCTATTTATGGGCTTCCCCGGTTCCAGACGAGGAAGCCTATCACCCAAAACGTGGTTAGTGCTACCCTGTGTGTAATGTGGTGCATTAAAAGTTGGAAGGGCAGGAGAGGCTGCAGGGGAAGAACAGAGGGCTGCAGGATAAGGGTACCTGCAGCCAACCCTAATCCGAATCCCCAAGCCACCCCAAACCCCCCCAAAAGCGTGAGTGTGTTTACTGGATTAAAATTGAAGAGCAGGGGGGGCAAGTGGGTGGGAGAGGGAGACTACAGTGCCCTGGAGCACTGCAATTCGCACCACCAAATCTCCCACCGTCCTCACCCCCACCTGTCTTCAAAGCCCTATGTGTTGAGTCCCTATATGTGCCTAAATGTGACCATGTATAGTGAGGTGCAAGATATGTGAAGTGCACATTAAGAGGCAGTCTGGTGTGGACCCGGCCCATGGGAACAGAGCCGCGAGGGGAGTAGAAGAGATGGGCATAGCTCCTGAAGCACTGGGCCCCCAGGATCAAGAGGCCAGGGGCCAGGGAGATCCCACACAAACCAGCAGGCCCCACCAACACCATGACCCTGAAAGCTGCAGCCTCAGAGCAGAGCCCCAGCAGCCATGCAGAATTAGAGATGCAGCGACCAACCAGCACAGCCGAAAAGGATCGATACGCACTCCACCAGCCGGGAGCCAGATGCGCAAGCCAGCGCTGTCCGGCAAACAATCCCCCTACCGGCGGACCCAGATCGCTCCCCCCCAAGCCCCGGGATGCCCCCTTGTGTGCGAGGGGAGGCCCCCCCCGACCCACCGTAACACCGATCCGTCCCACCACCCCCCCAGCACGAGGAGACAAGCTCCGCTGGGAACGGAGCAAGCCCCCATCCGGCTTGGCCCCATCACAGCCCAGGAACGCGTCGGACCCAGATCGAGGATCGAGCAAGCTGAGCTTGGAACTCCAGTGGTGATATGCAGGCCCAGGCAATTGCCTGAGCATGTGCGGGCCAGAGCACCCACACCCCCCAACCCAACCCAACCCCACCCAACCCACCCCCCCCACCAGAAGAGAGCCCCGGCCCCTAAGCCAACCCCAGCGACGAGGACCCCCAGACACCCCGGGGACGGGAGAGGGGGGGGGAGGAGCAGGCAGGCAAGAGAGAAGAGAGGAGGGGACGCGGGCAGGAAAGGAACTGGGAAGCACCCTCCCGCCCGACACCCCCAGAGCCAGCCAGACCGCCACGAGGAGATAGGGGCAACTACCCCCCCCCGGACCCCGGAAAACAGCGAAGGCCCAGAAGCCATAGGGCCCAAAAGGAGAGACATCGGACACATCCACCCCCGGGGGGAGTGGCCACAGCCGGGCAGGCCTCTCAGAATCGTAGAGCAACACCAGGGACAAGAGGAAAAGTAATCCCCTTGTGCCAGCACCCAGCCTTGGAGTCCTTGGATCCATCATTTCTTAATGAAGAGATGGTTATTCAACTGCAAATATAAGAGAAGAGGAGACAAGTTAGGGATCAGAACAAAGGCACAGAGAGAGTGAATATTTTCTGGAACAGCTCAAATTTATGAGGGGGGTCGGCATATGCTAACAGACAAGAGCAGACTATGAATTTATATTAAGAGCTCTAATAAATAGAGATTTTTCTTCTGCCAAAAAATGTAGGACAATGTTTTTAAAAAAAAAAAAAAAAAAAAAGGGAAACGAATAGACTATAGATTTATATTGAGAGCTCTAATAAATGGAGACCATTTTTCTGTAAAAGATGTCAATTGGTTCTTTCGGGAAGCAGATATTTTCTCAAGTGAGATATGCTCAAAGAGGAGGTTTAGCCAATGGGTAATGTTGATTGCTCTCTTATCCTTCCAATTAACCAAGATGGTCTTCTTAGCGATGGCGAGAGCTACAAGTGTGGGTTGGAGGTGAATGAGTGGTACTGTCGCTGTAGTAAAATCACCAATTAAGCATAAGTTTGGAGATTGTGGGATCCTGCAGTTCAAAATAGAAGAGAGTTTCTGTGTTACTGTTGCCCAGAATTGAAATACAGGAGAACATAGCCACAGTGCATGAAAATAAGTATCAGTAGTTTTTTGAGTGCATTGGGTGCACAAGTCAGACTGTGAGAAACCCATTTTATACATTTTATACCGCGTTACGTGTGCTCTATGGAGAACCTTAAATTGGATCAGTTGTAGGTTAGTATTTTTTGTCATGCTAAATGTGTTTCCACAGATCTGAGTCCAAAAATCATGGTCTAAGGGCATGGATAAGTCTTTCTCCCATTTTGGGATTGGTAAATGTATAGAGTCTGTCTTTGAGAGGAAACTATACATTTTTGAGAGGTTTTTCTTATTTTTGGGCAACAATTTGGTGATGTATTTGATAAATTCAGGTGGCTGTAAATCAGGTGGCTGAGAGGTGGACTGAAGTGTTGGGATTGTCTTTGTAATTGTTTTCTTTACCTGCAGGTATTGGAGAAAATTTCTATTCCTTATTCCAAAGGTTTGGAATAAGTCTGTGTATGTCATAAATATGTTATCTTGGAGGAGGTGATGGAGATGGGTGACCCCCTTCTCTGCCCATGTACTGAGATCGAGAGGGGTTTTATTGTTTACAAAGTCTGGGTTGTATCAGATTGGTGAGAGTATACTGGGTTGAAGTGGTGAACCTGTGATTTCAAGGGCTCTCCACCATGCAGACAGTGTGGAGGCGATCAAGGGATTCTTGAAGCAGGAATGATTTTTAAGAATAGAGGTGATAAAGGGTAGATCAGCGAGTTTAATATGGTTGCAGTCTAACTGTTCTAGTTCCATCCAGGAGTTATATTCTTCCTGTGGATGGATCCACTTGATAAGGTATTGTAACTGATTAGCTAGGTAGTAATGCAGAAAATTGGGAGCCTCCAGTCCACCTTCAGACTTATTCTTCTGGAGAGTAGCCAGGCTGATTGTAGCCTTTTTGTTCTTTGAGTAGAATTTACCGATAGCTGAATCTAATGTTTGGAACCATTTTGTTGTGGGTTTAAATGGGATCATGGAGAAGAGATAGTTGATTTGGGGTAATATTTTCATCTTGACAGTAGCTATTCGTCCCAACAGTGAGATAGGAAGGTTATTCCAACGGCTCAGATCACCACACACTTTGTCCACAAGTGGTGTGAAGTTCAAGTGGACAAGATCTGAGAGTTTGGAGGAAATATTTATGCCCAGATATCTAATGTTGCCTGTAGGGAAAGAGTAATGAGTGTTTTGGATTGCAGAATTCCATGAGCTCTCTGTTAAAGGCAGTATAATTGATTTTGACCAGTTGATGGAGTAATCTGATAGGCGTGAGAAGGTTGTGATGAGTTTACATACTTCCTTCATTGATGTTTTTGGTTTTTCTAAATAAAGTAAAATGTCATCTGCGTATAGATTAATTTTGTGTTCGGACTTCAGAGAGCAGATACCTTTGATACTGTTGTTCTGACGTACCGCTGCAGCCAATGGTTCGATAAAAATTGCAAACAGTAAGGGAGAGAGTGGACATCCTTGTCTAGTTCCCCTTTGCAAAGTGAAGCTTTGTGAAGTGATCCCATTAGTCGTGACAGTAGCTTTAGGTGAGTTATACAGAGTTGAAACCCACTGGATAAATGAGTCACCGAAACCAAATTTATGAAGTACAGAGAAGAGAAAGGACCAGTTAACTTTGTCAAAGGCTTTTTCTGCATCAAGTGATATAACGATCGCTTCTCTATTGCAGCGCTGTGTCAAATTCATCAGATTTAGAAGCCTTCTAAAGTTGTTAGTGGAGTGTCGGCCTTTAATAAATCCTGTTTGATCGTTGTGAATTATAGCCGGGATAATTTTCTCCAACCTGGAAGCGAGTGCTTTAGATATAATTTTGATGTCAGAGTTGATTAGCGACAGAGGTCGATAGCTAGCAGGCTGCGTGGGGTCTTTATCTGGTTTCAATAATAACTTTATTGCAGCTGTGTTCATGTGAGCGCTTATATAGCCTTTATTTTTAATCTCCATAACTGTTCTGAAAAAAAGGGGTGCTAGCATTAGCCAGAAATGTTTGAGAAATTCAGCAGGGAAACCATCCGGACCAGGTGCTTTGCCCGCTGACATACTATCTAATGCACATTGTAATTCACTGATAGTCATTGGAGCATCTAAGATGTCTCTGCATTCAGATGTTAGTTCAGGCAGCTTTAGATTGTTGAGAAATGTGTGAATATCATCTTTGTTGGGGTTAACTGTTGCTGAATAGAGCTTGTGGTAATAGCTATAAAACATCTGATTGATTTCTTGAGGTGATTGAGTATATTTGCCAGTAGGATCCTGTATTGCTATTATAAAAGATTTTTCTCTGTTGCGTTGTACTAAATTCGCAAGAAATTTGCCTGATTTGTTGCTATGCTCGAAATCATTGTATCGCAGTTGTTGTAATAAAAAATCTGTTTTCTTTGATAAAATGTCGTCGAGGCATAACTTTGCATTGTGTAACTCAGATTGTAATTGTTCGCTTGGATTTAATGCATAATCCTGCGAAAGTTGTTTAATTTTTTCCTCAATGTCTGTCTCTATTTGTTGTTCCTTTCTTTTCTTGTATGAAGAGTACGATATTATTTTACCTCTAATTACGGCCTTCCAGGTTTCCCAAAGTAAAGAAGGAGATGAATCTGGAAAGTCATTATTTTCTAGAAAGTCTGCCCACTCTCTCCTTACCATTTGATCAAATTCAGGATCTTTAAGTAGAGATATGTTGAAGCGCCAAGTCTGAGGAGGTTTACGGTAAGTGTCAGTTTGCAGACTGAGGGATATAGGTGCATGGTCACTGATGATGATTGGGTGAATTCTAGTGGTAATTTTGTGTGTGATGGAGTTATTTGAAAGAAAAAAGTCAATTCTTGAAAATGACTTGTGTACTGCAGAAAAGAAAGTATATTCCCTTTTTGTTGGGTTTGTGAGTCTCCAGACATCATCTAGTCCAAAATCTTTCATATAGTCCCGTATGGTTAGGACTGATTGTAATTGTTTCGTCTGCATTGGCATGTTCGATCGGTCTACAGAGGGATTTAAGACTATGTTAAAGTCACCTCCAATAATAGTAGTTGAGTTAGCATTTAAGTCTGATAAATGAAAGAAAACTGCATGAAAGAAGGCTGGATCATCACTATTGGGAGTATACAGATTGGCAATTGTGTATTGTTTATCAAAAATCGTTGCTTGAATAATAATGTATCTGCCCTCTGGGTCTGTTATCAGACAGTTTCAGGTAAACGGGACTCTCTTGTGGATTAGAATAGAGACTCCTCTTTGTCTACTGTTATAACAAGATGAAAATATAATATTATAATTTGAATCTGTAAGATATTTCTCTTCTGATTGTAGTAGATGTGTCTCTTGCAAAAGAAGAATATCTGCTTTTAGTTTAGAGACATAGTCCAGGATTTTAATTCTTTTTGTCTGTGAGCGTATGCCATGTACATTCCAGGAAACTAAGTTTAACTTAGACATAAGAAGAGAGGATGTTCAGAGTTAGTGACAGTGTAATGTAAATAGAATGTTGTGGTTCGTGAGCTGTGAATGTCAGGATGGTGGGGTGTAAGGTGTTGCTTAAAGACCATGTAGGTGTTAGGGACAGATGTATACAATGAGTCATGGTATACATCATAAAAAGGCACCATAAAGCCTGTGAAACTAACAACAAACACATTGTGACACAGAGAGTCATGACAAACAGAGAGGGTACACAGGGTGAGAGGGGGGTAGGAGGAGTGAGTGTGAGAGAGAGGGAGAGGGGTACATGGAAATTTAACACAGAGAGGGGGAGAAAAAAGAATAAAAGAAGGAAGGGGATCCCTAGTGGGGGGCGACATTTGGTAAAGGTAAACATTTGAAACTTGTGATTGCTTTCTCTATATAGTTTAAACTAACGAGAGATATATTTAGAAATCTGAGCCATTTGTTTTTGTGGTTACTTATCTTTTCCTTAGAAGAGCCAGGGGGTGATGGAGGATTCCCTGAACAGCTGGCCATCTATGTAGAGTTTGTCCACCACAAGTGTAGTCCGCTTGCCTCGCTGTCTGTGTTCTTTCAGAATAGGAAACAGGACTTTGCGCCTCTCATTAATTTCCCGTGGAAACTGGTGATTCATCCCGAATGGTTTCCCTTTCAGCTCCCGTCCTTTGCTCTTGACGAGTTCTTTTTGTTTAAAGTGCTCGAATTTAGCGATGATAGGACGGTGGCGGTCTCCTCTTCGGGGTCCAAGCCGGTGAACGCGGTGGAAAGTGATGTTATTCACAGTCTCTTTCGGGATTTTAAGAGCCGAAGCCATGAAGTTTTTAACTAGGGACTCTGGGTCATCCGGTGTAGATTCTGGAATCCCTGAGAAGATCAGGTTGTCCCGCATGCTCCTCGTCTGTATGTCAAGGACGGTTTCCTTCAGAGATTTATTCTCTTTTTTAAGGATATTTACCTCTGACGTGACGGCTGTCAGCGTGGAGCGGAGCTCGGTGTTGTCCCTCTGCAGGTCGGATATCTGCTGGTGAGTAAACTCTAGGCTAGCCTTCAGGTCCTTAATCTCATCATGGAGCATCTTAAGTATGTCGAGCTTTTTATTGATCGAATCGAGGACGCTTATCTGGACATCCGTGGTCTCAAGGTCCTGTGTGTCAGTAGAGGAGTCTGTTTTCTTCCTCTTGTTTGGGTTGTCCCGGCGAGTTTCGGTGTTGGAGTCTTCCATGGCGCACCGAAAGAAATAGTCGTCGATGAAATTTTCAAGATCCTCCACCTTGAGTGAAGCTATGTACAGCGTTGTCGGTCTAACTTAATTGGTCTGCTTAAAGCACGAAATAAGTTGGCAAAGACGTTATTTTGCTAAATCTTAGTCTAGCAGCTGGGGGCCGCCATGTTGAATCTCGCAAATCTCACAGACTCTCGCGATCTCACAGCATCTCTCCTCATTTAGTCTTGAACTGTCAAGACACACAGATCTAAAAGGTATGTTGCTGGAAGTTTAAACAGAAAGGAGTCCAGCACAGTGCTGGATATACCAGACAACGGGCTATAAAGACAACACACCTTATGAGGTGCAAAGTACTTTCAATTGCAAAATGTTTCATAGTAATTAAGACAAAATAAGATGAGACACACCTTGACTTGCCCGACCAATAGTGAAATGTATATTAATTGTAGTAATCATAATTTCATACATTTTAGCTCATTTATGATTGATAGATAGATATTTTTACTATTCATCTCACAGAGAAATTCAAAAGAAATTGAAATGTTCAATGAGTAAAATGATTTCCTTTCATTTGTCAATTTGTATTTCTTTTTAGACTTATATTCATTTGTTTTTACACATTCTCTTTCTATAATAAAGAGTGACTAACATGCAGTGAAATGTAAGAAAATTTACTTTTGGTCATTTCACTGTGCTGAACAGGCAGGATGTGAAGTCTGTGAAGGAGAAGCGATTCCACCAATGAAGATCCAGAACCATCCTGTCGTAAACTAGAAAGTGAGTATGCACAGAAAAACTTCAATATCATGGACATGTTTAAGGTTGTAATCATGTATGGATCTGATGTGACAGTAGCCTGGCCGTAGCCCTCTGTAATCTTCCACTCAATTGTCATTTCCCTGCAGACTATGTCTGGGTTTGATCCCCTTGGACTCAATTTCTCAGGATGATTTCCATCCTGGCCAATCGGTGAATGGTAGGGGACGAGGGAGACAGGTGTTAATGATGACATTGGACATATGCGCAGCATTTGCGTTGTAGTCCAGCTGGTTTTAATTTGGCAATGGCGGCAGAGACGGAAGTGAAGGAAGCCATTCAATCCGTTTTGGATAGGCTCCCAGATATTCAGCAATTGAAGTCAGAGCAAGAATGTTTAACCAGTTTTATTGCTGGCAAAGATGTCGTGGCTTTACTCCCCACGGGGTTCGGGAAAAGTCTCATTTTTCAGTTAGTTCTATTAGTGGCGAATTACATACGTCACGACCAACCATTAGCGATTGGGTAAAATAAGATCCAATCGTTTCAAACTTTCATGCCTCCCATCTGAAATCGGTTCTCAATGGAGGACTGCCAGACCCTCTGTAAGATAGTACAAGGGTTCGGTGAGACCAGGCTAATCTGACAGTAATCCAGTAAAAATTGGCTAGAAACTGCTGAGGCTGCTTTCTATCTGTTGGAGTGGGCCAGTTACCCACCACCGCTACCTTGGCAAAGCCGTTCAAGCCAGGAGTTGTTGTACAGCCTGCTGTCAATTCTACAGATATATAGGCCATGAGGGTGAAGGTGTTAGCTCTGGATCAACTGAAAACATCCCAGAGGTTGCAGTACTTAGAAGGGGCCGTGCTTTCCACTGTGGGTCGTCTCTGCAATAGCATAGTGGGGGGGTCTGTTGACTGTGGGCCAATGGGTTCTCTCAGTCCTGGGCTCAGTGACATCTTGGGGTAATGGTCTGATTTTTCCTTTTTTTGGCTGTAGTTATAAGAAGAATTCTGCCACCCGGTTAGAGCTCCGCTGTGTCCATATGTACAACATCAGTGAATAAATAATTATTGAACACAGTGGACCGACTGGTGTAATAAAGATAGCACAGTGAATGGTAAAATGAAAATAAATGAAATTGTACATTAATAGATAAGAATTTTTGCATGTGTGTGTGGTTTAGTGGAAACTGTGTTGTAAAGTCTGACAGCAGCAGGCAGGAAGGACCAGCAGTACCTCTCCTTCAACAGCCACTCACAGAAGGATCTGTCCAGTGCTGCCAAAGCATTCTGCAGGGGGTGGGAGGTGTTGTTCAGCAAGGATGATGGCTTAGCCACAATTCTCCTGTCTTCCACCACCTCCACTGAGTCCAGAGGACATCCCAGTACAGAGCTGGCGCTCGTCACCAGTATGTCCAGTCTCTTCCTGTCCCTGGATGCGAGGCCACTCCATAGAAGATGGCTGAAGCCACCACAGAGTCATAGAAGGTCCTCAGGAGTGACCACTGCACCCCATAGGACATCAGTCTCCTGGGCAGGAAGAGTCTGCTCTAACCCTTCTTGAACAGAGCATCTGTGTTATTAGTCCGTTTTATTGTTTAGATGAACACCCAGGTACTTGTGATAACCTCAATGTCGGCTCCCCGTGTGTTCACTGGTGCAGGTGGAGAGTGTTTCCTTGCAGAAATCCATCACCAGCTCCTTGGTTTTACCCGTGTTGATTTGGAAGAGATTTTGCTGGCACCAGTCCACAAAGACCTGGATGAGTTCTCTGTACTCATCATTGTCCCTGTCCTTGATGAAGCTGATGATTGCAGAGTCATCAGAGGACTTCTGCAGGTGATAGTTTTTGGAGTTGTGGGTGAAGTCAACTGTGTAAACCATTAACAGGAAAGGCACCAGAACTGATCCCTGCAGGTCCCCAGTGCTGCAGAGAAGTGTGTTGGACACACAGTCCTGTATCCCCTGTGAAGTAAACCATAATATATGTAGCGGGGTGATGATCCACCCCAGCACCATCCGGCTTGTACCCAGAAGTGAAGGCTGGATGGTGTTGAATGCACTGGAGAAATGGAGAAGAAGGAGATGATTTTAGGACCAGGAGAAGCTGGATCCCCTTGCCAAAGTCAGGCTTTCACAGTAAGTCCCACCTCACCAAACCTAAACTCTAAATGTATGATGAGGTGGAAAAAATCACGGTCATAATTGTTTACTTTAACCCGTTGAACTTCCATGGCCCACCCACGGGCCGTCATGACTTTTGACAACTTAATTTGTAAAATGACAGCAGCTGCAGACTCAAAGATAAATAATCTATACATCTATCAACATCTTAGATTATCATAAATTCTTTGATATAAACCACTTTCAGATATAATTACCACAGTGGGTAAAACACATTTGTCCAACAGACAACAAATAACTGTAACAGCATAACTCACCTTAGAAGGCTCATAACTTGTCACAGATGAATATATTCCAGCAAAAACGGTCATAGAACAACCATCCAGACAATCGAAGCCAGTACAATATTTTGTCCAAAACATGTCTTGACATGAATGAAAATCCACAAACAGCTGTTCTTCATGATGGGTGTGCGTCCAATATTCTGTGTATTCCTCCATATATTTTTGTGTACAATAAAAACTTTGGAGAGCTTCTGTTTTCAAACTGGCTGCTGAACTCTACCCTTTTGATTGACACCTCATTTCAAGCAGTCGGATATCTTTGGTCAGCGTATCTGTGATAAACAGCCAACCATTGACCACAATGACAGAATGGGACAGGACCCCTTCTCCCGGATAGTGCCAGAGCAAATCGCGTTTGAGGAAACTTTTGATTGAGTGGTGTTGTAGCCAATGAACTGCTGAGAAAAACAATATGCGGCATGCTATGGAACAGCTCAGGTGATTGCCTACAGATGCTTGCATAAAGCAGAGTCTGTGGTCAGCTGTTCGTGCGTCCTGAGTGCGTCCTGTGTGTGTCAGTGCGTAATACTGCAAATCATAGAGTTTATTTTCCGGCTCAACTTTTCTGAGTAAAAGTAATGGCCAAACGGACAGCAAAAAGAAAATACACCATTGAGGAGTTAGTGGACGCCTGCAAACGCAGAGAAAGTGACGAGTGTGGAGAACCGGAGGAGGACAGTGAAGTGTGTGTGATATATATATATATATATATATATATATATATATATATATATATATATATATATATATACATACATATATACACACACACACACATACACTATATTGCCAGCAATATTCACTCATCCATCCAAATAGTCAGAATCAGGTGTTCCAATCACTTCCATGGCCACAGGTGTATAAAGTGAAGCACCTGGGCATGCAGACTGCTTTTGCAAACATTTGTGAAAGAATGGGTCGCTCTCAAGAGCTCAGTGAATTCCAGTGTGGAACTGTGATGGGATGCTACCTGTGCAACAAATCCAGTCATGAAATTTCCTCGCTCCTAAATATTCCACAGTTAGCTGTCAGCTATATTATAAGATTGTCAGATGGAGAAGTGTGACTTGTCATTCCAGAGAACGCATCTTCACTACTCTAGAGTCCAGTGGTGGCGTGCTTTACACCACTGCATCCGACGCTTTGCATTGCACTTGGTGATGTATGGCTTGGAGGCAGCTGCTCGGCCATGGAAACCCATTCCATGAAGCTCTCTGTGCACTGTTCTTGAGCTAATCTGAAGGCCAGATGAAGTTTGGAGGTCTGTAGTGATTGACTCTGCAGAATGTTGGCAACCTCTTTGCACTATGTGCTTCAGCATCCACTGACCCCGCTCCATCAGTTTACGTGGTCTACCACTTCATGGCTGAGTTGCTGTCATTCCCAAACACTTTCACGTTCTTATAATATAGCTGACAGTTGACTGTGGAATATTTAGGAGCGAGGAAATTTAACGACTGGATTTGTTGCACAGGTGGCATCCTATCACAGTTCCACACTGGAATTCACTGAGCTCTTGAGAGCGACCCATTCTTTCACAAATGTTTGTAAAAGCAGTCTGCATGCCTAGGTGCTTGATTTTATACACCTGTGGTCATGGAAGAGATTGGAACACCTGATTCTGATTATTTGGATGGGTGAGCAAATACTTTTGGCAATATATTGTAAGTATCAGTTTTAAGTCTTACGACATAAGTAACAGACTGAACCAATAAAAATAAAGGGATAACATCATAGCTTAAAACACTAAATGTGTTTGACTTTTTAAGCCTCCTTAATTAATGACATTAAAAACACTTATATAACTACAGCTTTCTCTACCAACCCACCAAATTGTTTCAACTTCTGAAGAGTCATCCTCTGCCACAGAAAAGAGGGTTAATAAAGTGAAAAACAGGTAACCCAAGCCTGCCTCAAATCCCCCCCGTGATAAAATAATGAGGTCGGCAGCAGCTGATCTGAAGCGCCGGCCATCATGAAAGAGGAAAAACAATAGCAGTTAAAGCCCCCTGACACTCAGAGCCAGAACAGATCAAATGTCTGGCACAGATTACAGTGCTGCAGTCATATCTATTAAAGAGGTTGACTAAATAATTAAAGTGAAAAAAAAATATATAAAGATGCAATATGAAGGCGACATCTGGACACTGTTTTGAAGGGACCTTCTGTTTTCTTTCAGTGTCAGTCGGTCTCTCCAGTAATTATGAATTTTTGAAGCTGCTGTTGTGTGCAGTGTCTGGGGGGCTGGAGGTTGGACCAACCCAGCGGCTGACTCATCGCCCTTCTCCTATTTTCTTTACTGAATTTCTTCCTCTCCTCTCGTGCCTTGTCTCATTTTTTTGTCTGGTTCCTGTCTTGTTCTTTGCTTATTTCTTGCTCCCCTTTAACTCATGCAGTCTGCATCTGATTTACTCGTTTCCCTACTTTTTTCCTCTTTCATCATGGGGCTTTAATTGGATGACTCCCTTGTATTTACTTCTCTTAGCTGCACATTTGCTCCAATTCCCAGGCTAGTGCAACCAGAAAAAAATGATACAGTTTGAGATTAGGAGGAATATACTGGAGAAAACAACATGAATACTAATTAACTCATTGAGCGCCAGCCCTTTTATAAAATTGAAGCCTTGTGTCAGTGTTTTTGTCCAGTTGAAGTCACAGAATATTCTGTATTATGACTCTGAAAACACAGAATAGCTAAAATGAAAGAAGAAAATCTCTATTCATCATGAAAAAAACTTTTTACCTTGTTCCATTCTTGTTTTATCAGAGGTAGAGGACACTTTAACCAAAATCACCATTTTTTGTCCAGATTCTCTTTGTTTTGCTCTCCAATGTCAATCGTCTCCACTTCCTGCTTTGATCTCTGTGGTGTATACCGTACATCTCCCAGAAGCCCCAATATAACTGACAGGCTGTGTGAGAGCGCTTTTTGTCTCTGCTGCCGAAAAAAACACTTTGACATTTATATATATCAATGGCACTCAAAGAGTTAAAAAGAGGTGAAGAATTTGTTCAAAAATGACACTGATGGAGTGATATATATAGCCTTCTAGAATGTATTATTGTACACAAAAACAACCGATTACAGAGCTCAGTTATTCATTGTCCCACCAATGAGTGGAGGCACAAACTCTCACACCTTATCAACCTTACAGACTATCTGAAGATCTCATTTCTGTTTTCCTGACTTCTTTTGAATTACAATGATAAAATTTCCCATCTACGTTTAATTTGCTAAATTCAACTGATTGGGTTTTCATTGTTTGTGTAAACATGCCAAGCCATGGCAGTAACTAGCTATGAGGTAAAACAAAAACAGTGATCGTGCCATCAGAAGTTAATCAACTGGAAAACACAAAAAATGAACAAAATTGCTACATTCATGGCACGGACATACTTATGATATTTAACACAGATTACAATCTCCTTGTATACATATCAACTCACCAGCTCAGCTTCACCAGTCAAAATGAGGCACAGCAATTAAGAATAATCACTGAAAATATAAAAGGTAGATTACCGCTGCTAGGGATGAGGGTCCGTACAAGACTTAATCCATTCTGGGCCTCTCACACACAGACATTCTCCTTTCACACACATATTTTTTTCCATTTTACATGTAAAAGGAAACTATATGCATGTCTAAAGAAAATATATGAATGGGAAAGAAGAACATACAGGGGTTGGACAATGAAGCTGAAACGCCTGGTTTTAGACCACAATAATTCATTATTATGGTGTAGGGCCTCCTTTTGCGGCCAATACAGCATCAGTTCGTCTTGGGAATAAGAGATACAAGTCCTGCACAGTGGCCAGAGGACTTTCTTCTTGTAGAATAGAGGCCAGGTCACTATGTGATGCTGGTGGAGGAAAACATTTCCTGACCTGCTCCTCCAAAACACCCCAAAGTGGCTCAATAATATTTAGATCTGGTGACTGTGCAGGCCATGGGAGATGTTCAACTTCACTTTCATCTTCATCAAACCACTCTGTCAGCAGTCTTGCTGTGTGTATTGGTGCATTATCATCCTGATACATGGCACCACCTTCAGGATACAATGTTTGAACCATTGGGTGCACATGGTCCTCCAGAGTGGTTCTGTAGTCCTTGGCAGTGATGTGTCCATCTAGCACAAGTATTGGGTCCAGTGAATGTCATGATATTGCAGCCCAAACCATCACTGATCCACCCCCATGCTTCACTCTAGGAATGAAACAGTCCAGGTGGTACGCTTCTTTGGGGCTTCTCCACACCAGAACTCTCCGGAATGTGGGAAAGACAGTAAAGATGGACTCATCAGAGACCAATACATGTTTCCACAGCCCAAGATTTTCGCTGCTTGGCACCATTGAAACTGACGTTTGGCATTGGCACGAGTGACCAAAGGTTTGGCTATAGCTGCCCAGCCATGGATATTGACCCTGTGGAGCTCCCGACGGACAGTTTTGGTGGAAAACAGGAGAGTTGAGGTGCACATTTAATTCAGCAGTGAGTTGGGCAGCTGTGGTTTTATGTTTTTTGGATACAATCCGGGTTAGCTTCTGGACATCCCTTTCAGCTTCCTCTTGCATTAACAGTTACTCCTGTTGGATATGGTTCATCCTTGTTGGTGGTGTGCTGACATTACCCTGGATAGCATGGCTTTTGATAAATCACAAAGACTTACTGTCTTGGTCACAGATGCACGACGTGCAAGACGTGCACCAACAATTTGTCCTCTTTTGAACTCTGACATGTCACCCATAATGTTGTGTGCATTGCAATATTTTAAGAAATCTGTTCTATTACTCTGCTAATTGAACCTTCACACTCTGCTCTTACTGGTGCAATGTACAATCAATGAAGTTTGGCCACCAAGCTGGGACTGGACGGGACTCCCTGAAAACTACTTTTGTGAAGGGACGCCATTTTTTCTCTCTCATGAGATGGCCTTACCAGCATTGTGTAGAAGCTAAGAGCTAATTACTGAAACATTTCTGTTGTTGGCTGAATAGCCCCCCTCCTCAGAGTGGCTTCATTTAATTTTAAATAGAAATAACCCCACAACAACTCTGAAAAACTCTGACATATATATACAGTCATGGAAAAAATTATTAGACCACCCTTGTTTTCTTCAATTTCTTGTTAGTTTTAATGCCTGGCTCAACTAAAGGTACATTTGTTTGGACAATTATAATGATAACAACAAAAATAGCTCATGAGAGTTTAATTTAAGAACTAAGGATTATTCATTTTCCATGGTTTTCTTGATAATAACCAAAATTACTTAAATTCTTACATCAATAGCTATGGCATTGTACCGCCAAAAACACTACTTTTAAGCATTCCATGTTTTCTTTTCTGTTTGCTTTAAACACATGATACACACAAGAGTTAATACTTGATTGCATAACCATTGTTTTTGATGACTGCAGCCATGCGTCTTGGCATGCTCTCCACCAGCTTCTGACATTGTTCTGCTGTCACAGCAGCCCATTCCTGTTGGACAAATTCAAACAAATTTTCTTTGTTTTTGGGCTTGTGGTTCTCCATTTTGAGTTTGATGATTTTCCACAGGTTTTCAATTGGTTTAAGATCTGGTGATTGAGCAGGCCAAGGCATGGTGCGAATGTTGTGGTTCTCCATCCAGGCTTTAACTGACCTTGCCGTGTGGCAAGGGGCATTGTCTTGTTGGAAAATCCAGTCATTCGAGGCAGGAAAGAGTTTTCCAGCTGATGGAAGAAGACTGTTTTCAAGGGTATTCCTGTACTTGACCTGGTTCATTCGGCCTTCACACAATTGCATTTGCCCTGTTCCACTCAGACTGAAACAACCCCAGATCATGACTGATCCACCCCCATGTTTTACTGTAGGGGCAAGACAGTCTGGGTTGTAAGCTTCTCCAGGCTTCCTCCTAACCAGTAAGTTGGCTGGAGTGGGCATCAATTCAAAATTGGATTCATCACTGAAGAGAATCTTAGCCCAATCATCAACAGTCCAATCCTTGTGGTCTCGAGCAAAGAGTAACCGGGCCTTCCTCTGCCTTTCATTGATGAAGGGCTTCTTGCGTGCTCTGTGTGACTTCAAACCAGCTTCAACAAGTCGGTTTCGAACTGTCCTTGCCGAGCAAGTCACATTTCTCGACAGTGCCCACTCATTTTTAAGGTCCCTGGAGGTCTGACGACGATTCCTGACACAGGAACGGATGAGTGCACGGTCATCTCGTGGGGTAGAAAGACGTTTCCTGCCATGGCCAGGTAGCAATTTGGTAGTGCCATGTTCAGCTTGTTTTTTGTTGGAATGAACGGCTGTCTTGGAGATCTTCAGTTTTTTCGCTACCTGTCTCTCACTCATGCCAATTTCCAGCAGTGCCAAGATGGCTGCCTTTGTTGCTTCACATAATTCTTTTGTTTTAGGCATTATGTGAGAGCTGACAACTTCTGAGTTGTGCTACGGCTTGAATGTAAGCAGGAAACCACTCTAGGCCTTTGCATGTGCAGTGCTGCTTGTGACATGAAATGGCCTCTTATATACCCTGGGAATCAATTAAGCTTAAGAATGTCATATAGGACATAAAGTATTATGTGACCAGCTGCATTTTTTGTTGTGTTCATTGTATTATACGTTTAGTGGTACCAGATATTAGAATGAACAAGAAATTGAAGAAAACAAGGGTGGTCTAATAATTTTTTCCATGACTGTATATATGAAAACTTCTGGAGATTTCTTTCCTGTGGCAGTACAAAGAAGGTTTAATGAAGATCAAGGATGGATTAACGCTGACTTCAAACTTGGAAGCTCTAAGTAAGCCAAGATGGTGCTAGTGTATTCGGCCTGCTGTCTGTCTCTGCAGACTTTGGTTCTGATTTTGTTGTTTCTGTCACTCGTCTTTTCTAATGCCAACTCTATGCTAATTTATGATCGCCAAATGCTCCTAAATCTCCGACCCTCCGTTGCAAATGTGGGTCTAGGAGAACGGACAGACAATTGTCTCTCCCCCACTTCTCTCAGGTGTACCGGCTTACCTCTGGCATATTCCAGCTCCACCTGCACGGAGAGGATGCAAACGCCGGGGGAAACGCAGTGGTAGGTTGGTCAAACTGAAAGCCTGTTTGGCGTGCTCTTCTGTCGCTTCTTCTTGAAATAACATGATATTTATCACCGCTTCATTTCTTGGCGCTACCTGGATCCTATCGGCCCTTCCCTGGTTCCTGTGACCGGCTCAGACGAGGGACAAGTGATTCGGCGTCTCTTCTTTCCCTACCTGCGCGGCCAGGTAGGGGTGAACCTCTGTAACCTGCGGCCACTTGCTCGGGCTCCTCAGACGGCTACTGCTCCGGCTCCAGCTCCTGCTCAGATGGCCCTGGTGAATGCAAGATCACTAGCTAACAAAACTTTTATTCTAAAGGATTTCTTTACATCTCACAGATTGGATTTTCTCTGCATAACGGAAACATGGATGACTGTCGGTGAGTCCAATGCGTTTTGTGAATGTTTACCACCTACTTTAACTCTCTGAGGACGACAGGACACGGAGGAGGCATAGCGAATGTTTATAGGGAAAACTATATTTGTGAACATGTTGTCTCGCCGACAACATGTTACTCCAGTTTTGAGGTGAACCAATCTGAGCTCGGCTCTGACCACCGGGTGTTGTGTGTGGTTATATACAGACCACCCAAGTACAACAAAGATTTTATTGGTGACTTTGCAGATCTCTTGGCAGGAATAATGCCTACATATGACCAAGTTTTAATCATTGGGGATTTTAATATCCATGTCTGTTTTCCTATGGAGCCATTAGCCAGAGACTTTTTGCACCTCATTGACTCTTTTTATCTTGCACAACTTGTCTCTGGTCCGACACAAGAATGTGGACATACTCTTGCCCTCGTTTAACACATAGTTTTACTGTTTGTAACTTAGAAGTTTGTACTGCCGTGTTTTCAGACCATATGCCTGTTGTTTTTAACAAACCACTTCCTTGTCATATGGTCAAACCTTGTGCTCCTGCCCAGCACTGTCGTGCTGTTACCTCCTCAGTTCTGTGCAGCCTTCAACTCAGTAATCAGCCCAACCAAGTCTCTGGGCCTTAACTCTGATGTTGAAGCATTGTCTTCTTACCACAACTCGACATGTCAAACTATTTTAGATGTTGTGGCTCTGCTAAAATCCAGGTGTTCCAAGCCTAGACTTGAGCCCAGGATGAATAACACTACGCACGCTGTCAGGCGTGAATGCAGGAGGGCTCAACGAAGATGGAAGAAGAACAAGTTGTAGGTGTCTTTACAGATGTTGAGGGACAACTGGTGTTTTTAATCAGAGAACAGTGAGAACTGTTAAGGCCAAATATTTTTCTGAAATAATTGCCTATAACTGACACAATTCTTGTGTTCTGATTAAAATTGTAAACTCTGTTCTTAATGCCCCACCATCAGTCTGCCTGGAGAACTCGACTGAAGTGTGCAAAAATTTCTTGAACTTTTTTTATTAATAAGGTTTCGAGTGTTAGGGCCCTCATTAGTCTGCCATATGACCGCTCCAACTCTGTCACATGCTCTGCTGTTTTTAACCAGTTTGAGCTTGTCAGTTTCTCCTCTTTGACAGAAACAGTTGGTCATATGAAGCCTACTGACAAGGATCCATGGCAGGGAACCAAGACACACGGCTCACAGACCAGTTAAAAGTTCTCACAATAGTCTTTATTGATTTTCACAGAGTAGTAGAGCACGGAGTTCCAGCAGGGAGGTGGAGGACGGCCACGTGCCTCCAGGCAGGTGGAGACACGCACCGGGGAATCCCTACACTCACTACACTCGACTATTAAATGGGGACTAAATCAGTATTTAACACCAACAGCAATAAACCTGGGTGTAAGACTGGATAGTGATTTTAAACTTGGTGCACAGATCAAATCAGTGGTCAAGTCCAGCTTTTATCATTTGAGATAGCTGGCTGAAGTGAAATCATTTCTTTCTTGGCATCACTTTGAGATTTTAATCCATGCTTTTATCACAACTCATTTCGATTGCTGCAATGCACTTTATGTTGGTCTGAGCCAGAAGTCACTCTCTCAACTACAGCTGAATCAAAATGCAGCTGCTCAACTTTTAACTGGTACCAAAAAACAAGAGCACCTCACCCCGATTTTAGTGTTGATTCATTGGCTCCCGGTTCGTTTTAGGATTGATTTTAAAATTCTTCTCTTTGTTTTTAAATGTCTTCATGGCCTTGCCCCACAGTATCTGGCTGAACTGCTGCGGCCATACACTCCCTCATGCTCCCTCAGGTCAGCGGATCAGTCATTCCTAGCTGTCCCAAAAACAAAGAGAAAGTTGAGAGGGGACCGCGCTTTTTCAGTTGCTGCCCCAAAACTCTGGAATGAGTTGCCATTGCACATCAGGCCGGCCGACTCACTTCCTGTTTTTAAATCCTTTCTGAAGACTCATTTATTCTCTTTGGCTTTTAACTCAGTTTGAGATGCTGGCTTTTATTGTTTTTTATTGTTTAATCTGTTTTTTTATTGTTTTATTTTGTTTTAATTTATTTTATTTTACTTATTTCTATGTTTTTTAAATTCTTTTGTGTTTTTATGCGTGTACAGCATTTTGGCCAACTTTGGTTGTTTTAAATAAAATTGAGTTAAGTAAGTTTTCCCCTTTCTTATGTTACTTTACTGTTCATTTTTCATGTTAGCCTGGCATCAGCACTGTCCGCGGCTAACCTGGCTAATTTAGCATTGCTGGAGCTATGACATCTTTAAAAACGTTACTGTGGGAAAGCTAGAGGAGGATGAGGTGGTGTGTAAAATGTCTGTTACGTGAACATGATTAATAGATTTATACAAGTTATATAATGTAGCACTAGAGCTAACGTAAGTTACTGTGAATGGCATGGCAGACAGCTAAGCCGTTACCCCCCTGGCACAACCAGCCTCCTATAAGTAAAAAAGGTCAAAAGGTTTTATGTGTAAAAGAGTGATAAAGTGATAACACTGTAGGCACATTTTGTGACTATGCTGGACATGAAACCATCTCTACCCTCAGAATACCAGTATTGCATTTGACAATGGATTATTGATATTAAGATAAATATCCGTGAACGTCATTCCGCATAATACCCACTGGACAGATGCAGAAAGATACATTTGCCTCAGATTAAATTAATTTCAGATCATTTTCTGTTCTTCTCCAGCACGTCAGAATGAATTGTAAATGAATGGCAACATAACTGGTTAAATGTATATTTGCCTCTGTCCTCCGTCAGCAATCTGACCATGGCAACATAGGGCTACGCTAGTTGAGTAAAAGTATGTGAGCAGGTATGCTGTGCTATGTCAGATGGCTGATGATGGACATAAGCAGCCACAATGATTAAGACATCTGGATGTTACCTGTGACACTGCAGACTCCACCACATCTTCGACAGAGCTGACAAACATGTTGTGAGTCACTCAAATATCCCTTCATTTGTATATGTATTGGTAATTGGTAACTGGTTACCTGGTTAGTCGCTTAACCTAATGCAGTCTAATTCATTGTTTTAACTCTCTGTATTATATTATTTTCAGTCTCAGTGGCAGTCAGTCCTGTCTCTTGGACAATCATAAGTGATGTGGAGATGCTCAGCCATCACTACTGTGGCCTTCCACGGTGTAATGCTGTGGTTCTGCATAAAAGCATGGAAAATGTTCAAAGAAACAGAGAACACATCAATGTTCAAATAAAACAGTAAAAATATTTTAGTGCTCAAATTCATTCACATTGAAATGATAATTCAATTGTGCCCACACTAAAATGGGCAAGTGAACATACTCAAAAATATTTTACACTCAAACACTTTTATCAGGCCACATCAACAAAGAGTGATCCTTACAGAAGGACAGTTAAACAAAGAAAGTATTAAAATGTAATTAATGATGGTCAGATGACCTAGAAACAAAATGCATATTATGCTATAAAAAAAGATTCAAGAATGACACGATTACACAATGGGCAAGTCACTTCTCAGATGTTGTTGTCATTTGGGTTTTAATACTGTAATCACCTTGACTTTAGTATTGAGATCACCATACATGCTTCTCCTTCATTCAAAAACAAATTTATGCAGTGGTTATGTGCATGGTTGGGACCAATAAGTTATGACTGTGTAATATAAATAACAGGGGCCATCAAAGTGACCTGATGATGTATGTTTGAGGTTTTCCTGGATGAGAGGGAGAGAAGACAAGGAAGTCGAGGAGTTTCTCAGTTAAAACCTCTATTTAATGAGTGAGACAAGGAATGTGGTACAGCTCTGGGTTTCTGAGGCCTTGGGGTGCTCCAGGAACCTTGCACAAGGCTACTATCAATCCTTATATAGCTTGACAAGTTTCACTTTCTAATTAGGCGTTGTCTTCGGATCTTTAGGGTGTTGGATGTCATCAGTTCTTGTTTTCATTGGTTGATATTTGGTGCAAAAGGGCATCCTGAGGTGGCTCACTGGACCTGCAACGTGTTATTGTGTGCCCACAGGAGACATTCCATCTCTCTGTGTTGCTCTGTTCTTTGTCTAAAGATCCATTACTTCTACAGAATTCATTACTCATAGTAAAACATCATTAAAAGTATTATCAGAATAAAATGTTAAACTTCATCACAATCAGTAAGAAATATGAAACCTGTGTGAAACCTTTCTGTTGTCTCCTGGAGATACATAACCACAAAGAGTTTCAAATTTATTGGTTACAAAATGCTTAGGAACTGTGCAGGCTGAATCAACAAGAGTCTGGAAAAGAATACATTGTAACATTACCATGCACTCTGAGTGTGTGAGATCTCGACAGTAGGATGAGAATGATGTGACCATAAAAAGAGAATAAATTCCAGCCTGCAGCTTTTACATGCAGCTGAAAAACCATCTTTTAAGCAATGCCTCTGGGTATAAGATTTTTAAACTTAGGCTATTAAAAATATAGCTACAATCTGATTAAATGCATACACAAAATCCCAACAATTGTTTGTCTTTTTTCAGCTCAACACTAAGGGCACTGTGGCATTAGAGAAAAGAAAATATGGAAAGAGTTTTGCCATTAATCCTTTAATACATAGTGACTCTGTAAACATCACACGTCAAACTTAAGAGTGTTGACAGATCAGATACAATATATTGCATTCAATATTTTGTATGATATTTTGAAAGGTATCAAACAATCTGCATCTTTGACACATTTAAAAGCATAAATCAGGGTTGATATCCTTGAAAACACTTGAATCTTAACATGGTGTTTTCAGGGTGTGAAAAGTGCTTGAAACCGCTTGAAATTGTAACTGCATTACTTAAATGACTGAGCAAGCACATGCATTTCCTGGTTTGGGAATGACTTCCTGTTTAAGGAGGGACTTCAGAAAGTAGAATATATGTGTGAATAGAGAATGTATGCAGGAGAATGCAAATATAAGTCAAGTCAAGTCAAGTCAACTTTATTTGTATAGCCCAATATCACAAATTATGAATTTGCCTCATTGGGCTTTACAATCTGTACAGGATATGACACCCTCTGTCCTTTACAATGACCCTCGCATCGACTAAGGAAAAACTCCCCAAAAAAAAACCTTTTAACAGGGAAAAAGAAACGGAAGAAACCTCAGGAAGAGCAACAGAGGAGGGATCCCTCTTCCAGGATGGACAGACGTGCAATAGATGCCATGTGTACAGAATAACAACAATGAAAACACATTAACACTAACATACAAAATTGTATGGAAATGTCCAACTCAATATAACAACAGCTAATATACAGTGTGTATATATAGAATTGTATGAGAGTGTCCAAGGGGATGAAGAGCATCATCAAGCTATCAGCAAAGGATGAGAAGCATGTCGTCCTCTCCACCATGCCAACCAGAAGAAGCCTGGGCAGCACATCTTCCACTCCACCACACCAAACAGGAGAAACCTCCGCAGGATGACCTCATCACCACCACGTCACTCAGAACCAGAAGATGAAGCCTGACTGGTCTGCACAACCACTACTCCACCAGGTAGACTGGATCCATGGATACCTGTGAGATGAGAACGCACAGGGACTACGAGGCACAAAACTAATCTGCAGCATGTGTTAAAGGGAGGAAGAGTAAACACATCCTCTTCTCCACTACTCTAACAGATACAACCTGAGCAGCATCGCCTCTTCTCCATCTCACCACCATCAGGACAGACGAAGCCTGGATGACATCAACTCCTTCTCAAACAAGTAGCCTCAGCTCACAGACACCTGGGAGCTGGGAGCACAGGGGCTCCGGGGAAGAAGATGAGTTAGTAAAATGACTTAATGGAGGCATCCAAATGAAGAAGAAGAGAAGCTCAGTGTGTCAGAGGAAGTCCCCCGGCAGTCTAGACCTATAGCAGCATAACTATAAGCATGTGAAAAGAAAATGTACTTGCATGAAAGGAGAATATATGTGTGTCTGGGAGTGAAAATACAAGTATGTGAAAGGAGAATATATGTGTGTGTGTGTGTGTGAGTGAAAATATAAATGTGTGAAAGGAGCATATATGTGCGTGAAAGGAGAATATATGTGTGCGTGAGATTGAAAATATATGAACATGAAAGAAGAATGTATGTGTGTGAAAGGGCCAGAATGAATTGTCTTGTACGGCCCCTCATATTTAGGGGTGCTATGAACCCACACCAATGTAAATAGTAGAAACAAAATAACTGTTTTAAAAATAATTTTACAAAAAAATGAGAAAATTTAATTCATAGAGAGATCACAAATTATATTAACCGTTACAGCCGACAATCAACAGTTGTGTTTCTAAAAAAAAAAAGAGTTGTGTTTCTGCATATGAGTGCTCGTAAGTTCATACGCAGCAATAAAGTTTATCTCATCGTCGTCTCATCTCAGTAGGCCTAGCTAATGTTAGAAAGTAATGCAACGTAACGATAAGGAGGAGGACAGCTCTCCATTCCGACACCCTGCTGTTCAGAAACTCCCCCACTCCCAAACACCGCTGCCTCTGGACACATAAGCGTTTCTTTCCTCAAAACTTTGAATTTTGAATTGCTTTCAATTTGTTCAGAGGCTGGGGTTTTTTTTAACATCCCAGGAAGCACTTTTTTCCTCATCTGTAACATTTTTTTTTTTTTTTTTTAAATCTTTAACATTATTGATTACATTACCACAGCCCGGTTCAGTAATACATGCAAAATGCTGTTTATGGAGGAATGACTTTCTGGAGTGTGTTTGAAAGCAGATTATTAACGCTGAAGCTTGTGTACCCAAAAGCTGCAGAGGAAATACCACCAAACTCCACTTTTAAACAGGTATTTTTCTTTCTACAACCATCACCAAGATACTGGCCTTTAAAGCCAAAATGAGGCTAGGTTTCAGCATATCCAAGACCTTCTTCAGTCAGAAAAGCGGTCTACATCCGCTCTGCAGCCTGTTGAAGCATTTTACAAGTTACTGATCGGACAGAGTTGTCAACATAATCCATCCATCCATTATCTCCCGCTTATCCTTATAGGGTCGCAGGGGCTGGAGCCTATCCCAGCTGTCTTAGGGCAGAAGGCAGGGTACACCCTGGACAAGTCAGACAACCACTCACACTCACATTCACACCTACGGTCAATTTAAATTAGCCAATTAACCTAATCCCCACACGTTTTTGGATGGTGGGAGGAAGCCGGAGCACCTGGAGAGAACCCACGCAGACACGGGGAGAACATGCAAACTCCACACAGAAAGGCCCCGGATTCAAACCTGGTACTCTCTTGCTGTGAGGCGACAGTGCTAACCACTACACCACCATGCCACCCAGAGTTGTCAACATAATCCACCAATCTTTTTGAACAACCAAACTTTAATACAATTTTTTTTTGTCAGGCTGCAGATCTTGATTAAAGCGAAGTGGGATTTCAACTGAACTTAAAAATGCAGTCTTTAAAATTTGATTGTGTGTATGTGCATTTTTAAAAACAGTTTGTTAAGCTGGCTGTGTGGACTCTTAAGGCAGAGAGAGAGACAGACAGGTGGCAGGTTTACAGGTAGTTTATTGAAACGTGATAGGAGAGGTGTCTGGACTGAGGGTGTGCTGGCCGGAATCAGGTCTGGTTGCGGGGCAGATAGTCCTGGACTGAACAGGAGAGAAAAGAAGTCAGGTTGGGCACAGACAGGAACAGAGCAAACATAAACTGATACAAAATACTAAGGGAAATAACTGACTGTGAGTGAGTCTATAATCCAGCACTGGCTGACTGTGGCCCAGGCTCTTAAATTGGCAGAGACTGATGACCTCACGAGCAGCAGCTGTGTAGCAGTTCCTGATCGACTGGGAGGGATACAGAACAGAGGAGCAGGAGTGGAAGCCAGCATCATTCATTTTGGACAAGTCCTTCATCACTGACTTTTACCGAAAGGCACCCTGAGATTCCTGGCCGTCTGGTGATGACCCTTAAGGGGGGGGGGGGTACTGTCATAGTGGTCAAGTTAGGTGTGCTTATTATTTCAGTCTTGTCATTTGGTCTTGTCATTTCCTTTTATTTTATTTTGAAATTAATTGTCTTCCCTTGTGTTTCAGCTTCACTCTTCCTGCCCCGTGTTTCCCGCGTCTGGTGATTGTCAGCCCTGCACCTGAATGTTTCCAGCTGTTCCCCATTACCCAGTGTATTTATGTCCGTGTCTCCCTTAGTCTTGTGCCAGAAACCTTAGAGAAGATAGTAAATAGAACAGGAAATAGAAGAGAAATATGGTGCGGGGACTTTAATGCACACAGCAGCCTTTGGGGTAGTAAACATACTGACAGTAATGGTGAGGTGGTGGAAGAACTGATAGATGTGAGGCAGTTAGTTTGCCTAAATAATGGAAATGGCACAAGGATTGACATATGTTCTAATACATTGTCAAGTACTGATCTCACTTTAATCTCCAATAATTTAGCAAGTTCTTGTGAGTGGAGTGTTAAAGACAGTTCAAGTATTGGAAGCGATCATTTTCCAATTATATGCTGTATAAATGTAGAGATAAGTGTGCAAGAAAGGCCTAGTCATAAGAAGTGGAAAAGCAGATTGGGGAAAATTTATAGAACTAGTGAAATTGTGTTCAGGTGAGGGTAATATTGAGGAATGTGCATCTGAAATTTCAAATTTAATACGAAATGCTGCATTAAATAGTATACCAATGAAGACTTTGGGAGGAGAGAAGAAAATGGTTCCATGGTGGAATGTTGAATGTACGCAAGCTATAAAGGAACGAAATTGTGCACTGAGAATATTGAGAAATAACTTAAATCAAGAAAATATACTCAATTATCAGAGGAAAAAAGCTTTAGTCCGTAGAGTAATTTAAAACTGTAAACGTAATGCATGGAGAAATTATTGCTCTGCTATAGGGAGGGAAGTTCAAATCGGAGCTGTTTGGTCAATGTTAAAAAAAAATGAATGGGAAAAATGAATACGTTAAAATACCTGTATTAGAGGAAGATGGAGTATTGGCAAGAACAAACAAGGAAAAGGCAAACATATTAGGTAAGAACTTTGCTAGTGTTCACAGTGGTAACCATCTAGATGATCTCCATAGACAAAGGAAAGAGGAGATCTTAAATGAAAATAGGGATGTATATAGAAAGAAAGATAATGAGGAAAGTGCTATAGATTCAGAAATAACCATGAATGAATTAGTAACAGCATTAAATGGAACTGGTTATACTGCAACAGGAGAGGATCAGCTGAGTTATGCTATGTTCAGGAAAGTACCTGAAGAAGTATTAAAGATAATATTGAAGCTATTTAATAAGATATGGGAAGAAGGGAAAATGCCAAAAAGCTGGAAGAGTGCTGTAATACTGTCTTTTAATAAACCTGGTAAAGATCCAGACAACGAAGGTAACTATAGACCTATAGCATTAACCTCTCATTTATGTAAATGGATGGAAATAATATTAGTCAGAAGACTCAATTACTTTTTAGAACATAGAGGGTTATTTGCATTATATCAAAGTGGATTTCGGAAAGGGCGTTCAACAATGGATGCTGGGGTAAAAGTAAGTAACGAGATAGAGAAAACATTTAAAATGAAAGAATTAATGATTATTGTATTTTTTGATATCAAAAAAGCTTATGATTCCATGTGGAGAGAAGGGTTGTCAATTGAACTGAACAGAATGGGAAAAATTAAGGAAGCAATAAATAAAACGGAACAGTGGTCATATGATTGGGGATTCAAACTTTCTACAAGCAAATCCTGCTACATGCTACTCACAAGGAAGAAAGGGATAAATAGACAGAGCCTGAAGCTATATGGACAAGACATGGAGAACGTAGATACATTTAAATATCTGGGCATTCGGTTAGAACAGAAGGGCCTATGGAAGACACATGTGGAGAAGGTGGAAGCAAAAAGTTGTTAATTTAATGAGAGCTATAGTGGGGCAAGAATGGGGAGCAGACAGACAGGCATTGATGTATATTTCTAGGGCTTTGATGAGCTCAATAATAGATTTTGGCTGTTTTGTGTATGGTGCAGCTGCCAAAACACACTTATATAAGATAGATAGAGTAGTAAATAAAGCACTTAGGATATGCACTGGGGCAATGAGGTCAACACCAATCAAGGCACCACAGGTAGAATTAGAAGAATTTCAAATAGATCTAAGAAGAGATAAACTTACACTTACATATTGGAGCCGTCTACGTGGGTGTGGTAAAGAAAATGCTACTAAGCGTGTAATTGAGGAATGTTGGGAATATAATAAATTTCAAGGTAATGGATTTGGGTGGATAACAAAGGCTAAATCACAGGAATATGTACTAGAAAACATTTGTTTTAATACCCCTACGCCTATTAGCAATGTTCCCCCCTGGCTATTCCCGAGTATAATAGAATTAAAGAAAGAATGGGAAGAGAGTGGGATAGGATATCTAGCAAGTTATTATATTAAACATAGATATTATAATTATTTAGATATATATACAGATGGGTCCAAGGATGAAAATGATAGAGTAGGTACAGGAATATATATACCCTTAATGAATGTTAATATTGGAAATAGGATTCCTGATAAGATGTCAGTCTATACAGCAGAAATGATGGCAATCATCATGGGACTACAGTGGGTAGAGGAAGTAAGACCTGACAGAGTAGTGTGTTGTGTAGACTCAATGGTTGTCCTTTTAAGCTTACAGTCTACATTATCGAACAGGTAAGATTTAATGCTGGAAATTCAGCAAACTTTCAGACTTCATAGGATTGGTGTGGAAGTACAATTTTGTTGGGTACCTGCCCATGTTGGAATAAAAGGCAATGATGGAGCAGCCAAAAAAGCAACCAGAATGCCAAATATTACAGATATACCCTTTGGTAAAGGAGAAGGTAAGGCAATATTCAAAAAAGAAATAATGATGAAATGGCAGGACAGATGGGACAGGGATAGCAGCGGAAGGAAATATTACAGGGAGTATATAGAGTTAATAGAAGAGAGGAGACTGTATTAACCAGATTAAGATTTGATCATACAGGTCTTAATAAAACAATGTTCTTGATAGGGTGGGAAAATAGGGTGATAGGGTGGGAAAAGTAATTCAAATGAATGTTTGGAGTGCAAAATAACATAAGATGTGGAACATGTACTGATGCACTGTCAGAAATATAGGGGAGAGAGGATGGAACTAATGCGAAAGATGGCGGAGGCAGGTAGAGTGTGGAGCCTTGAGGGTATTTTGGGAACAACAGGAAAAGGGGTGCAGGACACACAGAAAGCTTTAGTGGAGTATTTGAAAAAGACAAGATTATATGGTAGAATTTAAGGTTAGATGAAGGTGTTTTTTTTTTTTTTTAATTTCTACTTATTAATTAATTAAATATCAATTAAGTGATATACAGCGATCCATGCTACATACTCCGGTACAGTAGGTGGCGGTATGCACCTAATAAGTTATGGTTGTAACCCGCCATTAATCCAAAAGAAGAAGAAGAAGAAGAAGAAGTCTTGTGCCAGTACATCTTGTGTCCATGTGCCATGGCTACCAGCCATTCTCCACATCATTGCTTCTTGTCAGGTTCCCCTTCGTCAGTGATTGTCTGTGTACCAAGCTGTTTCCTTTGTGTCTTTGTCTCCCACGTCTGCAAGGCGGCACAGTGGTGTAGTGGTTAGCACTGTCGCCTCACAGCAAGAAGGTACCAGGTTCGAATCCCGGGCCCGGCGCCTTTCTGTGTGGAGTTTGCATGTTCTCCCCGTGTCTGCGTGGGTACTCCGGCTTCCTCCCACCGTCCAAAAACTAATTTAAATTGACCATAGGTGTGAATGTGAGTGTGAATGGTTGTCTGTCTCTATGTGAGGTGGCGACTTGTCCAGGGTGTACCCTGCCTTCCGCCCTAAGACAGCTAGGATAGGCTCCAGCCCCCCCGCGACCCTATGAGGATAAGCGGTAGATAATGGATGGATGGAGGTTTGTCTGCAAGTGTAGTTAGTCCTCTGTTGATGTTTTCTATATCTAGGTTTTTCCTCACCCTTTGTGAGCATTCTTTGTTAGTAGTTTTTGCTCTTTTTTGCTCCTCGCTGTTTGTGAGCGTTTTTTTGTTAAGCCAACGTCAGGGTGTTTTTTGTTGTAATTTTTCATGGCCATGCTCTTGAGTTTATTTGGTAATTTGATAGCCTTGTTGGTGCTTTTATGTTGTATTTCCTGGGAGCCAGGTTAGAGTGTCAATCCCTCCCTGTACCGTTGATTTCTGTTCTGTTAATAAATCTTCTTTTGCTACTTTACTTTGAGTCGTGCGTTTGAGTTCTACTTCCTATGATATATATACAGTATATATATATATTTTTTTTTTGCAAAGTTCTTACAGGATACTAGCAAGGATACTCTGGTAGAAAACATATAGGAGCGTCCTGCTGATATCAAACGATCAAAGTTTCCTCAGGTGGAACAGGCAAGATTGGTCTTTCTTTAACACAGAGTCCGAAGACACTCGCCTTCTTCTTATTGAAGTTAATAACTAGCTCTTTATTTTTATCAACATTAATCTGTAGAAAATTGGCATCACAAAAATGGGAAAAGAACTTAATCTCCCTTTCATAGGCCAAGTTGTCACCCTTATTGATAAGACCGATAAGAACAGTAACATCAGAAAATTTCAGCATATGGCAAACAGACTCACTATGTCCGCAATCTGCAGCACAAAAAGGGAGCTTAAACTGTTCCCTGAGTACCAGATGTACCAGATAATAGTTGAATAGTGAAGCTTAAACTGAACCAATTTGTTAGCAAAAATATGTGGTTGTATAGTACTGAATGGATTTTATGCAGCATAAAATTCAATGCATCATGGACACCAACACGCTTCCTGTAAGCGAATTGAAAGGGGTCTAAATAGGGTGTCACCTGTTCCCTATGTCTAGTTTTAGTAAGCCTAGTTAACTCCCTTTTTGAAATGGAAAACTCAGAGTTTCTGTCATTTCAGTGTTAACAGATTCAGAGTTTTCACTAAACCTGCTTTGTGAAACAGACCCCAGAAATATCCAGGTAATCTCCAGCATGAAGCAATGTTTTTTTCAGTGATCAGAGGCAATTTTAGCAGACTGATTAAACTATTTTCAGAAATTCAGCCAGCTGAAAAATGTTTTAATTATTTTACTGGCGCTCTGTAAAAATATACTCTTGTATAAAGATATATTTTATATATTATATATTGTTTATTTGCTGTGATGAGGGGTCAACTTGTCCAGGGTGTACCCCGCCTTCAGCCCGAAGACAGCTGGGATAGGCTTCAGCCCCCCCGCGACCCTATGAGGATAAGCGGTAGATAATGGATGGATGGATATTATTTTATCATAGTCAACTAACTAAAGGAAAATGATTAATTATTTCAAGTCGGTGATACTAGCCCAGTATTTACTTAGTATCTGTCATGATCGGTCTGTCTGGTTTGGTTAAGTTACCCATTTTTGTCTTGTGCTTACAGGTTGTATTGTCATTTCCTGTTTTATTTTGAAGTAACCGTGTTTTCCCTCTTGTTTCAGCTTCACACCTCCTCCTCGCCTTGTTTCCCGCATCTGGTGATTGTCTAACCCCGCCCTGATTGTTTCCACCTGTTCCCCATCACCTCTTGTATAAATAGTCAAGTCATGTCAAGTTTATTTGTATAGCCCAATATCACAAATTATGAATTTGCCCCATTGGGCTTTACAATCTGTACAGGATATGACACCCTCTGTCCTTTACAAATGACCCTCGCATCGACTAAGGAAAAACTCCCCAAAAAAAACTTTTAACAGGGAAAAAGAAAGAAAGAAACCTCAGGAAGAGCAGCAGAGGAGGGATCCCTCTTCAGGATGGACAGACGTGCAATAGATGCCATGTGTACAGAATAACAACAATGAAAACACATTAACACTACATATAGAATTGTATGGAAATGTCCAACTCAATATATCAACAGCTAATATACAGTGTGTATATATATATATATATATATATATATATATATATATATATATATATATATATATATATATATATACATATATATATGTATATATATATATAATTGTATGACAGTGTCCAAGGGGATGTTTACTCCATTTGAGTGAAAGATGGCCACAGCGTGAGGTGGGAGCGCAACACAGGCATGTCTGCTTTCTTAATATAGCTCGACAAACTATCCTACATGCTGGTTTTTGCACACCTGTCATATCTAGTGTTTAAAGTCCGTTTTTTCCTCTGCTTATTGTTGTTTGGTGCAACGACTGGATAACACTAAATTGCAAACAATGGCAGCTGATCAACAAAGCCTGATCTCCCTACAAACTTTGTGGGATGCCATTCAACAGATCAAGACTGATATGCTGGCTCATCTTGATTCAAAGGTGGATCCTATTCAAACAAAACTGTGTAGCATTCAGATGTCTCTTGATACCCTTGGAGAACATGTTTCTTCACTTGAGCACCAGGTCAGAGCAAATGAGGACGACATTAAAAACCTCAGCACGCTGACCAAAGAGCTAACTAAGGATAATGCTTACCTGTTGGACAAGATCCAGGACCTTGAGAATCGAAGCAGGGCCTCTAATCTTCGCTTTTTTAGGATCCCTGAACTTGTGGAAGGTCGAGACATCTTGGGCTTCATGTCCAAGTTGATTCCACAGTTATTCGGGCCGGAAAACTTTTCCACTCCTCCGGCCATTGAACGGGCTCACAGGACGCCTACCTTCCGCCACAATGACAGAGCAGGTCCAAGACCCATCCTGATTTAACTCCTCAAATTCCAGGGTAAGGTGAAAATCCTCCATCTTGCCAGAGAGAAGAAAGAGCTGGTGTTTCAAGGTAATCCCATATACATATATCCTGATTTCAGTGCTGAACTGGTGAAGAAACGCCGCTCCTTTGATCCAGTGAAGCGGAGACTCCATGAGTTAAATCTAAAATACTCTCTCCGATATCCGTCCACTCTGAGTGTCATTGTTGATGGGAAGCCACAGCTGTTTACCTGTCACATAGCCGCTGAAGCTGCTTTTATGACTCCTTCAAGCTCTCCCATGACTACTAACGTTACGAGCTTTCCCTTATAAGAAAAGATCATAGTGATCCATTAATGCTGTTGCAGTTCCTGTTATCATCATTATTTAATGAACAGAACTTTCTTTGGGACTGCGTCAATGATGTGTCATTTTGTTTCCTATTACGTCTGACTTATCTACTTATTTATTTACTCACGTCTGTCTATGGACTATCGTCGCTGGCATAACTTTTTTTTTCTTCTTTTTTCGCCGTAAATCGAAGCTGTTATTTGCATCCAGTTGTCAATTGGTATCGTAAAACCGTACTGTCGTAATGCCAGTTGCTTTAAGTACCACTGACAGTAAAAGGCGCGGAGCTATTGTCGCCTCTTTTTTTTCCCTCTCTCTGATGCAGACTATCCTGTTTGTGGACTATTAATGGTTTCTTTTTGTATTGAACCAATTTGATGCCTTGGCCTATGATGACTGGGGCTGCTGGGCCATTAGTTATTTGTGTTTTTTTGTGTTTTTGTTTGTTTTGTGTTTTTGTGTTCTGTATAGTTGTTTTTGTGTTGTATTTGCACAACCCTCTTAAACTTTTGTTGATTATTTACTCTGCCTAGTTCTGAACAGTGCTATTATCCAAATGATCCCCTACCTTTCAAATGAATAATATCAAAGGTCTAAAAATTATCCATCTGAATATCCGAAGTCTTCTCCCAAATATTGATTTACTTTGTGCATGGGTTGTTCAACACAATCCCAATATTATCACACTATCTGAAACATGGCTCAATTGCAATATATCTGACAATGAAATTAAACTTGAGAATTATGTATTATATAGAGCTGACAGAGGCTCCAGGGGAGGTGGTGTCGCTACTTATGTCTCCTCTAATTTAGTTGCTGAGCTAATTACACCCTCGGTTAAACCAACTTATTTTGAATATCTTTTTGTTAAAATCATTTTTCATCAGAATAAATATATCATAGTTGGTAATGTGTATCGACCACCCTCTGCTCCTGTAGAGTCTTCCAAGTGTTTTATGTCTGCCTTTGAATCTATCTCTTCTAAGAATGAAATGATTATCTTAGGCGACTTCAACAAAAGGGCGGCATGGTGGTGTAGTGGTTAGCACTGTCGCCTCACAGCAAGAAGGTACTGGGTTCGAATCCCGGGGCCTTTCTGTGTGGAGTTTGCATGTTCTCCCCGTGTCTGTACTCTCTGGGTACTTCCTCCCACCATCCAAAAACATGCATGGGGATAAGCGGTAGATAATGGATGGATGGACTTTAACAAAAAATGATTAGACAAGTCTTCAGCTTAAGATAAAAATAACTTTGAAAATCTTAATTCAACACAACTCATAAAGGAACCCACTCGTATTACTCCTAAGTCTCAGTCCCTACTTGACTGGATACTTGTCACTCATCCTGACAGATTTGTTAAAGCTGGCATTTTGTCAGATTGTCTCAGTGATCACTCAGTTATATACTGAATATGGAAAATTAAAATTCCCAAATTACCACCTAAATTAATTACAATTAGACAACATAAGAAAATGAACATGGACTTATTTATTGATGATCTAATCTCAATTAATTGGGACAGGTACCAGTTAATACCAACTGTTCAGGATGCCTGGGACTTTCTTTACTCCGAGTTTACACAAGTAGTTGACAAACATGCACCATGGAAAATTTCTAAGGTTAAGGGTAGACATCTTCCGTGGATAAATACTGACCTTATAAGCCTTTTTAGACAGAGGGACAAGGCTTGGGCTAAATTTTGGCAAACTAGGGAAAATGCGGACTGGGAAACATACAGGCAACTAAGAAATATTTCCAAGACAAAGACCCGCAATGCAAAGTCTGACTATTATAAGGAATGTCTCTCCAATAAGTTTCAAAATCCTAAACAATTCTGGAACAGTATAAAACCCATAATAAATACTTCTGATAAAAGTCTTATTAATAAAATATGTGATGGTAATGCTATAATTCATGATCCCTCTTTGATTGCTCAAGTGTTGAGTTGGCATTTTTCTACAGTCTGCTCTGATTTAATTTCAAACTTCTCTTACAATCATATCTCTAATATGTCCTCTTGTCATAGTATCTTTTCATTGACTAAAATTACACCCTTAGAAGTTCACAATGTTATTAAACAACTTAGTCTGAGTTGTGGCGCTGGCGCTGATGGGATCGAATCAAGATATATTAAAATGGCCTCTAATATCCTTATGTTTTCTCTTGCTGATCTGTTCAATTTGTCTTGTGTTACCTGTGAAATAAAAGCATGTGGAAATATTCAAGAATTACACCAATACACAAGGGAGGTGACACTCTTGATCCAAATAATTATAGACCAATATCAGTAATATGTACGGTTGCAAAAGTTTTTGAAAAATTAATTTTTAATCAAATATCTGATTACCTTAAAATCCATAATATCCTGTCACATTCTCAGTCTGGATTTAGACCAAATCACTCAACAACCACTGCTCTTGTAAAACTCACTAATGATATATTTTCAGCATGTGATTCTGGTGATCTCACATGTGCTATCTTTATTGATTTGAAGAAGGCTTTTTATTCGGTCGACCACTATTTACTGTTGGACAAGCTTTATGCAATTGGTTTTTCACAAAATGCACTTTTTTGGTTTAATTCTTATTAGCATAATAGAAAGCATTGTGTTGTTTTTCAAGGCTGTAAGTCTGACTTATTTGTTCAACAAAGAGGTGTGCCCCAAGGTTCAACACTTGGCCCTCTTCTCTTTTCAATTTTCATTAATGATCTTCCCCTAATTTGTTCTAATACATCAGTTCAACTATATGCAGACGATACCGTGATCTATTCTTCTAAATCTAATATTTCACAAATACAAGAGGCCCTTCAATCAGACTGCAATATCATACAAAACTGGCTTTCTTCCAATAGACTGCTACTCAATAAAATCTTACACCATGGTCTTCGGGACTAAACATAACCTAAAAATGAAATCTAATAATTTAATAATATCATGTAACGACGGTACAAATCTGCATAGAGTTGAGCAATTCAAATATTTAGGATTATGGCTTGACCCAGAACTCACTTTCAAACTCCACATTGATTATATTTATCGTAAAATCAGCTTTGGAATCAGTGTTTTGTTTCGATCCAAGAACTGTTTTACACTCAATGTTAGAAGGAAACTTGCCTTACAACTTATTTTACCCTTTTTTGATTATGCTGATGTAGTATATCTTAACACTTCCAAAAGCTACCTTCTGCCCCTCAATACTGTATATAACAGTCTTTCTAGATTTGTTCTTGGTTGCTCATTTTACACCCATCACTGTATCATGTATAATTCACTTAATTGGCCCACACTCAATATAAGAAGACATAATCACTGGTTACAGTTTATTTTTAAATGTATACATTGCAACTATCTTGCTTATTTACAACATTTTTTGATTCCATATTCCTCAATATATCAATTAAGGCACTCATCTCATTACTTTTTCTCCATTCCTTCAGTGAATAAAACAATTGGTAAAAGAGCATTCATGTTTAAAGCGCCATCAGACTGGAATAATCTCCCTTTAAACATTCGTTCATTGACTTCTTTTCATACGTTTAAATGTGCCTTGTCTTCTTATTTTGAGCTAAAGTGCACGTTTCCGATGACATTTTGTCAATATTATCTATAGCACATTATAATCTCAATTTGTAATTATTAGCATATATTTCTTACAGTTTTGCTAGGCTTATTTTATTACTGCCATGGCCATTTGTGGCCATAGTAATATGCTTTTTTTGTATTTTTTTTCTGTTTTGTTTTTTTTGGTTGTGCTGTTTGTGGGTTTTTTTTTTTTTTTTTTTGTGTTTTTGAAGAAGCCTGGGCAGCACGTCCTCCTCTCCCCCACACCAACCAGAAGAAGTCTTGTCTCCCCTGTCTCGTTGCGTGATCTTCATGTCCCCAGTGGTCGTCGCTTCCTGTTCTTCTGAGATCCTTTCATCGGTTTCCAGCTTCCTACTCGTCCTTAGTGGTCATCCTTTGTGTTGTAACTTTGATAGCCTTAGCATTTTCTGTTTATTAGAAGAATCCTCCCTGAGAGTTGATCCTAGTTGTTTCCCTTACTTACTGGTTTTTGTTTAGAGCCCCTTCAGTTCACTAGAAGAATCCTCTTTTGAGTAGATCCTAGTTGTTCCTTCCCCCCCTTAGATTAGATCTAGTGTAGAGTCGTAGCTGTCTTTGTGTTTGTAGATTTAGTTTATTAGAGTACGCTTCCCCTGATCCCTTAGTTTATCGCCCTCCTGTTTCCGCTGTTATATTTTCGTGGTAATTTTCATAGCCTGTAGTTAGAGCAATATTTCTGTTATGAGGTAATGTTAATCTGTTTTCCCTCTCGGCTTTGAGAGTGGCTTTGTGTTACCCCCCCGTTCATTGTTGAGTGCAGTGAGTGTCGGGATTCCCTGGTGCACGTCTCTGTCTGCCTGGAGGAGCGCGTCTGTCGTCCACCACCCTGCTGGAATATCATGCTCATTTCTCTCTGAAAATTCAAAAAAAAAAAAAAAAAAAAAAAAAACTGTGAGTCGTGCGTCTGGGTTCCCTGCCATGGATCCCTGTCAGTATTGGATTGTTACCAAAATTCCCAGTCCCCTGACAGCACAAACAACACTATGATCTAAATTAAATATGTCGATACAAATGTTAAATTAAGTATTAAGATTTTTTTTTTTTTTTTTAACCCAAGGTTTACTAAAATTAGACATAGTAGACACAATAACTCTTAATTTTTTTCACCGAACCATGATCCTGGGTGGGTGGCTATAAAAATAAGTGCAAGAAGTGTTTATTTTGATCAAACCAGACTTGCAGTTGTTGGAGAGACTGAGAGGGATGTAAGTTTTATTTTGTGTCAGTGGAGTTTGAATAAAGTGTGATTTACAGTTTTTCACCTCCAGAACAACTGATCCAGCTGAAACTAGAGCAGCATGGCACACACTCATCAAATAGACCTACAGTTCAATTAGTGGCTGTTATCAATGGCATGAATGGCTCTTTAAGTCAGTCATCCCTCCTCCCTGACTAATAATTAGTAACACAGAAATAAGTGGTGGTGTCCTACTGTGAAGTCATTAATTCCTGATGGAACAGAGTGAATAACAATGTGTTGTACTCCCCCTTTTTAGACAGTGCAATTAGATTTCAGTTCAGTTAAATTACATTGGCCTAATTAATGACGTTAAATTAATGAATCCAGGCGCATGCGCCGCGGTGTATGCAGCCTGTTCCAGTCGCTCCTGCTTACTTCAACTTTGTTTTTAACTTTTTCCTCTCTTTACTATCTTATTGTTCTATTTTTTTAAGTTTAGTAATCTATAAGTTACGGCCTCTCTAACTATGCTTGTTTGGAGAGTTTTTGTTGTCTCGCTGGTGGTGGAATCACTACTTTTACTCTGCCACTGGACGGACGCTCTGCAGCACCGCTTGGTCTACTCCGTGGATCAGCTGTTGGAGCTGAAGCCGGCTAGCTTGGCCGTAGTGGTCGAGGATATCCCCGCTGAACTACGGAGAAAAACACACCGGGGATGCAGAGGAAAAGGGTCGCTACGGCGGAGGAGAGGAGCGAAACACCGGAGACTTAGGGAGGGGAAGATATTTAAGCCGTACCTCCCTTCTGTCATCATGGGCAACGTGAGATCACTGGGGAATAAGATGGATGAACTAACAGCGCTAACCCGCAGTCACCAGGAATACCGGGAGAGTAGCTTAATGGTTTTCTCGGAGTCATGGCTACATGTGGATATTCCTGACCACAATGTTTCCATTGAGGGTTTTCACACTGTCAAGTCAAGTCAAGTCAACTTTATTTGTATAGCCCAATATCACAAATTATGAATTTGCCTCATTGGGCTTTACAATCTGTACAGAATATGACACCCTCTGTCCTTTACAATGACCCTCGCATCGACTAAGGAAAAACTCCCCCAAAAAAAACCTTTTAACAGGGAAAAAGAAACGGAAGAAACCTCAGGAAGAGCAACAGAGGAGGGATCCCTCTTCCAGGATGGACAGACGTGCAATAGATGCCATGTGTACAGAATAACAACAATGAAAACACATTAACACTAACATACAAAATTGTATGGAAATGTCCAACTCAATATAACAACAGCTAATATACAGTGTGTATATATAGAATTGTATGAGAGTGTCCAAGGGGATGAAGAGCATCATCAAGCTATCAGCAAAGGATGAGAAGCATGTCGTCCTCTCCACCATGCCAACCAGAAGAAGCCTGGGCAGCACGTCTTCCACTCCACCACACCAAACAGGAGAAACCTCCGCAGGATGACCTCATCACCACCACGTCACTCAGAACCAGAAGATGAAGCCTGACTGGTCTGCACAACCACTACTCCACCAGGTAGACTGGATCCATGGATACCTGTGAGATGAGAACGCACAGGGACTACGAGGCACAAAACTAATCTGCAGCATGTGTTAAAGGGAGGAAGAGTAAACACATCCTCTTCTCCACTACTCTAACAGATACAACCTGAGCAGCATCGCCTCTTCTCCATCTCACCACCATCAGGACAGACGAAGCCTGGATGACATCACCTCCTTCTCAACAAGTAGCCTCAGCTCACGGACACCTGGGAGCTGGGAGCACAGGAACTCCGATGAAGAAGATGAGTTAGTAAAATGACTTAATGGAGGCATCCAAATGAAGAAGAAGAGAAGCTCAGTGTGTCAGAGGAAGTCCCCGGCAGTCTAGACCTATAGCAGCATAACTAAGGATTGATCCAAGGCAGCCTGAGTCAACCTTGGATCAGTCCTAACTATAAGCACTATCAAAAAGGAAAGTCTTAAGCCTACTCTTGAATAAGGGGATGGTGTCTGCCTCCCGGACTGAAAGAGGGAGTTGGTTCCACAGAAGAGGAGCTTGATAACTGAAAGCTCTAGCTCCCATTCTACTTTTATAAACCCTAGGAACCGCTAATAGTCCTGCATTCTGAGAGCGTAGAGTTCTAGCAGGATTATAAGGCACTATTAGCTCTTTAAGATAAGATGGTGCCTGACCATTAAGTGCCTTGTAGGTGAGGAGGAGGATTTTAAATTCTATTCTAGATTTTACAGGGAGCCAGTGCAGAGAGGCTAACACCGGAGAAATATGGTCTCTTTTCCTGGTTCTGGTCAGAACACGTGCTGCAGCGTTCTGGACCAGCTGGAGAGTCCTGATAGACTTATTAGGGCAGCCTGATAATAACGAGTTACAATAGTCCAGCCTGGAAGTTACAAATGCATGGACTAATTTTTCTGCATCGTTTTGGGAGAGAATATGCCTTATTTTTGCAATGTTACGCAGATGAAAAAAGCTGTTCTAGCTGTTTGTTTCATGTGGACGTTGAAGGACATATCTTGGTCAAAAATTACCCCTAGATTCCTTACAGTGGTGTTCGAGGCTGGTACAAAGCCACCTAGAGTAAATAAGTCATTAGATAGGTTATTTCTGAGATTTTCAGGGCCAATTAGAATAACCTCAGTTTTATCTGAATTTAACAACAAGAAATTGTGCGCCATCCAAGTTTTTATATCCTGAAGACATGTTTGGAGTTTAGCTAACTGGCTGGATTCGTCTGACTTAAATGACAAATATAGCTGAGTATCATCTGCATAACAGTGAAAGTTTATGGAGTGTTTCCTGATAACATTGCCTAAAGGAAGCATATATAAAGTAAATAGAATAGGCCCAAGCACAGAACCTTGAGGAACTCCATAACTGACTATGGACTGCATGGAGGACTCATCATTAATGTGAACAAACTGTGATCGATCCGATAAGTAGGATTTGAACCAGCTTAAAGCAGTTCCTCTGATGCCAGTTAAATGTTCTAATCTCTGCAACAGGATATGGTGGTCAATAGTATCAAAAGCAGCGCTGAGATCTAACAAGACAAGTACTGAGACGAGTCCATGGTCTGACGCAATTAGCAGGTCATTAGTAATTTTCACCAGAGCGGTCTCGGTGCTATGATATTTTCTAAATCCTGACTGAAAGTCCTCAAATAGATTATTGTTCTGGAGGAAGTCACACAGCTGACTGCACACTGCTTTCTCAAGGATCTTAGAGAGAAAAGGAAGGTTGGATATTGGTCTATAGTTGGCTAAAACCTCTGGATCAAGACCGGGCTTCTTCAGAAGAGGTTTGATTACGGCTACTTTAAATGACTGAGGTACATAGCCTGACAGCAAAGATAAGTTGATCATGATTAATAAAGAGGTGCTCAGTAACGGTAAAGCTTCTTTAAGCAGTGAAGTTGGGATGGGATCTAAGAGACAAGTAGAAGGCTTAGATGAGGAAATCAATGAAGTCAGTTTGTGGAGGTCTATGGGAGAAAGGCAGTCCAAGTATACATCAAGTTCTTCAATGAGTCCTATGCTTCCTGTGTTTAAAGACAAAGCAGTTTCAGTCAAAGGCACAGTGTGACTGATTTTCTCCCTAATAGTTATAATCTTCTCATTAAAGAAGCTCATGAAGACTGTCCGGGCTGACAGGGACTGCACTACGAGCGGTAAGCGCAAAGGAGGGGGGCTTGCTGTGTATGTGAACAACAAGTGGTGCCACCCAGGTCACATTACCACCAAGGACCGCATCTGCAGCCCGGTTATTGAACTCTTAGCTGTGGGCCTTCGTCCATATTATGTACCTCGTGAATTCTCACATGTCATTGTGGTGGCAGTGTATATTCCCCCGTCCGCTAACCCGACATCGGCATGTGATGTGATCCACTCAACCATAGCTGGACTACAGACTGCACACCCGAGCGCTGTCATTATAGTCTCGGGTGACTTCAACCATGTCTCCATTAAAAAGACACTCCCGAAATTTACCCAGTATGTGACCTGTAATACCAGAGAGGAGAGGACCCTGGATCTGCTGTATGCTAATGTAAAGGACGCATACACATCCACATCTCTCCCCCCGCTGGGAAGATCAGATCACAACTTGGTGCTTCTCACCCCCTGCTATGTGCCTCTGGTGAAGAGGCTGCCTGTGACCACAAAGACTGTGAGGACGTGGTCAGAGGACTGCTATGGGACCCTGCAGGGCTGTTTTGAGATGACTGACTGGAATGTACTCTGTGAGCCACATGGAGAGGATATTGATGGGCTTACAGAGTGCATCACCGATTACATCAATTTCTGTGTGGACAGCATTGTCCCTGCAAGGACTGTGGTCTTTTACCCAAACAACAAGCCTTGGATAACAAAAGACATCAAAGCCATACTGAATCAAAAGAAGAGGGCCTTCAGAGGTGGTAACAGGGAGGAGTTGAGGGACATTCAGAGGGTCCTGAATGCCAGGATCAGAGAGGCCAAGGACAGCTACAGGAGGAAGCTGGAGAGGAAACTCCAGATGAACAACTTGAGGGAGGTCTGGAGTGGCATGAGGACCATCACCGGCTTCAGACCAGCTGGCGGTGGAGCTGTTGGGACTGTGGCTGAGGCCAATGAGTTTAACCTATTCTTCAACAGGTTTGACACTGCAGCCTCAGCCCCTACTGACTGTACTGCTGGCTGTCTCCAGCCATCATCGTCTCCAACCCCCCCTCTTCCTCCTGATGGCAGCTCTTCCAACGTGTGGACCCCCTCACTCCCATCCCCCACTCCTCACACCTCTTCAGGCTCCCATGTTATCTGCCCCCCTCTCTCTTTGGACATCATCCCCTCCACCCCTCCTCAACCTGCATTGTTCACACCTCTTCATGTTCGGAGACAGTTGAGCAAACTCCCTGCTGGTAAGGCTGCTGGCCCTGATGGTGTCAGCCCACGGGTCCTTAAAGCCTGTGCTGAACAGCTCTGTGGAGTGCTGCACCATGTCTTCAACATGAGCCTGAGCCTCCAGAGAGTCCCTCTGATATGGAAGACGTCATGCCTCGTCCCAGTGCCGAAAACACCGCAGCCCAGCAGTCTCTCGGACTACAGACCGGTGGCACTGACGTCACATATTATGAAGACTCTAGAGAGACTCGTCCTGGAGCTGCTCAGGCCTATGGTCAGGCCTCACCTGGATCCCCTCCAGTTCGCTTACCAGCCCCGGATTGGAGTTGAGGATGCCATCATCTACCTGCTGAACCGTGCCTACACCCACCTGGACAAGCCAGGGAGCACTGTGAGGGTCACCTTCTTTGACTTCTCCAGTGCTTTCAATACCATCAGACCTGCTCTGCTGGGTGACAAGCTGACGGCGATGCTGGTGGATCCCCCCCTTGTGTCCTGGATTGTGGATTACCTCACTGGCCGACCACAGTTCGTGCGCTTGAGGCACTGTGTATCTGACACAGTGGTCAGCAACACAGGGGCCCCACAAGGGACTGTCCTCTCTCCTTTCCTCTTCACCCTTTACACCACGGACTTCAACTACCAGACAGAGTCTTGCCATCTTCAGAAGTTTTCTGACGACTCTGCTGTAGTTGGTTGTATCAGCAAGGGTGAGGAGGCTGAGTACAGAGCTGTGGTGGACAACTTTGTCTCATGGTGTGAGCTAAACCACCTGCAGCTCAACACAACTAAGACCAAAGAGCTGGTGGTGGACTTGAGGAAAACCAGGACACCTGTAACCCCAGTTTCCATCCTGGGACATAATGTGGACATTGTTGAACACTATGAATATCTGGGAGTGTTCATAGACAATAAACTGGACTGGACTAAAAACACTGAAGTCCTTTACAAGAAGGGACAGAGCCGCCTCTACTTCCTGAGGAGGCTCCGCTCCTTCAGCATCTGCCGGACTATGCTGAAAATGTTTTACGAGTCTGTGGTGGCCAGTGCTGTTCTGTTTGCTGTGGTGTGCTGGGGCAGCAGACTGAGAGCAGCCGATGCCAACAGACTCGACAAACTGATTAGGAAGGCCAGTGATGTTGTGGGGATGGAGCTGGACACTCTGACAGCAGTGTCTGACAGGAGGATGCTGTCTAAACTGAGGGTGATACTGCAGCATGCCTCCCACCCTCTCCACAACACTCTGGTCAGGAGCTCCTTCAGCAAGAGACTCATTGCTCCTAAATGCACCACTGAGCGCCACAGGAAGTCATTCTTACCTGTGGCCATCAAACTGTATAACTCCTCCCTCTGACTGAATATAGTGCAGTGTAAATATCCATTTCATTTTATCATGTAAATATCCATTTCATCATGTAAATATCCATTTCATCATGTAAATACCCATTTCATTTCTTTATTATGTGCAGTTAGTATTTATCTTTATCTTTATTATTTACTGTTTACTTTCATATTTGATTTTATTTATTTGTATTTTAGTGTCTACTTTTGCCTGTTTTAGAGTTTACTTATATTTCTATTTTATCTCTTGTTTCCACTGCTGTGTGCTCTCCTTTTTTTGCACTGGAACGAAAACAATTTCCCCTTGGGGATTAATAAAGTATTCTGATTCTGATTCTGATAAAGAGAAGACATACACTCAGTGTCTTAATTGGGGAATTCACTAAAATTTGATTAAATGAGAGAAACATATTTAGACCAGATTAACAATGCAATTCTGGTTTGCCATGGAAATATGTTAACTTTCATGAGCTTCATAAGGTAAGTTGTTATTTTCTCTTTTTCACCTAATAAGGGTTTGTGTTGAGAGAAGAGAAGATAATAATTACTGCAGAGTGCTCCCAATGGTCCATCAAATCAAATATATTAAAGTATAATGTGTAATATTCAGTTATTTTAACGTACTGTTAGGGTTAGCATTCTAAATGTTGTTGCTTTTGTCATGCCCTCTGCCTCCTTATGTATGTGTGTGTGTGAGATTACTAATGGAGGACTGGTGCGCTGACTGGGAGGCTGCTACACAGCTGCTGCTCGTGAGGTCATCAGTCTCTGCCTATTTAAGATTCTGGGCCACAGTTAGCCAGTGCTGGATTATAGACTCACTCAGAGTTCTGTGAGTTTTTCACCAGCTCAATTTCAATTCACCAGCTCTGAGTATTATCAGTTTGTGTTTGCTCTGTTCCTCTCTGTACCTGAACTTGCTCCATTCCTGCCTGTACCTGACCTGACCTCTTTTCTCTTCCGTTCCGTCCTGGACTACCTGCCCTCCCACCAGACCCGATTCCAGCCAGCACACCCTCAGTCCAGACTCCTCTCCTATCCATCCATCCATTGTCTACCACTTATCCTCATAGGGTCATAGGGGGGCTGGAGCCTATCCCAGCTGCCTTAGAGCGGAAGGTCGCCACTTCATCGCAGGGCACATAGAGACAGACAACCATTCACACCTACGGTCAATTTAAATTAGATGTTTTTTTTGAAAATTACATTGTTGTGTCTCATCAGTTATAATAGTTTATTCTCTAAAAACATGTCTTAAATACATGGGCCCTGTAGGTTCAGGAGGCTGATATCACCTATTTATTTCAGTAAGCCAAAGTGGGTGGAGCCCAGCAGCTCATTTGACAACAAAAAAGAAACTACAGAAGAACGACTGCTAGGTCAGTTTTCCTTACATATTTGTCACGGAAGTGTTGGTACGCTGTGAGGTGGCAGCTCCACCAACCAACTATCCGGCGGAAGGCTAACAACCCACCCAGGAGAAACCCCCTTGTGTTACAAAACTGATCAGAAAAAGAAGCCGTACTGCCCAACACAGTAACGGACCCAAGCCTGCCCCCGACCATCGAGTACAGATCAACCTTCATCATAGGACCTGCATCGCCACATGGAATGTCGAGACACTCCTTCGCCCCGGAGCTGCCACCCTGCTGTCCCAAGAGCTCTGCCACTATAACATCACCCTGGCAGGGCTCTGCGAAGCTCGATGGCAAGGCAATGGTGACACAACAGCAGGCGACCTTTGCTACATCTGGAGTGGCCCAGGGAGACAGACAAGCCTTTATAGCATTGCACTTGCCATCCCAAAGGCCCTCCGCAAGTACCTCATCAGCTGGATACCCCTGTGTGACAGGCTATTGTCTGCCCGCTTTCTTCACCAACACAGCAAGCTGACAGTAATTGTTGACTATGCCCCCACTGATGTTGCTGATGAGGATGTGAAGGATGCCTTCTTTGACCAACTCCATCATTGGCCAAGCCCCACCACACATCACCATCATCCTCACCGATGCCAATGCAACTCTGTTCAGCAGTGATCATCCCACCGGCTCACCTGCCGGCACAACTTTTGCAGACAGGTCCACAAACGATAATGGTAACCGCCTTCTCCTTCTCTGCCACTACAACATCTGCGTTGCTGATACATGGTTTCCTCGGAAACTCATCCATCACTGGACATGGTAAAGCCCAGAAGGCAGAACCATGAAGGCGCTGGACCTCATCTCCCAACGCTGGAAGTCATTTGTCACCAACTGCTGCGTGTACAGAGGAGCAGAGCTTGGCAACACTGACCATCGTCTGCTGGTTGCCCAGCTTAAGCTAAAACTGCGAGCCAACCAGCTCACCAAAACTCAGTCTTACCTGGACCCCTCCCTACTTGGCAACCCTAACATCGCCACAGATTTCAGTTGCTCCATCCGCCACACCTTCGATGCCCTGACTACTGACAAAGTTTGCGACTGGCTGACCTTCAAGGAAAGTGTCATCCAGTCAGCTCACAATGTCCTCGGACACCCACGATCCTCCCTGAAAAAGCCTTGGATATCGGAGAGGACACTCAATATCATAGACCGGCGGCGTGAGGCCCGGCTCTGTGGTGACCTGATGGAATATCGCTGACTGAACTGCCACTATAATGTGGCTATAGCTGAGGACAGGGAGAAGTTTTGGCAAGCAAAAGCTAAACACCTAGACTCTGCAGCGAATAGTAACAACATGAGCTGTGTCTTCAGTTTGCTGCGCCTACGCATTAAGACAGCCCTGGTGAAAGATTCGGATGGCAACTTTACAACAACCGAAGCCAACTGCCTCGAGTGCTGGAAAGAGCAGGCATCATTCTACTCTTCTGGAAATGCAAGGGTGACAGGCTCGTCTGCGGCAACCATAGAGGCATCACCCTTCTCTTCATCCCCGGCAAGCTCTTTACCAGGATCTTGCTCACTCGTACTCTACCAGCCATTAGAAGCAACCACCGTCCCCAGCAGGCTGGATTCATGCCTAACCGCTCCACAACAGACCACATCTCTGCCATTAGTTTGCTGATAGAGATGACCTATGAATTCCGTAAAGACTGCCATATGTACATTGGGTTCATAGATCTGAAGTCTGCCTTTGACACCGTCTGCCATACTTGACTGTGGAATATCCTACAGCGTGAGAAATTTGGCCTCCGAGTGAGCTGGGAAAAAAACAACTTCATGTATGTCAGTGATGGACCCGATCCACCTCCCCTGCAGCTTGATAACGACATTGTAGAGCCCGACAATAACTTTGTATATTTGGGGTCCATAGTAACAGATAATGGTGACCTAAAACCAGAGATTATCCGCAGAAGAGCCTTGGCAGCATCTGCTTTGCAGACCCTCTGGAAACCACTCTGGTGACACCAGACCATCTCACGCAAGACGAAGCTTCGGATCTATAACTCAGCGGAACTCTCCATCCTGCTCTATGGCTTATAAATTTGGCCCTTACATAAGACTCTGGCTGCAAGACTAGATGGATTTGACAGCAGAGCTCTCAGAACCATTGAGAACATCAGGTGGCCCCAGCGGGTCTCCGATGAAGCACTTAGAGCCTGCACGTGCCAGCACAGAGCATCTTGCCTGGTCGTGCAGCGTCGCACCAGCTGGCTTGGCCATGTCCTCCGCCTTCCTCCTGACCATCCAACAAGAGCCATTTTCCAGTTTGACCCAAGGGCTGCAGACTGGAGATGACCCCGAGGCAAGCCCCGCACCCGATGGCTCGACGTCATTGTGGGTGACCTCCAACAACATGGAGTTGCTGTCAAGGATGTAGAACAGCTGGCCCAACACCACCAGTGCTGGAAACAACTGGTTCATCTGATTGGCTCAATGCACAGGGACGGGATGCACCCCCCTTCACAAGAGCACAAAGAAGAATAAGAAGAAATAGAAGTTTTGGTCCATCAGATCAGTCTTCCTGTTGATCTCCAGAGACCGATCTCTGAGGGACAGAGATTATTTTTCAATCAAACAAATAAAATGTGTAGCTACACAATATTTAATGGAGCCGCATACATGATTTGGCCCTACATAATTCTGGAGAAATATTACCAGTCGGGGAATCCTGATGTGAACTGCACATGTGGGACCTTGTTGGATGACAGTCTGGCCTTTGGGCAGGACAAAATTAAGGACATATACTGTAAGAGATACTGACCATTTTCTATTGTGTTGTAGCAAGAAAACTAAATTTGATTGTTTTTGTTGAATACGTTTGTTGAATGTTTAGTTCTTTTTAAAAAAGACAATTATACATTTTTTATGAAGCTCATGTTATACATTCTATTTCAGGAGCTTGAAAGAAGTTAAAAATTGAGACCAGCAGATTTTGACATTCCAATTATTTAAAACTACAGTTGCTAATCTTGGAGCTCCAGCAAGAGAGCTCGCAAGATTTGAAAGTGGAACAATCTCAAAGCTCCACCCCGAGATGAGACATGAAGGCATCTGATTGGTTCTTTCCATTTGGACCGAGTGGCAGTTTATTGGTGCAGGACTAGAGTTTTTCCAGTTCTGCAGCTGCCACAAAGGTCTGATTCTTTTTCTTCATTTTTCTTAATGTTCTTCCTTTTACATAATGTAGTGACTGCTCTCAGGAAGTATATTGGGGCAGCTCAGCTAAAATAGTCCTATAAATTGTATATTTTCCAACAAAGGCAACACATTTGGCACAAGTGGATTATTATATGATAATATATAGATGTCAGGCACTGTTATTCTCTCTAGGGGCCGAAATATGCACTAAATGCTGCAGAAAATAATCTGATTTTTTGACTCTGAGAACAACAAAGGAAACAGATTGAAGTAGTGTGGTGATTTCAGGCAAGAGCTGAGTTGTGGCTTGCTTCATTTGGATGACAGCTGACAGTAAATCACTTGCTAAACTGGACACATATAGTTGCAGATTTCTTACTAAATACAGTCAAGTGTTGGACCTCAGTAATGGTGACAGGTAGGTGTAATGAGAACTGAGGCCACACGGCAGGTCTTCTGTTTCCATGGAGGTATTAAACACCTTTCACACCATTTCACTGTTGGTACCGAGCCAGCCTGCAATTTTTCTTGTGTGATTATAATGAGTCTAAATGTTACAGAGGTGTAAGATTTCTCAAATACAGTGTGGAAATTAAGTTCCATGACAGTTTTCTGTGTCTGTCTGTGTGTCATAGCTCGATGACATGTTCCATTAAGAAGAGCACGGCCCCTGAAGTAGAAACACCATCTGTTACATGAAAATAAATCATACTAATCACTGAGTGCTACATGACAGGAGGCTGGAAGAGATGGAGGCTGAGATGAGATGGAAGGATGGATGATGAAGACATTTAGAATGTGAGGTAAGGAAATGACTGGAATAGAGATGATGTATGTGATCATCAAGTACTGTAAAACAACATGTCTGTAGGAGCTGTCTCTCTTTTAAGTTAATATGATGCCATCGTCATTTGAATTGGATCAGATTTGATTTTCCTTCATTAGTGTCAGAAGGGACAATATAAAAAATGAGAATAGAATATCAGTAGAAAACAACCAAGTGGAAAAAGCAAAAACATCATCCAGTAAGGGTCCTGGATACTCGAATATCTGGAACTTTATAAGGTCAACAGGACACTAAGAGCCTTCATCAAGAACTCCATGAGCCTAGAAGCCAACTCAAACCCGATCGCCCAAGTCACCATCATGTGTGGCATATACCAAGGGGATGCACTATCACCACTGCTGTTCTGCATAGGTCTGAACCCACTCAGTCAGATCATCACAAAGAGCGGCTTTTGATACAGATTCCGAAGCGGGGCAACAATAAGCCACCTGCTCTACATGGATGACATTTCTTGACCCACTGATCCACCTGTTACATCAATAATGACTGTTCATCTGTGTTTCACTGCACCCATTTGTTTATTTGCACAATGACTAAAATCACAAGCCATAATTATTTATCAGCTTATACATCTTGTACTTTTAATACTGTTCTTCTGTAATGTAATTTAATTGTAAATAGTAATACTTTTCTGTTATTTTTATTGGTTTTTATTTGTACTGTGATTGCATTTCTTACTGCTGCTACAAAATAATTTCCCAGGTTGGAATCAATAAAGTAATTCTATTATGTTCTATTCTATTCTGTACACCACCAGGATCTACAGTGACAACATAGGGATGTCACTCAGATTGGACAAGTGTGGCTGGATGGTATCGAGGAGAGGCAAGATGATCAGAACTGAAGGGGTGGACCTACCAGGAGGCAGGATAGGAGACATCCAACACAGCTACAAATACTTTGGTATCCCACAGGCTAATGGAAACCATGAGGAGGCCGCAAAGAAGTCAGCCACAGCTAAATATCTGAATACATCAGGAAAATGGCCCTAAAGGATGAACTGCTCAGTGAAAGCCTGAGGCAGCAGAAACCTGAAGAGTGTGAGGAGGGTGAGGAGCAGACAACATGGAGGGACAAGCCCCTACATGGCATGGACCACTGTCAGATAGAGGAAGTGGCTGATATCAAGAAGACCTACCAATGGCTGGAAGATGCTGGGCTGACAGACAGCACAGAGGCACTGATCATGACAGCACAAGAACAGGCCCTGAGCACGAGGGCTATAGAGGCCAAGATCTACAACAGTAGACCAGACCCAAGATGCAGGCTGTATAAGGAGGCCCCTAAGACAGTCCAGCACATAATAGCGAGATGTAAGATGCTAGCTGGATCAGTGTATATGGAGAGGCACAACCAAGTGGCTGGGATAGTGTAGAGGAACATCTGTACCCAGTATGGACTAGAAGTACCCAAATCCCAATGGGACATACCACCGAAGGTGGCTGAGAACAGCAGGGCTAAGGTCCTGTGGGACTTCAGCATCCAGACTGACAAACAGCTCCTGGCTAACCAACCGAACATAGTGGTGGTGGACAAAGAGCAGCAGAGGGCAACCCTAACACATATACCATTCTACAGGTAAATTAATAAATAATAGTGGTATTACACATTAATCGATAAAATATGTATATAAAGTATTGCACAGCTACATAATGTGTTTTATGATATTTGGAGCACTCTCTCAACAGATGTATGAGTATTAATATCTCACAATATTATTACACAAATCTATTTATTGTCCATTCGTTGTGTTTTACGATGTGTGTGGATTAACTGAATTGAGTGAGGTGTCTGACAGCAGCAGGCGGTTCCTCTCCTTCACACTGAGGGTGGAGCAGCCGTTCACTGAAGGAGCTGTCCACTGCTGCCAAAGTGTCCTGCAGGGGGTGGCACGTGCTGTTAAGCAGGGATGATAGCTTAGCCACCATCCTCCTGTTTCCCACCACCTCCACTGAGTCCAGGGGACATCCCAGTACAGAGCTGGCCTTCCTCATCAGTCTGTCCAGATAGAATGCTAATTGACAATCACTGAATTAATAAACAACAGCATTTTATTCATTTATCATATTAATACTAGGGCTAGCATTTTTATTGTACGTTTGATCGTTTATTATTCAATGATCATTTCCCAGCAGTTCTTCAGATCATCTTATCAATGAGTGTCTGTTCAATGATGTCAGGTGACAACCAGCCAATCAGAGTTGGTCTCTTAGACCAGCATCTTCATGATATTGACTGATCTGCAATTAGCTGACACTATTGAACAGACTTGAACAGATCACTGATAAATATTAGCTTTAATCTGTTAGAAATTGGCATCCATCTGAATAGCCACCCTAACACACAGCACTGAAATGTCTGGATTTTTTTTTTTTTTTTTTTTTTTTTAAATAAAACCAACCATTCAGGAGCATATTGCTGTCATTTCTCTCCATGACTGCAGCAGGAAGCTGCTAGTAAAGGGTCAGTGTCATGTCTTGTCATGTCATCCAAGTTAAGTTGTAGTTATGCACATGCATTAGAGATGTCAGAGTGAGGGAGGCATCCCGAGCAGTTGGGGGTTCGGTGGCTTGCTTTCCAGCTACCAGTTAACCAGTGACCCTCCAGTTGCCAGCCCAAGTCACAACAGACTACTAGCTACTGCTGCCCCCCATAGTGTGGATTCATAAACTGGTATTCAGTATGTTCCAAATGATACAGTAGCTGATTATTATCTTCTATTGGTTATGACATTGGATAGAATCAATAAACATCCATCCATCCATTTTCTACCTATTATCCTCACATAGGGTCGTGGGGGGGCTGGAGCCTATCCCAGCTGTTTTAGGGCGAAAGGCAGGGTACACCCTAAACAAGTCGCCAGTTCATCACAGGACACATAGAGACAGACAACCACTCACACTCACATTCACCCCTACGGACAATTTAAATTAGCCAATTAACCTAATCCCCATGCATGTTTTTGGATGGTGGGAGGAAGCTGGAGTACCGGAGAGAACCCACGCAGACATGAGGAGAACATGCAAACGCCACACAGAAAGGCCCCGGGCCGGGAATCAAACCCTTCTTCGTGTGAGGCGACAGTGCTAACCACTACACTGCTGTGGCGCCAATTCCTAAACAAATCGCTTCATATAATAGAACCCAAATTCCCATAGTTAATTGTTTCTTAAAGGCAGCAGTCTTCAACAATGAGTTCCTGAATGCAGATATTTATGGATACAATTCGCAGATCGAATTAAATGATGGTTTCTGAATTGTGTGCAGCACCAATAACCAACCACATCTGTAAATAGTGTTGTCAGATTTTGAACATATGTAGATTTTCTGACAGTCCTGTCCTATGAGAAGCTTTTGTTGAACTGTAAAGATGTTTAAAGACAAGATTCTAAAGACATGCAGCACAAATGGAAACACATAAAAACAAGCAGGTCGTTAGGTATATATTTGAATTGTTATTGTGTGTGTATGTGTGTGTGCAGATTTTATCACAGCCTTCCTCCAAGCAGTTTGTCTTTGAAATGAAGACAAGCGAATTGCTCTCTTGTAAAATGGACAAAACAGCTTCCTTCTTGCAGGGAAAATGTCACATCCTTGAGAAGTCTGCTTTGTAATAAATCAAGTGACTTTTCAGAAAAGGAGACGTCTGTGGAGTCCGATGGAATACACTGTCATCGATGTAACTGTTTTACAGTGTATCCTTAAGATTATGGCATTGTGGTTTTGAAATGTCACATAGCCACAGTGATCCAGAGTGAGGGGAGTAAGAGGGAATGCAACTGTGCATGAAAAGGCTTTGTCCATCCATGAACATGACCATTTGTGTTCTGGGCATGTTCTTCACTCCAATGAAAATCCTTGTAGTATGTTGTTGATCACTACAGCTCTGTGGCCTTCAAGTGCCAAGTTCAACAAGAGAAAGGATAAATTAAACATTCTGTCTTCAGAAAAAAATCAATCCATAATGCATCAGATGCAACAGACAGCCATTCACATCTCAGTGGATGATGCAGTCAACATGGGACTACATTACATCCTGCAACACCTTGGGTGACATATGCAAGGATCCTGTTTGTGGACTTCAGCTCAGCATTTAACACCATCATCCCAGACATCCTCCACTCCAAACTCTCCCAGCTCACTGTGCTAACCCCCACCTGTCAATGGATTACAAACTTCCTGACTGACAGAAGGCAGCAGATGAGGCTGGGGAGCATCACATCCAGCACCAGGTCATCCAGCACTGGCGCCCCCCCAGGGGTGTGTGCTCTCCCCACCACTCTTCTCCCTTTATACCAGTTTGGCTTCATGTGGGACAGCCACAAGTCTGCATACAGACAGGAACAGACAATAAGTTTGACAACATACAGCTCCTGAGATCTGCACAGCGTGATATGAGGGATTTCTGTGCTTTCATTTTTATGGAATCATGGCTAAATGACAACTTTCCTAACCCTAACCCTAACCCTTAAGCCAAGCTATCTTGGTTATCCTGGCTCAAAAAGCAGGATAGCGAAGAGAGGGATATGTTATGGTACAAATCACCATGGAGATATATTCTGTGGAACTAGCCTGCTCCAGACCAGGCTATGTTCCAGGATTTATTTAATCTCATCCCTTATTTCAGTCAACAGTCAATGAATTCACTGCCCACTACACAATATTTTCACATTCAAACTTCGGGCGTTTTAATCCGAACCACTGAGCGTGTACAAATAATATTATTAATTATATTATTTTATATTTACAGCTGATTCTGCTTTAACACGATCCTCGGCGGTATGCCCTACGGTAAGTCTAACTAGACAAACTGCACGAAATGTGAAACAACTAAACAAAATTAAAGCAGGTCATGAAGAAGAACTCCATGCAAAAAATCAAGGAAACTAAAAACTGACAAAAATGCAGTCGTACCTACCCATCATAAATGCTGATATAATTAGAATAACTATTGTTTTTAAATCTGTCTAAGCTTCTCCTGTAATTCAGCAAACAAATAATCCACCAAAGAGCATCGTTAAAGTATTAAATTGTTACGTGAAATGGATGAAAAGGAAACATGAAAGACAAAACGTTCTTTTCATAAACACAGTTCATATATATATATATATATATATATATATATATATATATATATATATATAGTCACTAGTTGAATTGTAATTGTGATGTCTGCCGCACTTTCTCTCCTTATTTTATAACTGTGGCAGTGTTTCCTTTCCTTTTGATTTGGTCCTTTACCTCCTCTAAGCCTCCATGACGATTTCTGCCTCCGATAGGGAAAAGGACACTGCTCTCGTTGCCATGGTGAATCTGTGATCGATCTCGGGGTTTTATTAGAGGAAGCGCCGTGCGCGCACTTATCCTGGATCGGTTTCACCTGGGTTGATGAATCCAGGTCCGCTCAGCCTGGCTTGGTCTTTGTGCAACCGACTGAGTCTGGACTCTCTTGTTTTGGATTGGGTGAGCCCAGCTCAGTCACTTATCCTGGATGTCGGGATTCTGCTTTTCTGCAACGGGCCCCTGGTGCTGAAACACTGTTGTGTCCAAACACTCTCGGCCCTTCTATTTACTGAGGGTATTTACATCAATCCTACCCATCACTGTTTACATCCCTCCCACCGCTAACACCAGCAACAGGAGAGAAGCACTGAATAAACTGCACCAGGCCATCAGCGAACAACAGACAGCGCACCCAGACAGATTCCTCACCACAGCTGGAGACTTCAACCACACAGATCTCAAGATTGTAATGCCCAAACTGACAAATGTGACAAAGTGACTCACTGCAAAACTATCACGGTCCGTGCTAACCAGAAGCTGTGACTGACAGACACATGAGGGCTTGGGATGCAGCCTTTAGGAAACCATGCCATGGAGGAACCCATGCCATGGCATCAAGGAAGCATAACAACAGTGAAGCCAGAAAATATCCAGACACTCTCTGATGTGGCATCCAAACCCTCTCAGAGACTATAAACCACTGAAGTCTACATTGCACTGCTGAACAGCTTCAGTGACACTGTCATCTATTCATCAAAACCTGATTTACAACAAATTGAATCTTCTCTCTTGTCTGATTTCAACATTTTTACAAGACTGGCTTTTACATAATAAACTAATGCTCAATAAAACAAAGTCTAATATTATGCTATTCGGTTCCAGACAGAAACTCAAATCTTATCCAGGCTCTTGTATAATAACTTGTAATGACCGTACTCCTCTGCATAAAGTTGACAAACTCAAATATCCTGGCGTATGGCTTGATTCTGAACTCTCATTCAAATCACACGTCGATCATGTGTTACGTAAAGTCAACTTTGGAATCAGTGTTCTATACAGGTCTCGAAATTGCTTTACACACAGTATTTGTAAAAAACTTGCATCTTAGCTTATACTCCTGATTTTTGACTACTGTGGTGTTGTTTATCAAAATGCATTTAATTTACACCTTCTTCCACTTAACACAGCATATAATAGACTCTGCAGATTTGTCCTTGGTTGTCCTTTTCTCACGCACCCCTGTACAATGTATGAGAGACTTAAATGGCCGCCTCTAAATGTAAGAAGGCACATTCACTGGCTTCAGCTTATATTCAAATGTATCTGTTTCAATTATCCTCCTTATCTCCAACAGTATATTATACATTTGGCACTCTGCTCAGATCTATTTCCAAATTCCTCAGGGTAAGAAAACATTTGGCAAAAGAACTTTTGAATTTAAAACAGATTGGAATAATTTACCCACCAATATTAGATCCACCTCAACAATTGGCATATTCAAGCAGGCCCTGTCCTCTCACTTTAAGATTGATTGCTCCTGTTATTGATGAAACGAACACTGTCTTCTCTTACTGTTTAGATTTAATGTCTATACCTGATTGTATTTGGTGATCCACTCTTATTTTTATTTTATTTTTTCTATTGGTCTTTTTGGCCATATACTGATTGTAATGTTTCAATGAACTTTATGTATATGGTTTGTTTTGTTTATTTGTTTCTGTTTCTGCTTGTTGGATATACCTTGTTTATGTTTTCTTATTGTTGTTATTTCTATTCATTTACTATTTCATTTTATTTTTCTTTAATGTCTGTGTAATGTCGTTATTGTGTTAAATGTTGGGACCCCCTCGAAAACGAGATGGTACATTTCAAGGGGCTTTAGCCTAATAAACTTTAACTAACTAAAAAGGTGTTCGAGTTCTGTGGTGATGTAATTGTGACTATTTAGTTATCTAGGACCATCATAGACAGACATTGACACACAGTCAGATGAGAAATGACATATCATTACGTGAAAATTATTTGCTCTTTACTTGGCTGTGTGTCTGTGTAGTCAACAGCAGGGCATCAAGTCAACTGAAGCTATAAAGCTCTACAGTGTTGTAAGCTATGCAATACTGAACACAATGGATTATTATAGCAGAAAGTATAATAAGAGCAAAAAATGACCAGAAGTAGGTTTTAAAGGGTAAATTTCTGACAGGGAGGCTTGTGGAGAAAAGTGCAGGAGATGAAAAAAAAGGGTGAAGGTAACTTAATGGAATATAAGAAACTCTCATAAAACTGTGGAAATTCACTTAAATAATTATGAAAACTCACAAAATGAAAGGAGGGATAAAGCAGAATACAAATAGATTAAGAAGAAGAAGCTATTCACACTGACTCACCAAATTGTGGCATTGTCTATGATGTACAGTTTTTTTATAGTCACCTACCCTTACACATATTGTATCTTTCCATATGCTACCTGTGTTTCCCTTTGGTTATAAAAGTGTGCCTGTAAGTATTGCTGCTGTTTGCACATATTGTGTGTATGTGTGTGTGTGTGTGTGTGTGTTTGTGTGTTTACACTGCTTCTTCCCAGTGGAGCAGCTAACAATCTGGGTTAAAGATCCCTGGCTCGTGGATCGATGCATCCCTCAGCCTCTATGGATCTGCCTGTAATGTGTAATGAGAAAAAAGTTTTTGATGCTCCCTGTGTGCTCTATTAACACTGTTTTACATTCATCTATAGGGTTCTGAGACACACACTCTTTCACTGGCCCACTGCGTCTGGAGGATTATGTAAATTTGGTGTGTAATAAAGGCCTCTTTTTGTGGTTAATATTTGTAGCAAAAAATCTTCAACATTTAGTCTGGCAACTGATTCACTGGTAATTAAAAAAATACTATATTAAATATTAAAATAGTTTTTGCCGAGCATCTGAAGCCAAATAACTTTGTAGCAGACTACCAAAAATGCATACAAAACAAGTATGATCCATCCATCCATCCATTTTCTACCGCTTAACCTCATAGGGTCACGGGGGGGCTGGAGCCTATCCCAGCTGTCTTATGGCGTAAGGCAGAGTACACCCTGGACAAGTCTCCAGTTCATCACAGGACACAAAGAGACAGACAACCACTCACACTCACATTCACACCTACGGTCATTTTTTTTTTTTTTTTTTTTTTTTTTTAAATTAGCCAATTAACCTAATCCCCATACATGTTTTTGGATGGTGGGAGGAAGCCAGAGTACTCGGAGAGAACCCACGCAGACACGGGGAGAACATGCAAACTCCACACAGAAAGGCCCCGGGGCAGGAATCGAACCCAGTACCTTCTTGCTTGTGAGGCCACAGTCCAAAACATGTATGAGACATACAGAAATATATGTCAGATCACTGAACAGAGTGAATCTACTGAAGCCTAACCCTAACCCTAATATACAAGTATTGCGGATACTGTAAACTTCTCAGCAAACATTTGATTTGCACTCAGAAAGCCAGTTTGGGCCATAGCTGTTGAACTAAAATAGTTATTCCCTACTACAAGTCTATGGCTCCACATAATAGCTTGTTCTTGTTGTAGCTTATATGTTATTGAAACTTATGAGGGTATTCCACAAACATTTCAGGTATGTCACTTTGCAACCCTCTGTATCGCACAATTCTTGTTTTACTTTGACAAAAGCAAAATAGGCATCAGTGCAGAAAAGTGGAAGCAATTGAATTGTGTAAATTGTGACACTGAACCCTAAATATCTCCTGAGTGCTTGGATCAGATCCCAATGGGCAGGTTGGCTCCTTACATTGCAACCTTTGTCTGTAGACGTTGAGTTCCTTGGGGTGTGGAGTCTTTGGAACTGGGACCAACATACACAGACTCCATTAGTGCAAAAAATCTATTATATTACAATATATTATGATATTATATGCAACGTGCTCTGCTGCTATAAAGATGTTAATGGTTGGTTACATGGCAACTAGTGAACACTTGCTATTCATCAGTGGACTTGCTCTCTTTGCAACACACTGAAATAGTCTGTCTGTATGGTGGAACTCAAAGTCCCATGTGGGTCAGCCAGTCAGGGTTAAAGTTGGAGGTGTATGCTTTCTGTGAGGTGTAATGTTCTGTACCCTTTACTGTTTTAGTCATAAAGTTATGGCTGTTATGTTATGTCATTGGCAGAAATGGCTTTGCAGAAATGTAAACCTTCATTTTAAAACATTTTAAAAAATACCAGTGATTTAATTAGTATGTGTTAAACTTCCAATTCTTTCCTAAAACACTGTTTTGGTAATCGTCAGCTAGCTCATTGGAGTTTTGAGCATGCAGCCATATTCTGTCCAATATATGTCATTGTCATGACGAGCTGCTCATCATTGGGGTGCATTTACCAGACAACTACAGCTAATGAGACAATGGAAGGATGGTGCCATCCCCCATCTGTGGTGGCAGCCCTACCAGCCAACCCAACCTTCCCCATGTCAGTATGGGAGACACTTTGCAAGCATAAATAATCCACGGAACAATTATGTTCCCTTCTAAGCATACTTGGCTAAGCTTATTAGTAGCCTAGTAGATCAACACTCTGTAGGAAGGATGCACGAAAACATGTTTAATATGTAACTCATCAGTGGCTCTGGTATTATGGAATGTCCATGTTCATCAGAACATTAAAATAGTTCTGACAGCAGCATACATTTTTGATAATTCCACATCCCTCTTTGAAATTTGACTGCTGGGAGGATTCATCCTGAGCCAACCCATGGCCATGTCAGTTCATGCTCTCTCCCTGTATTCAACAGAATAAAGTCCATTCTTTAGCAGATGGCCAAGCTGTCACGGTTCATTTTATCATAATTGGTAGGTCCATCTCAAGGGAAGAGAGAGCTATAATAGGGAGAGAGACAGACGTGGTGATGGGGATGGCTAGACAGGAGAGGATGAGCAGGGCAAGGGAAGGAAGGAAGAAGGGAGCAAGGATGGTTCAGTCTGTGTGATGGAGAATGAAAGAGAAAGGAATGGAGCCTCCAGCCATTTTAATCAAGCAGGCCGGCATTTAGATGGGCAAGTCTCAGAGCAGATGGTTTAAAGACTGAGACTCACATTATTGAGCAGAAGCTAGCACACAGAGGCTGGAAGCACTCTCCATAATATATAACATGTAACATCCTCACTAATTAATGAGCATCATGGATGGTCTTAACATGCAAATATTGTTCAAATTGATTCTCATCATCATGTGTATTGCTTGTGGGTTCTGCAGATTTTGTTTTTATCTGGTATTTCTTCCAGGTCAATCTCTAATGAGGCCCTTAGATACAAGAGTAACTCTTGTAGTCATCTGCGAAAATGTTCCATCTTCCATTGCATGGAAGTGTTTAATAGCTATGCTTCTGCTACTGTCTGGTATCAAGGCTAATCTTGGTCCCCTAAATACATGCAGTACACCAACTGATTTTAACATTTTTCTGGGTTACATATCTTACATATAAATATTTGTGGCCTACTTCCTAAATGGATATGGATACAATTTGGGCTTATTCAACTGGTGCTGATGTCATTGTTATTTCTGAGACCTGGCTCTCGACAGAAAGTGACAGAGATGTGCCATTTGATGATTTTAATATTAATATATATAATATTATTTTATATTTGATCTGACCTTCACTGCAATGAGGTGGCGACTTGTCCAGGGTGTACCCTGCCTTCCACCCTAAGACAGCTGAGATAGGCTCCAGCCCCCCCGCGACCCTATGAGGATAAGCGGTAGATAATGGATGGATGGATGGATCTGACCTTCATGCACAGGTCCTGCTCTCCACTTCTTATCCTAAGCAGTTTGAAATTTTGGCCCTCTGTCTTCATTTGTCAGTTTTTAAATGTTGAACTGTTGCTGGCTGCTATAGGCCTCCCTATGTGTATATATATATATATATATATATACACGTATATATATATACACGTGTATATATATATACGTGTGTATATATATATATATATATATATATATATATATATATACACGTATATATATATATATACGTATATATATATAAAAAAATCAGAGTTTTGTGAGCTGGTGCTTCCTGGGGCAGAATTAGGGTTGTCATTCCAGCTTGTGTGATTCTATGCAGCCGCTCAGAGTTTCCTGATGCTGAAGGCCACTACATGGGATTCAAACTGGCCCTCGACTGAACCTGGACACACATGTGTGGCGAAGGGTCCACAAAGATTGTTTCAAATATGAGGGACATCATATCAGCAGCATACCCTGTTTCATAAAACACAAGCGATTTAGTTTACTTTTTTTTTTTCAAAACACTAAAAAATGTCCTAAACACATCCTGGTAGCTGCTTTATTTATTTATACCTTATTAAAAGAATTAAACATGAATTGTAGGCTCTGTCTTATGTGGTTTATCTCTGCATTCTTCCTTCATAGCCTTTGGAAAGTGGGGCTTGAATAAAGAGTTACACCTTCCTGTGTTTTGGCTTGTGGTCACTCAGTGTTTTCATTGTAATACTGGGCAGCCAGGTAGAGTCTGGAAGTAAAAGAAAGACAAAATCGCAGATGTTCATCATGAAACAAACTTTGCAGAGTGCCCTGTTAAAATTGTGTTGATGCATAAATTGTTGCATTTTTTTATGTCACTTATTTGAACTTCACAAAATATCAACCACCTGTATAAACTGTAGTATTTCAGGAAATTATAAATACCTGGATAGTCAGGCAGGACTGTCCCCAGCTTTCCGGTCCTCACATCACATGCCTATAACACAACAAAGAAACTGTAAATAAACTGTAGCATTACCACATTCAGTTTAGACACAGAATTATTGTGTTTACTGAATATAATAATATGTATATGTTACTAAATATTACTCCCATAAAAATCAAACAATAATCCAGAAAAAGTACATAAAATCCCTTTTTGTCAAAATCAAAGTAGTGCTGTAATATCAGCAGCATGAGATGAAATGTGTCTGAGCTGAATGTGGTGATGCTACAGCTATAGCTATTATGTAGAAGTTATTGAATATTTGTGCTGTTGCACTTTGTAGACGGTCCCTGGGCTGTCTCCTCAATGGCCAGTCCTCATTAGGAGCAATGTTTTCCATGGAGCACCGGGGATCGTCATTCCGGTGAAATTATGATTGTGTCTCATCATCTGCATCACCAACACTACAGAAATACATTGTTTACATCTTTAGATCAGACCGATTTAACGGATTGATCCTGGAAGTTGGAATCTGTCCATATCTTTCGAACTTCAGCGAAGTTTTTAACAACTCCTGCTCTACAAAAATACGTTGGAATATTACAACTTCAATCTCATGAAGAGTTTTTTTTTTTTCTCTCTTAAAGCAACACTTAATAACTTTACAACCTTCATAAAATATTTTCATAACTTTTGTGATGATACATCGACTTACAACTAGTGGAATGACACCTCTGTCATTGCCTGAGGGGATCTGTATCACTTTCATTGGCATTAAGCAACTTTGAGGAGGTTGGCAGGAACCCTACCACACAAAAAACTACAAACATGCTGACTTGCTTTACGGCATACGTCACTCACTTCCCCCTTTCCCCATTGGTTACAAAGATGGAAGTCGATGCAAATGCCTCCCCGCAATCACTGCTATTATGGCAGAAGCTTCAAAACAACCAAAGAAACAAAGAGTTTTGTTTGAAGAGACAAAAAAACGGAAAAGGGAGGCTACCCGGATAAAAGGACAGTCAAGGGTCAACATTAGCTCAGCTTTCACTCGCTGGCGTGAGCTCAAAGACGAGGAGGGACTGATGCTGCCTTGGCTCTGTTCCTGCTGGACTAGTAAGTAGAGTGGCTTGCGAAAGTATTTGGCCCCCTTGAACTTTTTGACCTTTTGCCACATTTCAGGCTTCAAACATAAAAATATAAAATTGGAATTTTTTGTGAAGAATCAACTGCAAGTGGGACATAGTCGTGAAGTGGAACGAAATTTATTGGATATTAACCTTTTTTGACAAATAAAAAACTGAAAAGTGGGGCGTGCAAAATTATTCGGCCCCCCTGACTTAATACTTCGCAGAACCACCTTTTGCTGCAATTACAGCTTCAAGTCTTTTGAGGTATATTTCTATCAGTTTTACATATCTTGAAACTGAAATGTTTGCCCATTCTTCCTTGCAAAATAGCTCAAGATCAGTAAAGTTAGATGGAGAGCGCTTGTGAACAGCAGTCTTCAGATCTTTCCACAGATTCTCAGCTGGATTCAGGTCTGGACTTTGACTTGGCCATTCTAACACCAGGGTATGATTAGTTTTGAACCATTCCGTTGTAGGTTTTGCTTTATGTTTTGGATCATTGTCTTGTTGGAAGGTATACCTCCATCCCAGTCTCAGGTCTTTTGCAGACAGGTTTTCTTCCAAAATGGCCCTGTATTTGGCTCCATCCATCTTCCCATCAATTTAACCATCTTCCCTGTCCCTGCTGAGGAAAAGCAGCCCCAGACCATGATGCTGCCACCACCATGTTTGACAGGGGGAAAGGTGTGTTCAGGAGGATGTGCAGTTTTACTGTTATGCCAAACATTTTGCATTTTGCCCAAAACGTTCAATTTTGGTTTCATCTGACCAAAGCACCTTCTTCCACGTTTGGTGTGTCTATCAGGTGGCTTATGGTAAACTTCAAACGGGACTTTTAATGGATTTCTTTGAGAAATGGCTTTCTTCTTGCCATTCTCATCTCTGCAGTTCATCCGAAGTGATCATGGGTCTCTTGGCAGCATCTCTGATCAGTGCTCTCCTTGTGTGGGCTTAGCTGAGATGGACATCCGTGTCTTGGTAGGTTTGCAGTGGTCTGATACTCTTTCCATTTCAATATGATTGCTTGAACAGTGTTCAGCCAGATGTTTAAAGCTTGTGAAATCTTTTTATATCCTGATCCTGTTTTAAATTTCTCCACAACAGTATCTCGGACCTGCCTGGTGTGTTCCTTGGTCTTCATGATGCTGTTTGCGCTTTAAACAGACATGTGAGACTATCACAGAGCAGGTGCATTTATACTGAGACTTGATTGCACACAGCTGGACTCCTCTTTATCCTCATCAGTCATTTAGGTCAACATTGGATCATTGAGGAATCCTCAGGGAACTTCTGGAGTGAGTTGGCTGCACTGACAGTAAAGGGGCTGAATAATATCACACGTCCCATTTTTCAGTTTTTTATTTCTAATAGAACTTTAACATATCGTATAAATTTCATTCCTCTTCACGATTGTGTCCCACTTGGTGTTGATTCTTCACAAAAAAATTCCAATTTTATATCTTTATGTTTGAAGCCTGAAATGTGGCAAAAGGTCAAAAAGCTCAAGGGGGACGAATACTTTCGCAAGCCACTGTAGCTTCCATCCATCCATTATCTATCGCTTATCCTCACATAGGGTCGCGGGCGGGCTGGAGCCTATCCCAGCTATCTTAGGGCGGAAGGCGGGGTTCACCCTGGACAAGCCGCCACCTCATCGCAGGGCACATCGAGACAGACAACCATTCACACCTACGGTCAATTTAAATTAGCCAATTAACCTAATCCCCATGCATGTTTTTGGATGGTGGGAGGAAGCCGGAGTACAACAGAGAACCCCGCAGACATTAGGAGAACATGCAAACTCCACACAGAAAGGCTAGGGGCCATGAATTGAACCTGGTACCTTCTTGCTGCGAGACAACAGTGCTAAATACTACACCACCATGCCGCGGTAATTTCTCCAATACATGCCTAACGATGTATAGAAAACCTGTTAAGGGGAAAGAGAAAAAAAAAAGTTGTTCAAACCACTTTTTTATTTAGTGTGGAGAGCCAGTCAAAATAGGCTTTACCCATTACCTGTGTGATCTTGAGTGAGAGGATGTAACCCCAGGATGGCAGGTGAGAAGCGAGGTGTGAGCTTGATGAACCACCTGCAGGTGCAGATTGACAGGAACGAACAGGTGGTTGGGAGAGCAACCTACGGGCGGCGGGTTCACACCGTCTGCCTCATTCACCTTAGATTCTATTTGCCAGGCTACCGCTCCAACCACACAGGACCGTGGAAGGATTGGTTTGGGAGCTTTGTCTACAGGCTGGGGGTCAAAAAGACGTGACAGAGCATCCGGCTTGGTGTTCATGGACCCCGGCCTGTAAGACAGAAAGAAATTGAATCAGTTAAAGAAAAGTGACCATCGGCATTGACAAGAGTTCATACTTTTAGCATTTCTGAGGTACTTTAAATTTTTGTGATCAGTCCAAACCAGAAACGGGTGCTGATCACGATCTGAGCCAGAGAAAACCAAGAACCGAGGGATGTGCAGATTTAAACAAAAACAGAGGCATTGTCTCCACATGATTGTCTATGGAAATAGTGAGTGGTTCAGTTTGATGAGTCACCATAAACAGAGCATTTCCAGGTTCTTACGGGGCCTGGGAGAGGTATGGCACGTTACCCCAGCTGACCCGCTAACCCCCAGCCTATCAGACTTAAATCTGCTCCAGAGTCAATAAGTGCATGAAAGTGCAGGGAGTGTGAGTGTATGCTCAGGGTTATGTCTGTAAGATGGTGGGGAACAGACTCAGGAGTGGAGAAACGGATCATCTGGATGCTCCTCGGAGCCCCCGGTTGCCTCTGTGCACAGGAGTTGATGCGGTGACCCCATTCTCCATAATACAGGCAGCATCCCTCTCTCATCCGCCGCTGTCGTTCTTCTGGAGAGAGCCAGGCTCTTCCCATCTGCATGGACTCACCCTCTGGAGCCGGGAGAGCCGGAGGAGTCGGAAGAGTTGGCTGAGGTGGCGGCAGTGAGGTCGGGCTGCAGGACTCGGGAGCCTAAGAACGGAATCTGGGAGCCGGGAATCGCTCAGCGTGACACTGGTTCTCTCGGTGAAGCAGGTTGAGTTAATTCTCCGTTCGGATAGCCAGAGTGATGAGGGAATCCAGGTCCTCTGGTAAGTCCAGGGAAAAAAACTTCCTGATAGAAGGTGCCAGGCTGTAGAGAAAAGTGTCTCTGAGGGGCAGGCCATTCCATCCACTGTCAGCTTCGATGGTGCAGAAGTGGATGTCACAATCACTTACAGACTTGGGTCTTTTGGAAATAGAGTTGAGGGTCTCAACTGCATCTAATCCAGGCATAGTTCGGTCGAAAACCTTTCGCAGGGACTCGGAAAAGAGTTCCAGGTTTCGACACACCGGAACCCCACAGTACCAAGAAGCGTGGAGTCTGCTGGGCTCTGTCGGGTGAGATCTTACTGTGAGGACTTCATGCTAATGAGAGCCCAAATGCATGACTCGAGGCAGGTATTCGGTGCAACCAACAAGATGTTTTGTTGAACAGGCAGGTGAATAAACAGGAGAGAGTCTCTGGAGATAGGCAGGAGTTCTAGGGACTGGGTCTAGAGATGAGGAACAGAACTAGGAGATGAGGGACAGGCTCTAGAGACGACGGACTGGCTCAGGAGACGAGGGACTGGCTCTGGTGACGAGGGACTGAGTCTAGGAACGAGGGACAGGCTCTGGAGACGAGGGACTGGCTCTAGTGATGAGGGACAGGTTCTGAAGACGAGAAACATGAACGGGAGACAAGGGTCAGGCTCTGAAGACAGGGGACAGGCAAAAGCTAGAGAAGAGGAACGGATACTGACACGGTGATCTCGCAACAAACGACAAGTGACAGGACTATTTATACATGAGGAAGGAGAACACAGGTGGAGACAATTAGGGCGGGGTTTTACAATCACAGATGCGGGAAAACACAGGAGGCAGGGGTCAAGAGATCTGAAACGAGAGGGAGACAGGGTTACCTTCAAAATAAAACAGGAAGAGACAGGACAACATGCAGGCACAAGAAAAAAATGGCGAACCTAAAAGAACCAGACAGAGCCTGACACCCTCCCTGCATTGCTGTTATTTCAAGTGTTGTTTTTATGGATATAAATTGCTTTGATATTACATTAACTTGAACTTAAATTAAAACCAAATTTATTTTAAAAGTGGGTGTGATAACTTCAATTATAATCTTTTGAACAACAAACAACAACAAACAATATTTTATTTGTAAATTCATCTCAAGCAATGTGTGTTTCTCTCAATCACAACAGTATTTTAATAAAGACATTACATTTTTACAATTGTATACATGCGTATTTACTACTTGTCCATTCTATTGCAGACATAACTAGTCTTATGTTGCATTTGCACATAACATAATTAAAAGGACACAACACAAAAGGTTAAGTTTGAATCAAAATGCATTTATTCGCAAAACTCAAACTTGTTGTCTAGGGGTTTAGAAAAGTGTGCGCAAAATGTATCTCTGTGTGTGTTTGGATGCAGTGTATGAGTCAGTGCGTAAGAATTGTGCAAAGAGAGGAGAGAGCAGGAAACACAAACAAAATACCTAACCTATGAACAATCTCTACAGAAGAAACAGACCACCAAAACACATCTCTACTAAAGAGAACCAAAAGGCCTATTTAAACGCTGCCCAAACAGATGTACCTGCACAGGGCGATTAAAGAGATTCTTCACACTAGACATACAACTTAGCTTTCATTGTATTGGAAACATGAGTGGTTCTCAACTTGGGGTAGGGGGGTTGTCCATGCAACTATTGTTTTTTTTTTTGTTTTTTTTTGTAGCTTATATACCGCTGGTGACGCATACAGAATCAAAGAAACAGTTTTTGATGAGTAACCCTTTAACTGGCCCAGGCTTTCACTAGAGGTCCATTCTCTTAGTTTACCAGTAGGCAGGCAACAGCAAAAAGCTGGTTGATGTTGCCAGTTAAAGACATAGGGATCACTGTGCTGAAGAGTTTGTGTTGTTTCACCCTTCTTATTACACGCTCAACGTGGACTCTAAGCCTTGCAATGGACTGGGTCTTCCTTACTGCTGCTCCAGATAGCTGCTGCTTCTTCTTTAGGAAGGCAGGTATGTCGACCTTGCAGGGGACCAGATCTTCCCACGAGGAAACCCTTTTCTACCATAATGGCCATTAAGGGCTTCAGGAGAGGCACCAGGGCTGACTGCTTCAGAATCTCCCTGTCACTGACGCAGCCTTCATAAAGAGGGGAGATAAATGAGATTGTGCCATGAGGAGCGATCTGAATCAGTCCCTTAAATGTGCTATGTGATTTGTAGCTGGAGTACATCTCACTCTGCAGCAGGAGGGAGTCAGGTGTTTGACATCGCAGCTCAGTGCAGTCCAGGATTATGAGTGTCACTGTAGTTGACCCTTGGCATGTACTGCTTTACAGTCTCCTCATCCAGCCAGATGCCAACAGCTCCAAGCACTCCATACAAAATCATCCTGTTTAACCTACATACATAAAAACCTACTCATTATTGTTTAAATGTAGTGCTTGTGGTACTACTAAGAATTGTTACATTTTTCTAGTTTACCTCGTGTACAATCTGATATCTTCATCCGAGCCAGCAAATCGCTCCAAGCCAAACCTATAGCCAACTGCCATCTCTTTAATTTGTCTCTGGAGAGCCTCAGTCTGAGACCGGAGCTCCACCACCTTGCTGAGGGCTAAATCCAGCACAGTCGGCTTGGCAGTGGAGCTATAGTCGTGGTCGGAGCAGGCTACCACCCATCCTTTCATCCTCCTCTAGGTCTAAAGGGGGAGGATTTGGCTGCTCTCGTCACTCCTAAACACCTGGTCATGGAGCAGGAATCTGGTAGTTGTTCCAATCCAAAAGGATAGGGACAGCTCCTCTTCTCAATATACGGCGCCCTTGTGGGGTTGAGGGCTGGATCACATTAGCTGTCTCAAAATGATAAGAACAGACTCTGGTGTTCACTGTCACAATAAGTTGATCCCTTCTAATATAAATTTTCCACCTTTTGCATTGTTCGGCATCTTTTGGGAACGTGAAAAAACTTAAAGCAGAGTTACACCGTAATGAAGAAAAACATCTTGGAACGCAACAGTGGTAGCTGGATGTGCTGTCCTGTCTCCGTTGAAATGAAAATGTTGATTTTTTTTATGTAATATTGTACACACGCAACCGTACAAAAGACAAGAAATAGATAAACACAGAAAGGCCAATTTAAAATGAAGCATACGACAAAAACACACAATAATCTGAAATCATTTCTCAGAGATCCAAGTCAAAACAATAGCGTCCACCATTACCAGAAGTTCCAGTGCAATCTGCGATTTTATCGGAAATACATCACGGCGCTTCGTGAATAAAGCCCATTTGTGCTTCCTCAGTTACAGACAATACTACAATAAGAAGTCTGAATCCTGGAGCGTCTACACAGTGAAAGAAAAGAAAGATTACTCCTACATTCCAGACCTGCAGAGAGGCATCCAGAGAGGTGGCCTTCCCAAGAAACAGACACTTAGGCCAGATGACCCCCCAGAATTTAGGGGTTCTGGCTTCAGTATAGCCACCCCCAACAGCTGAGCTAGTTAGGATGCATGTGAAACGTGGTGAAGTCTGAGGATCCCTCCCTGTCTGTTTATGTAAATGCACATGCATACATCATATCACTCTAACTGGATAACTACAGACACATAATCACAGCTTTATGTAGCCCCCACCCACACTGTCTGCTGCTACTGCACTCATTGTAATTATTCTCAGTAACTTCTAACATTGTCACACAGATTATTCAATGTTTGTTATTTTAACTGTCATGATTTATTTTTATCTTGCTCTATTTATCCATGTTCATGCATCACACTCCCCTTTTTTATTTACTTATTTACATTCACTTATACACTTATTTATTTACTTACTACTGTAATATAGTGTTGTGCTATTTGTTCAAATCACACACAGATCCCGCCATTGCAAAAATGCACAAAAACAACTCTTTTTTTCCCATATTTTTTGCGTAACACTATGCATGTGTCTGGAAATGTTTTTTTTTTCCTGTTTTTTCTAGCTCCTGTGTTTTATTCGTTACTTCCTTTACTAAGAAGGGACAAGTGGCAAAATAATTTGAATGTGTTGAATGTGACAAAGTACTTGAATTTTGAAAACTGTGAAAGAGGTTGTATAAATAAAAGTTTGCCTTATTAATGTATTTATTTTCAAACACAAACAAGTGAAATTTAAATTCTGAACAAAATAAACTGTCAAAACTATTTACAGTAAGCTCAAACAATGACATGCTACATTAGTCTGTGGGTCTGGAAAAGTGTCCCTTATTTTCCAGACACAACAACTTGGTATTATCCTACGCCCAGGTGGCCATGCTGCCAGAGCACAAACTGGTGATAGGCTGGATGCCTGTTTAGTGTTTGTTCTACTCCAGGCTCTTGTTAATCGTCAAGTCAAGTCAAGTTTATTTGTATAGCCCAATATCACAAATTGTGAATTTGCCCCATTGGGCTTTACAATCTGTACCGTATATGACACCCTCTGTCCTTTACAAATGACCCTCGCATCGACTAAGGAAAAACTCCCCAAAAAAAACATTTTAACAGGGAAAAAGAAACGGAAGAAACCTCAGGAAGAGCGACAGAGGAGTGATCCCTCTTTCAGGATGGACAGACGTGCAATAGATGCCATGTGTACAGAATAACAACAATGAAAACACATTAACACTACAACACACGAGTGTCCAAGGGGATGAAGAGCATCATCACGCTATCAGCAAAGGATGAGAAGCACGTCTTCCTCTCCACCACACCAACCAGAAGAAGCCTGGGCAGCATGTCCTCCTCTCCACCACACCAACCAGAAGAAGCCTGGGCAGCACGTCTTCCTCTCTCCACCACGCCAACCAGAAGAAGCCAGCGCAGCACGTCTTCCACTCCACCACACCAAACAGGAGAAGCCTCCACAAGATGACCTCATCACCACCACGTCACTCAGAACCAGAAGATGAAGCCTGACTGGTCTCCACAACCACTACTCCACCAGGTAGACTGGATCCATGGATACCTGTGAGATGAGAATGCACAGGGTAGATAAAAAGGTCTGCACAAGACTGCCAGCGCCTCTAAATCAGGAGAGCAGTGAGTGTCAATGATCTTGCAGTTACAGCATCAGTCGTTGTGCACATAAACACAAAGTCCCCCTTCTCTGCTCTTACCGGAGTCTCTGGTTCTGTCCTGCCGGTGTGGCGTGTGGCCCACTAGTGAAACTGCAGCATCTGGGATCAACGGGTGAAGCCACGTCTCTGTGATGAAAATAACGTTGCAGTTCCGGACAAAGCTGTTCGTTGCGAGCTGTAGCGCCAATTCGTCCATTTTGTGGGTGATGGATCTGGCGTTGGTCAGAAAAAGGCTCAGTAGCGGTGGTCTGTGAGGTTGTTTTCGTAGTTTAGCAGCTAGGCCAGACCAGCATCCTCGCTTCTGCTTCCTTTCCTTCCGCTGTCTCCGTCTCTTGCTGGGTGGGCTGACCATCCATGGAGATCCTGGTGGTCTCGAGATGTCCTCCGGTATGTTGTATTAGTGGTGAAAGTCAGTTTTTATGGCCAGATTATATCTTAGCCCGAGGTCAATTAAGTCCTGATGACTGTATACAAAAGTGGCCTTGCGGAAATCAATGAATAACAACAAAAGACATACAAAGAAAAAGCACCAAACTGGAGAGCTGAAAGCCGCTGCACTCGTGCACGCCGCCATCTTAAATCCAATAGATGCCATGTGTACAGAATAACAACAAAGAAAACACATTAACACTACATATAAAATTGTATGAAAATGTCCAACTAAATATAACAACAGCTAATATACAGTGTATATACAGTCATGGAAAAAATTATTAGACCACCCTTGTTTTCTTCAATTTCTTGTTAATTTTAATGCCTGGCTCAACTAAAGGTACATTTGTTTGGACAATTATAATGATAACAACAAAAATAGCTCATGAGAGTTTAATTTAAGAACTAAGGATTATTCATTTTCCATGGTTTTCTTGATAATAACCAAAATTACTTAAATTCTTACATCAATAGCTATGGCATTGTACCGCCAAAAACACTACTTTTAAGCATTCCATGTTTTCTTTTCTGTTTGCTTTAAACACATGATACACACAAGAGTTAATACTTGATTGCATAACCATTGTTTTTGATGACTGCGGCCATGCGTCTTGGCATCAAACAAATTTGTTTTTGGGCTTGTGGTTCTCCATTTTGAGTTTGATGATCTTCCACAGGTTTTCAATTGGATTAAGATCTGGTGATTGAGCAGGCCAAGGCATGGTGCGAATGTTGTGGTTCTCCATCCAGGCTTTAACTGACCTTGCCGTGTGGCAAGGGGCATTGTCTTGTTGGAAAATCCAGTCATTCGAGGCAGGAAAGAGTTTTCCAGCTGATGGAAGAAGACTGTTTTCAAGGGTAGTCCTGTACTTGACCTGGTTCATTCGGCCTTCACACAATTGCATTTGCCCTGTTCCACTCAGACTGAAACAACCCCAGATCATGACTGATCCACCCCCATGTTTTACTGTAGGGGCAAGACAGTCTGGGTTGTAAGCTTCTCCAGGCTTCCTCCTAACCAGTAAGTTGGCTGGAGTGGGCATCAATTCAAAATTGGATTCATCACTGAAGAGAACCTTAGCCCAATCATCAACAGTCCAATCCTTGTGGTCTCGAGCAAAGAGTAACCGGGCCTTCCTCTGCCTTTCATTGATGAAGGGCTTCTTGCATGCTCTGTGTGACTTCAAACCAGCTTCAACAAGTCGGTTTCGAACTGTCCTTGCCGAGCAAGTCACATTTCTCGACAGTGCCCACTCATTTTTAAGGTCCCTGGAGGTCTGACGACGATTCCTGACACAGGAACGGATGAGTGCACGGTCATCTCGTGGGGTAGAAAGACGCGTTTCCTGCCACGGCCAGGTAGCAATTTGGTAGTGCCATGTTCAGCTTGTTTTTTTGTTGTAATGAACGGCTGTCTTGGAGATCTTCAGTTTTTCGCTACCTGTCTCTCACTCATGCCAATTTCCAGCAGTGCCAAGATGGCTGCCTTTGTTGCTTCACATAATTCTTTTGTTTTAGGCATTATGTGAGAGCTGACAACTTCTGAGTTGTGCTACGGCTTGAATGTAAGCAGGAAACCACTCTAGGCCTTTGCATGTGCAGTGCTGCTTGTGACATGAAATGGCCTCTTATATACCCTGGGAATCAATTAAGCTTAAGAATGTCAAATAGGACATAAAGTATTATGTGACCAGCTGCATTTTTTGTTGTGTTCATTGTATTATACGTTTAGTGGTACCAGATATTAGAATGAACAAGAAATTGAAGAAAACAAGGGTGGTCTAATAATTTTTTCCATGACTGTATAGAATTGTATGAGAGTATCCAAGGGGATGAAGAGCATCATCAAGCTATCAGCACAGGATGAGCAGAACGTCTTCCTCTCCACCACGCCAACCAGAACAAGTCTGGGCAGCATGTCCTCCTCTCCACCACACCAACCAGAAGAAGCCTGTGCAGCAAGTTTTCCTCTCTCCACCACACCAACCAGAAGAAGCCTGTGCAAGATGACCTTGTCACCACCACATCACTCAGTACCAGAAGATGAAGCCTGACTGGTCTGCACAACCACTACTCCACCAGGTAGAATGGATCCATGGATACCTGTGAGATGAGAATGCACAGGGACTACGAGGCACAAAACTAATCTGCAGCATGTGTTAAAGGGAGGAAGAGTAAACACATCCTCTTCCCCACTACTCTAACAGATACAACCTGAGCAGCATCGCCTCTTCTCCATCTCACCACCATCACGACAGATGAAGCCTGGATGACACCACCTCCTTCCTACCAAGTAGCCTCAGCTCGCGGACACCTGGGAGCTGAAAGCACAGGGACTCCGGGGAAGAAGATGAGTTAGGAAAATGATTTAATGGAGGCATCAACTAAAGAATAAGAGAAGCTCAGTGTGTCAGAGAAAGTCCCCTGGCAGTCTCGATCTATAGCAGCATAACTAAGGATTGATCCAAGGCAGCCTGAGTCAGCCTTGGATCAGTCCTAACTATAAGTACTATCAAAAAGGAAAGTCTTAAGCCTACTCTTGAATAAGGGGATGGTGTCTGCCTCCCGGACTGAAAGAGAGAGTTTGTTCCACAGAAGAGGAGCTTGATAACTGAAAGCTCTAGCTCCCATTCTACTTTTATAAACCCTAGGAACTTCTAATAGTCCTGCATTCTGAGAGCACAGAGTTCTAGCTGGATTATAAGGCACTATTAGCTCTTTAAGATAAGATGGTGCCTGACCTTTCAGTGCCTTGTAGGTGAGGAGGAGGATTTTAAATTCTATTCTAGATTTTACAAGGAGCCAGGGCAGAGAGGCTAACATCGGAGAAATATGTTTTCTTTTCCTGGTTCTGGTCAGAACACATGCTGCAGCTTTCTGGACCAGCTGGATAGTCTTGATAGACTTATTAGGGCAGCCTGATAATAAGGAATTGCAATAGTCCAGCCTAGAAGTTACAAATGCATGGACTAATTTTTCTGCATCGTTTTGAGAGAGAATGTGCCTGATTTTTGCAATGTTACGCAGATGGAAAAAAGCAGTTCTAGCTGTTTGTTTTATGTGGACATTGAAGGACATATCTTGGTCAAAAATTACCCCTAGCTTCTAGAGTTAATATGTCATTAGATTTAGATTTATTTCTGAGATTTGTGGGGCCAATTAGAATAATTTCAGTTTTGTCTGAATTTAACAACAAGAAATTGTCCATCATCCAAGTTTTTATAGCCTTAAGACATGCTTGGAGTTTAGCTAACTGGCTGGATTCGTCTGACTTGAATGACAAATATAGCTCAGTATCATCTGCATAACAGTGAAAGTTTATGGAGCGTTTTCTGATAACATTGCCTAAAGGAAGCATATATAAAGTGAATGGAATTGGCCCAAGCACAGAACCTTGAGGAACTCCATAACTGACTTTGGAGTGCATGGAGGACTCATCATTAACCTGAACAAACTGTGATCGATCCAATAAATAGGAAATAAACCAGCTTAAAGGGATACGCCACCCCCAGGCCAAATTCAGTGTCTCCCCACAGTCCCGAGACCTAAATAAGTGTGTGAAAGCATTTTCCTGGCCACCCAGCCATTGTCCGAATTTATCAGAGCTGACCGCAGGTTGGTTCCGCAGCATAAGTACATTCCTATGACCCCACAGAAATATTTCGGCCAAAGTGAATAAATGTACTCGATTTTCCCCCCCAATTACTTTCCGTGTACTGCACATTTACTTCTCACAACGCAAAGGGCTTGTCTTGTTCATTTTCTTTTGGGAACTATTTTTCGGTGCGGAAAAACACAGCCGACGCACACCACGGAACGTCATTGGGAAACCCCCACCCCCCCCCACTTCCCCCCACAACACTGCGTAGCTAACTGACCAGGCCAACAGCTTCCTTCTACTGCGTGGCACTGGCTAGCTTTTAGTTGCTCTTATAAGAGTTGTTGAAGATGGAAGATTACATTACGGATGAAGATGATGACTTGGACCCCAGACCCCAGACCCTATCTTTTTGAACCAGTCTTTACTGAGAAGGAGTTGCGGGCTTTAGATCAGAGAAGACTGGAAGTTCCCGTTACTCCAGGCGATCCAGATGAGCGCAGGAGAGCACATACAAACTGGTGGTGTAAGTGTGGAGAATGCCAACCAATGGCTACTGAAATGGAGTGTTTTTGTTGTGCCGAGTGGGGCGAAATACTACCGTCTATTCAGAGGAATACCGAAGAGGATAGCCGCGTTTGTGTCACTACTACCGAGGATTTCACGGCAATGATTCACCCCGCAGTCCTCACTTTCTTTTTCCGGTGTGATAAAGTGAATTGGAAAAGGAAAAACACACCAAGCGGACCTAATGGGCAGCTGTCTACAAAGTAAGTAGCTCTTATTACACCCAGTACATGATTAGACGTCACTCTGTGGTCATGGTATTTGTCATGGTATTCCTGCCCTTACAGTAAAAAAAAAAAATGTTGTTTCCATAGACAGTACAGGCTGGTGTTCTACCGTGTTGTGCTGGAGTGGGCCTTGAAGGGAGAGACACTGGGCAAAGGGAATCGGACGCCATTGCCATCATGTGTGGTTGCTGCAATTCAACACAAATTTTCATCGGAGTCTGGTGTCTACACTGGCTTTCAGGAGGTACAGGAAGCCATGGACATAGTGCTATAGTAGTGTAATTGAAAACCTTCTGTACAATATCTTTCTGTGAACAAATATGAGTCATCCATAATTTATGTATTACTGCAGGACCAATCTGTAAATTCAAAACTACTGTCAAGTCAACGCACACCAATAAGCCTCATATGTAAATTAAAACTGCTGTTTATTATATTACAAATATATGTATATAACATTGATATGAAAATAAACATTTCTTTTTGTGGACAGTCATTGTAAACATGTAGTTTCTTTGGTGTAGCATCCTAATAGTGCAATATTGTCTTTAGAAAAAAGTTCTTGGTTTATATAAGGTAACTTGTGATCCAACATAGCCTTTACATGTGATAAAAGTCCTTTTTCTTTGGAACACACACACACAAAATAGTAAATGTACCACAATAAAAAGGTTCACAAAATGGTATTCAGCTTTCATCAAAATATTTGAGAAAGTATCAGCGGTCCTCTATGCTTGAAGATAAGGATGATGACAATGAAGATTTGTGCAAAGCTGTATTTTTAGGATCATCTGGACATTTCACCTGAAACCCAAATATCCCAAAGTTATTGGCAATGATGTTGAAAAATGTTATGTTCAGGATCTTTTATCCTTGGCCTTGAATCGGGACGTGCAGTCTTTCCTGACATCCTCCTTGCTGGGTTTTGGTAAGCTGATGTTCGCTGCCAGTACAGGGACCCGAATGCGTGACGAAGGATCTTTGTATTTTATTCTGGGGTCCATCCTTCTTTCTATAATCCCTTCCATGAGCTCATGTCGGAACCTTTGAGTAGTGGCCACATAAATGGGTCTTTCAATCCAGTGCCCTGATTGTTTCTGGTACACCAGGTTGGTTCTTTTGACGCCTGTAAATTACATAATTGAATAAATTAATCAGGTGTATTACTTCCAGGCAGATCTTTGATAAATGTAGTTCTTACCAGCTGCTGTTGTTGCCTGTTCACGAGGTCGTTCATGGTTCTCGTTGTGGTCCATGACAGCCAACATGGTACGTGCCAGCATGGATGGGTAAGGAAAGTGCAAACGCTTTGGGCAGTACTTCAGTAAGGCGTTATGAAAGACCTCCAGTTGTCCTGGAAAAGCACAAAGTAAACAATACTTAGAGAACATAAACATAAAATTATATTCACATCTACATGAACTGTTTTACCCTGCCATGGTTTCTTGCTTGACAATCATTCCCATGTGGTTTGTACCTGTGTGTTTGAAGAGTGTCATGTGGGTCAAATCCTTTAGAAGACGTGTGTCCATGACAATGTCAAGCAGGGCTTTATAGGCTGCCGAGTCATGCGTCAACCACTTCCTCATCCTCTGGTCATCTGCTGAGAAGTCATCGTGGTAGCATCTGTATTCAGTGCCATCTTCCTCCCATCGATGAACACCCTGGATATGATGAAGGATGGACATCCATCGTCTTTGTAACTCCTGAAAATACATCGAATCACAAGTGGAAAACGTTGTCATTTACAGTCCTTGCATAACACCATTAAAAAATCCTTCATCCTATAAACAATAATTTCAGAAAAATACATATTTTTCCACACTCAGTGCATGTTTTCAAAAACATACCTTTGCATCTCCTTGACATGAGCTACAGCTCCACCACATGTGGTTGCTCACGCTCCTAGTCCAAGGTGCAAGGTCCCTGCAGTTCCTTTTGTTCGATGCCACAACCATTTTCTTTTTTTTTCCTAGAAATAGAAAATCATGACAACATTGATTATAGAATGCATATTCAAACTGATGTTAGACTGCTTAGCATAATGGTGCCCTCACAAACTAACCTTTTGTTACGTGCCAAGAATCAGACTGGTGTGTGACTTGCAGATATTCTTCTCGAATGATCTTCCAAATGGAGGGGTGTCTATCAGTTGTTACAACCTTCACAGAAATCCCTTCATCTAAGAGCTTTTCAAATCCCTTCTTGAAACCCATCGGTTCCATGGCGACTGAACTTTTGGCTTGGGTCACCTAAAAGGGCACAAGGGTAGACACAAAGAAATTACATGAAAAACAAGGAATGATGTTGTCTCCTTTATGTCTAACATTTTATTTTTATCTATAATGTTTTGTTTCTTTACCTGAATCAAATCGAACCCAACGATTAGTTTGGTGGCATCATCCATAAAAGAATATGTAGTGTACTTTGATGAATGACCTGGGCTGTCACTCCTTCCATCTCCACAGAGGTGAACATCTTCCCCATCCAGAGTTTGGCAGATGAGCCTGGCTCTTACAGCGCTTTCACGGTTTTTGTACACTTTCTCAATGGTTGGAAGCAGATATGAAGACTGTATGGCGTTGTAAGTTGTGTCTTGAGGTATCTGAAGATTTATGAGCTTAGCCCAGTCAGCAATGTCTGTGTATGTCGCACCTGTAAATAGTGTGGCACCAGCTGTGAGCATATTATTTTCAGGCATTCCGCGTGTATCAGGACATGACTGCCAGGTCCCACTGTGTCCATTGTTACACTCCCATTTTATTGTGATTTGGCTGCCAACTTCTTTTTTCTTCTGGTTCAGATCACACATAGTAGCTCCACAATTTGGACATCTTTGAAAGAGTTCCATTAGCTTAGACTCATTGACTATCCACTTTCTTTCATGCCAGCCTCCTGGTTGAGCAGAAAGGCTTGTAGAGCTTCCTGTTGTCGAGGAGGAGGGGGTGGAGTAGGGGACAAAACTGGTGTCTGCTGGATCCGCAGCTGGCTCTGAGGACATGCTGACATCAAAGCCTGATGTGGCGCTGATATCCATCTCGGGTTGAGCTGTATCATGCGGCTCCTGTTGGGGACAAATCAATGTAAACCATGCATAACATTAGAAATACGAATCAGTCTTTTATGCCAAGTGTATTTACACTCAAATATTTGTCTCTGCATTTCAGTTCCATTTGTAAGTAAACTCAAAGCACTAAATTAAACACACTGAGCGTGCATAACACACTAACACAGGGCACCAGACAGCCTGCTACAGACACACCCAGGGAGCTTTGCTACAGGGCACCTTAGCCACTGGTCGAGCAGTAGTACAGTAGTAGAGTAGTTTACTATTCATACAATGCTATAACCTAGATTACAGCTTGCAATGAAATGACTGGTACAACGCCACAATGTGCAGAATCGCACATCCCTATAAGTGTACCTTCCAGTACAACCAGGCTCCTCAACAACATGTTATTGAACAAACAAAACAACAAAACATTCAAGTTTACAACTTACATCAAATTGTAGACCTCTTCTTGGACTGTGGACAGCGCTCACCATGGATGCAGAAGAGGTGCCCTGCAAAAGGAGCAGATGCATCTGATATCAATACTTTCAATTGCTATGGTATAGATACTGTAACAACAGAATGTGTCGTGGCCGGGTCTTGTACAGGTAGTGGTGGCTTGAACTTCTGTGGAGTGGATTGTGGTAAACCAGAAAATACAGAATGCTGCACTTCAGCTGTGTTTTCCACATCCTCCTGTGCATCACTGAGCTCACCCTGAGAAAATGGAAAGAAGTGATTACTCCATAAAGGCCAAAAACTTTGAATCAGACCATGGAAAATATAGTGCTGGACAGCTTTGCAAGTCATTAGAATAGTGTCAGACAATAAACTTTTCATTCAATTGTGGGCTACTACACGGGCTTAGAAATGGGAAGACTCCCACGACACAATTACTGGCTTCTGTGTTACCCATTTTGTTTTTGACTTTATGGTAGACCTACAGCCTTGAAAGAACATTTCTAATGGTATGGTCTGGAAGAGTACATGAACACTAAGGCTATTTCATTGGAACGTTATCAAAACAAATTATAAGAATAATCTTCATCATTATAATGATAATAACAATACATAAGTAATCCAAAACAGATGAATCACCGCACACTGGTAGGACTTAGATTGGTGGATTCTTTTTATTTCAGTGAGCAACGCATTTCGCTTGTGCAGGTGAAGTGAACATATCGAAGCACACGCGAAACGCGTTGTTCACTGGAATAAAAAAAGACAGAAACTGCCCATTCTACCAGTGTGCAGTGATTGATCTTCTATGCTTTGAATAACCATATGATTTTTCACAGTGAGAGTATATTACAGCGATCTCTTGTTTTTCATGACACTCTTGGACGCCATGATGTGCTCTCTAGCTCAGCTGCGTCCACAGAATGATCATGCAAAGTGTAAACAACCCCCTAATACCAATATGAAGCTAACAGGTAAACTTCGCGTTTGTAGGACTGAATAAATCAGAAGGTGCATCCAGTGTTGTTATAACTTCATTACATCACTGATTCACTATAACAACACTCACTAGACGCGCCGATGCATCCCTGTCTGATTTTACTTTATACTTTTAGGCTAACTTTAGGCTAAGACAGCAGGCGGTACTCACAGCCATTGAAGATGCAGTTCGCTCAGCCTCTGTTTCGAAAAACGAAGGGAACGCAGTACTTTTCAGTCTTAGCGTCATCTTTCCCGAAGCGTGTATCATGATTTGGTCATAATCTTCAGGTTTGAAATGCTCCTCACAAACACGGTACTCATTCACTTTCTCCACCGGTGTTGTCGAAGCAATTCCGAGGACAGCCAACCAAAGACTTCTTCGTTGCTCATCTTTTGGAATTCGATGGAACATTGTTTGTAGATATCTCTTCTGCTTGTTTTCGCAGCCTCTAACTATACATGCATTCACCATTTTTGTAGTAAAACAAAACCTGTAACTATTGATGCATCCACACTGACCACCACACAAGTTTGTCACAGGAAGATGGTAGGCTGGCCCAGGTAAGCTACGTAGTGTTGTGGGGGGAAGTGGGGGGAAGTGGGGGGGTGGGGGTTTCCCGATGACGTTCCGTGGTGTGCGTCGGCTGTGTTTTTCCGCACCGAAAAATAGTTCCCAAAAGAAAATGAACAAGACAAGCCCTTTGCGTTGTGATCTGCACCGCCATTCACTAGAAGTAAATGTGCAGTACACGGAAAGTAATGGGGGGGGGAAATCGAGTACATTTATTCACTTTGGCCGAAATATTTCTGTGGGGTCATAGGAATGTACTTATGCTGCGGAACCAACCTGCGGTCAGCTCTGATAAATTCGGACAATGGCTGGGTGGCCAGGAAAATGCTTTCACACACTTATTTAGGTCTCGGGACTGTGGGGAGACACTGAATTTGGCCTGGGGGTGGCGTATCCCTTTAAAGCAGTTCCTCCTATTCCAATTAAATGTTCTAATCTCTGCAACAGGATATGGTGGTCAATAGTATCAAAAGCAGTGCTAAGATCTAACAAGACAAGTACTGAGACGAGTCTATTGTCTGACGCAATTAGCAGGTCATTGTTAATTTTCACCAGAGCAGTCTCGGTGCTATGATATTCTCTAAATCCTGACTGAGAGTCCTCAAATAGATTATTGTTCTGGAGGAAGTCACACAGCTGACTGCACACTGCTTTTTCAAGGATCTTGGAGAGAAAAGGAAGGGTGGATATTGGTCTATAGTTGGCTAAAACTTCAGGATCAAGACCGGGCTTCTTCAGAAGAGGTTTGATTACGGCTACTTTAAATGACTGAGGTACATAGCCTGACAGCAAAGATAAGTTGATCATGTTTAATAAAGAGGTGCTCAGTACAGGTAAAACTTCTTTAAGCAGTAAAGTTGGGATGGGATCTAAGAGACAGGTAGAAGGCTTGGATGAGGAAATCATTGAAGTCAGTTTGTGGAGGTCTATGGAAGAAAAGCAGTCCAAATATACATCAAGTTCTTCAATGGGTTCTAAGCTTCCTGTGTTTAAAGACAAAGCAGTTTCAGTTAAAGGCACAGTGTGACTGATTTTCCCCCTAATAGTTATAATCTGTTGGTCTGTTCTGCGTCTGTTCTGATTTAGTCACGTCATGTCCACCGCCCGTACCTGTCGATGTAACTGTTTATATTCAGTCCATGTCAGGGCTCTCATCTGGGTTTGTGATTTTTTTTGTGTGTTCCATTTGTTTGTTACCTTTTAGTTGTGTTATCAGTCCAGCTCAGTTCCTTTTATGCACTGAGAGTTGCTTTATCCAGTTTTGTCAGTCGCCCAGTCCCAAGTCAAGTTTCTTTCCATTTTGCTTTAGTCTGCCAGGGTTAGGTTTGTGTTATGTGTAACCTGTGTTTTGGTCGTTACATAGTTTGTTAGTCTTGTTAGTGAAGTCTCTATCCCTGTAGCGCTGCATGTGAAATTTCTAGTTTAGTTCTTGCTGAGTTTCCTATTTTGATTAAGTAGTTTTCTTTCGTCTGCTCACCGGTGGTGAGTGTTTTTTGTTGAGTGTTAAAAGAATTCCTTGGTTTAGTTTGTCCCTTCTTTCCTCTTTCTGTTGTAATTTTTATAGCTATTGGTTTTGTGTTTAATTTCATAGATTATTTAATTATAGTGATTTGATGTATTTTCAAAGCCTTAGTAAAAAAGAGATTTATTTAGATTTCGAAAATTTGGTACTCATTTTCAGAAGTGTATTTCAGTTGTGTCAGGTTTCCCCGATTTGTTTTGAGACCCTGTCTTGTTTTGTTGCCTTTTTGGGAATAAATCCTTTTCTGTGAATACCCTGCCTCAGAGTCGTGCGATTGGGTTCAATCAGAAATCCTCCACCCTGACAAATTACTCCTGATGTTATTCAATGACACAAACATCAGCTGCCTAACTTTGTCATGTTTGTTTGCGAAAGTTAGCAAGGAGAAAAAAAAGATGGTGGCCAGTCTGTAACTTTAGACGAGGGCTCATCTATCCAGGGGGGAAGCTGGCTCAAAGGCGGTATCCTCTACTGGAGGGACGGCCATCTTTACTATTGACGTCAACAGGGGAGAAATGTTCAACTCGCTTGTTTCAGCACACATTGGCTAACGCTTTGTTCACACTACATGACTCCCCATCAGCAGGTGTAACTGTTAATTCCTGGTCAAATGAGCCGCTCTTTGTTTTCTAGTGTTCACAGTGATCACTGAAATGGCTCTGAGGCTGACAGGAGCTTTTCTTTTTCCACAAAGTTTATTGAAGAACATCATTTATTATTATTATTATTATTATTATTATTATTATTATTATATTATTTATTATCACTGTAAATGAGTGACAATATTATTGAATATTTTATTTAACCAGGATAAAAAAAAAACTCATTGACATGAAGAATCTCTTTTACAAGAGTGTCCTGGGCAAGACAGGCAGTAGCAGTTAGTTACAGACAACAGAAAACATCACCATAAAACATACACAACAAGACATAAACACCAAATTAATAAAAGTACAAATGTTCAACACATGTACACCCAGTGACACCAAACCAATCAAAACCATTTAAAAACACCTACAATCATTGAGTCTTTCCCCCAGATTATTCAAAAGCCCTTTAAAAGTGTGTATTGAGACCAGCTCCTTCAAGTTCAGGTCATTTTGCACATAGTTCCAATCACAGGGAGCAACAAACTTAAAAGCGTTCTTCCCAGTTTCTGTTCTCACTGTTGGAACGGTCAATAAGAACAGATCCTGCAACCTCAGACCGTACATACTAATTTTTCGTACCATTAAAAACTTGTAAATATGGTGGCAGCAGACCTAAAATACACTTATAAACAAAAATAAGCCAGTGCTTACATCTGCGCCACGATACATCCGACCAGCCAACCCGACTATACAAAAAACAATGGTGAGTGCCAGTATGTGGACATCTTGCCTTCCAAACGCTAGAGCAAAACCTCTTCTACTAAGTTTGAAGATGGATTTCAGCCATTTCAACGATCACTGTAAACACGCAATCATTTGTGCACTAGAAAACAATGAGCGACTTATTTATTAACCAGGAATTAGTGAGTGGAGGCTGACTGGACGTCAGTCAACTTTTCATTGTAATCATGGACACGGAGAAGAACACAGCCCTCCAGGGTGTTTGTGAGCTACCATGTAGTGAAAGTACAAAACGTGAAAAGTTTTTGTTGATGTTGTTTTCTGGAGTCGCTGTTCCTTTCTACCATATCTGCGCTCATTGGCTGTAGCTCTTTTTACATCAGCACAACTCAACTGGTTATTTCGCATGTCTTTTAAAATCACACAGACAATTGAAAGTCCCACTCAACATAACCTGAAATACCCAGATAAATTTTCTCTTATGCCACTTAAATACTCTGCAACTTTCTTTGCTAAAGATCTCGGCGATCACTTTATGGTGCTGAAAGGAATATCAAAACCTGCGTTATTAATAAGAGAAATCTTAAGCACTTTAGTGAAAAAGCTTTTCTTCGTGATTTATTTAATTTTAACTGGGGTCGTATCTTATCTATGGATGACACCAGTCTTGCTTGGAAATATTTTTTTGACAATTTTAGTTATTTCAGATAAACACGTTCCTTTTTGCCACAAGGGTTAGGGCAAACAAATTTGGGCAGTTGCAAGGAAGTCTGATACGGAGGCTGACTGGATATATTTCTGTGCAAAATAATGTCATCCCTGTTGTCTGGAAATCTGTTTTTGTACTACCCTTATTGAAAGGTGGTGATCCCACACTATTGAATAACTACAGATCCATTACCAAACTACATATTTTAGCTTAAGTATTTGGAAGGCTGGTAAATGAGCAGATAAAGGAGTTTCTAAGTTTACGTAATATTTTGTCTTCTCACCAGTCTTGATTTCTTAAGCAACATATCACAGTTAACGGCTTCCATGAAAGTGTTACATGATGTTGTGGAATCCTTGGACACCAAGAAGTATTGTGCTGCACTTTTCAGTATTTTGTTCAAGGCATTTGATACCATTGACCATGGAATTTTATGTCAGAGGCTGTCACATATAGGCCTGTACACAGCAAATTTAGGATTTGGGAATAAACTCTCTGTGAGTTAAAATCAACTCAGTCTGAGTGTACATGTGAGACCATCGAATAAACTCTTGGGCTGTGTTAAAGTAACTCTTTTCTGAGAGCTGATCTTTTAACTCCTATCAGGAGTTAAAACTGAACATGTACAGGAGTTAAAATACGGCTCCCATTCAGAGTACAGTTAACTCTTATATTTAGTTAAATTTATGTTAACTCTTTTTCAGAGTTAACAGTCAACTATTAATATGTGTTGTATTTTACACTAATGGAGTTAATATTTCAAGACACTAAAATGTTTTTTTTAGGTAAAATAAAAATGAAATACACCAAATAAATTACTTTAATGCCTCTCATTATTTAAAACATTGAGACATTAGGTTAGCAACACTTCACTGCATGAATACATACTTGTGAACCAAGTTATACTTTGGTAAAATCATTTATCTAACAATGAGCTTTGTTAAACAACATTGTTCTTCAAGTAGAAAATAAGGTAAAACCTCAAATCAAAAGACACTGTTATAATGGCAGCTTAAAAGTTGCAAAACTGTGTTATAAAATGTAAGTCAAAAAGAAATAGGTTATACAAAAGCATTTTTCAATGTTTCAACAAATAATCTCAACTAGATTTCTACAAATTCTTTGGAGAAAATACATCCAGTGCAAACGTCAAAAACCTTTGACATATTGAACACATTTAACAAATGTGATTTACTTGTAATGCAGGATTATAGACATAATGTAAACAGTTCAACTCATCGTTAAGCACAACACGTGCACATCCAAGTAAAGATCAATTCCATATATATATTTTACCTAAGAATATCTTTCTCTACATTTTTACTCTGTACACAACACAGTAGCTTCTCCTAATTGCTTGTTATTAAAAAGAAAAACAGGAGGCAGTAATAATCAGATATACTCCCATTTGCTTAAAAAGTTATGGTAACTTATGATATATGATGATATGATAAACAAATCCTTAACAAATCCTTAACAACATACTACCTGGCTCATCATCAGCAGTGTCAGACTCTTCATTTAGGGCAGAGTTGAGGTGTTTTTTTCAGAAGAGGTGTCTCTCTCAGGCTCCTGGCCTCTCGAATGATCTTGTCTTTAAAGCAGGTGATCCACTTTTCCAGGAACCTGGATGAAATCTCTGATCCAAAAATCAGCAAGAAATCCTGCAAAATCGAATGTAAAGCAGAAGGAACTACCATTACAATCATATCAATTAAATAAAATTTATTTTAAGAAATATTATTCAAATCGTATTTGTTTCCTACCAGTCCTTCAGTGTCCAAGAAACGAGGGAACATTTGGAGAATGTCTGCTGACTGCTGTGGATCATGGATCATCTGTTGGCGATAGAGGAATGTTTCTCTCATCTTCTGGAAGACTAAGTCACGGTCGGTTGTGTGGTGAAGAAGAGACATTGCTTCCATGCAGCCATCTCCTGATTGCTGGTCATTGATGGGACCAACTGTCCTTGACGATGTGGGACCTCCTTTACACATCACTTTGTTGTGGGAAGTTGATGCAGTTTTAGACTGACGTTGAACTGTCTTCACCCTCCACTCAAGGAAACCTGTGTTGCTCTGGATGTCATAGAAATGTTCCTGGAAATAATAATAATATCTGTAGTTAGAGTTCTGACACTTGGTTTTTTTGGTTACTGCTCTCCTAAAATACATAAATATTGTTTGTGAAAAGATTCTTTCCTTCACTGAAAAAAAGAAAATTTTGGTACTAGCATCAAGCTTCTTAACCTTCCTTTTCACGTATGTGAGCCACAATGATGTTCACCATTAATCGCCGAGTTGAATATTTCAAACTCCCTGTGTCTTCATACTCCTTGATCACGGTCATCCCTGCTGCCTTTGAGGTCAGAATCTGCTCCACCACCTAATTGGAATAGATTTTTAAAAAGATCATAAGAATTAGCAACCAAAAGTACTGATTATTTCTTAAGGAAACATCAATCTGTCACAAAAAATATCAATTAGGATTAGGCTTTCAATATCTGTAGCCCCTGAGTTTAATCTGCATCCTAAGCTACGCTAACCAACTAGCAAACTGTCAAGTATGTAAATTATTACACTTACACTTCTTGCACGTGTGATGTCCATATCAGGTTGAGCAAGTTGATATCCAGCATCACTTGTGTCGCTTCTTGGGCTGCTTAAGCTTGTGACAGACAGTGTATCTGTTAGACTTGAGGAGGAGGATCCTTCACCTGGCTGCAGAAGTGTGAAATCTGAGGATAAAAAAACATCAGTGTATAAGGCATGAATCTGATCACCAAAATCAACATTACGACTTGCTATCAACAAAGAATAGTTACTTAGTATTTCATTCTGTACACGATAACCTTCCCTACCACATGGTGTGAGTGTTATATACTCGGCCAGGTCTGACAGAAACTGACACCACTTTACCATCATCAGTGTAGATGACAAAGCAGACATCTTTAACTGTCGCAAGCTCCGGAAAGACATCCTCATCCACCTCTATTCCCTGGTCATCTGTGATTTTCAGGATTGTATCTTCTGGTATGAGAAATTTCTGATGAACTGAAGCATGACAAGCAATACTCCATTAACACATTATCATTACAGCCCCATGAATTACTCAATTCAAAATTAACGTAACTTACCCAAACCACTAAAATCGGAGAAGCTGATTTCATCCAGTTTAACATATTTCCTTGTCCCTTTGTATTTCACTTTTATCAACATCTTGAGCACTTAAGGGAAAAAGGAGTTTTAATGTAAATATTAATAGCAAAGAATGGATTGTAACTGTAACAATCTGTGTTGGGGCTGTTACAGTATATAATGCATTATTTTAATCATTTTTAAAGTAAAGGAGGCCCAGTGTGGTGTAGGCAAAAATTATATTTTGAGAGGGCCAATAAAAAATTGGGTGGGCTATCTTTTCACATATAAAAACATTTGCCAGTAGAAAAAAGATACTGGCAGACTGAAAAACAGTTTGTGTAAAAATATGCTTATGCATAGCCAATTTACAGAGCTTCTAATCTAATGTCTGCGCACAACAGCACTCTAAACAATGAACTGTTATCACTGGTGTTCTCTATTAGCTTAGTCTGCATTTAATCACATTATTTGCACTAGTAGCCGACCGTGTTTCCACCATTTGATTCACATTTACAGTACGTCACGGTCGCGTTGCTTGTCAAAGCTTTTCGTGGTAAATGTGTAGCGTTAATGTTACCTGTCAGGGTTCCTCTCGTGAAGGCCCCGGTGTCCTGTCATGCAGCCTTCTAGCCGCGGCGTGTCCAGTCCGATGTTGTTACAGAAGTTAGTCTAAAAACGACACGCGCAGTAAATACACAGTAAAAAATAGAAACAACCTAATGTGAAGCCAGCAAAACTACTTTTTAACGACACCAGACGTAATGACAAGAGCCAGTGTTCATTTAATACATGAAATATGAGCACGACTGGAAGAAGCTAGCTTAAGCTTACCCAGTTGCCTCACTGATAGCAACGTTCAAGCACATTCTGCAACAGTTGGAAAATTGACGATCTTACTTACAAGTCAGTTAGTCCTGGCCAGTATTCAGTTTTATATTACATAAACTGAAACATATCAACGGTTTAAGAAGTAAAATTGCTCACGTACTTGTCTCTGTGTAAGTAGGAGTGAGAGAAACGTTGTGAATGAACTCTCGGGTGGAGGTGATTCACTGCTCTGAACACCCAGTGAATGTACTACTTTTGTCCACTCTGCTTAAGAGTATCAGCTAACACGAGCTGGAGTCTCAGTGTGTGAATAAACTCCAAAAATTTTACTCCTTCACTGCTTTTTGTCCAACTCCTGATTTTTTCACTCTAGAAATTTGCTGTGTAATCATAAGCAATGTGTGAAACTCTTGTGGTCTCTCTTCTGGCTGTCTTATGTTAGTAAGGGTGTACCACAAGGCTCTGTCTTAGGACCCACTCCTTTCACTATCCCTTCACTATTTATATTAACAGTATAGGTCAGAATATACATACTCAGAATATACATCTGTTCGTTACAGTTGATGAGGGCCTCTGTTTTAAAACCCACACTGAAAATATTTAAAGAAATTAAAACTTAAACTGGGTTTCTTTTTTAGGAACAAATTCTGGTTCTCCTTCAGACCAAGTGTGGAGAGTGGACTGGTACAAATCCATCCTTGGTCTACTGCCCATATACTTATGCACATACATGATATGTAAATAGCGCAACTGCAAAAAATGAAAAATTGGGTGAACACAAAATTACTGGACTAATTGAAGCTTCTGGAGGGATTTCTGAGGGAGGCCAAAGAGAAGAGAGTTACAGTAGTCTCGGCGGGAGGTGACAAGACTGTGGACAACGATGGAGGTGTAAGTGGGAGCTGAGGGAGGGGCGGAGACAATTGATGTTGCGTCATTGAAAGTATGCAGAACGTGAAATGTTATTGATGTGGGAGTGAAAAGATAATGACCTGTCGAGGATGACACCCAGACTTAACCTGAGGGGAGGGGGAAACTAGGGAACTATCTATTGGAAAGGAAAGACTGTCAGCTTTGGATAAGGTGGATTTGGTGCCTACAGGGAGGACTTCAGTTTTGTCACTGTTAAGTTTAAGGAAGTTAGAGGTGAACCAGGATTTTATTACAGATAAGCAGGAGGTAAGGAAAGGGGGAGGGAGGGTGGAGGATGGTTTGCCAGATAGGTAGAACTAGGTGTCATCCGCGTAGCAGTGAAAGTGAATATTGAATTTACGGAAAATATTGCAGAGGGGAAGAAGATAGGTGATGAAGAGGTGGGGCCCAAGGACAGAGCCCACCAGAGGAGACGGGGGAGGGTTGGGATCTGAAGGACTTTAGTTGGACGAACTGAGTGCGGCCAGAGAGATAGGAGTGAAACCAGTCAAGTGGGGTGTGAGTTATGCCAATAGAGGAAAGTCTATGGAGGAGGATGGTATGGGAGATGGTATCGAAGGCAGCACTGAGATCAAGGAGGATAAGAATGGAGAGTAGACCACAATCAGCTGCCATGAGGAGGTCATTGGTGATTTTTATGAGAGCAGTTTCTGTGCTATGGCGGGGATGGAAACCAGACTGAAAATGCTCATAGAGGGAGTTGTGGGATAGGTGGGAGTGAAATTGGGTGGCAACAATTTTTTCAAGAATTTTGGAAATGAAGGGAAGGTTAGAGATGGGGCGTAGGTTATGGAAATTGCTAGGGTCTGAACCAGGTTTTTCAGTACTGGAGTGACTGCAGTGACTTTGAAGGGTGCAGGGATGGTCCCAGTGGTGAGAGATGAGTGGATGATGGTGGATATGAAGAGGAGGAGAGAGGGGAGGCAGGATTTGACAAGAGTAGTGTGGAGGGGATCGAGCTTACAGGTGAGGGGCTTTGATTTGCAAATGAAAGCAGATATCTCTGAAACATCAGGGACCTGGAAACTGGAAACTGAATGGTGAAGCGGGAAGAGGTCAACAGAGGGGAGAGAAGGAGAATTGGAGTGGAGACTCTAGGAGTGGAGATTTTATGAATTTTGTCATTAAAGAAGTGCAGTAGTGAGTCGCAGGTGTCAACTGAATACAGATGGTGAACAGAGTTTTGGAGTTACCCTCATTGTAGTGGATAAGGTCAGAATAATAATCAAATTTAGTTTGAGTGATGGATGTGTATTATGTGCATTTCTTTGTGGATGGTGAGACCAGATTTATTATACAGACGTTAAAGTTGGCAACGTTTTGCTTTCAGTGACCAGAGTTCAGGGGTGAACCAGGGGGCAGATTGTGAGAAGGTAACAGAGTTTTAAGAACAGCAATACAGTTCAGGATGTTGTGGAGAGAGTTGTTATAAAAAAAAGATTGACCAGTTCATCGGGGGTGGAAAGATGGTCGGGAAGCGAGATATTGTTTTTGTAGGAAGAGAGTGTGTCAAAGTTGATGTCCTTAATATTCCTGAAAGAGATGAGGCGAAGTGTCTTGATGATAGAGAGGCCAAGTGTGACATTGAAGGAACCAAGAAAGTGGTCAGATAGGTGGACATCATCAGCTGAGCAGTTGGAGGGAGAAAGGCCAGAGCAGCAGATTAAGTCCAGAGAGTGACCTTTTATATGGGTGGGGAAATCAACAAATTGATGGAAACCAGTACTGTCCAGACATGATGAAAAGTCACGCGTTTGAGGGAAATTGTGATTGTCCATATGAATGTTGAAATCCCCTAACAGTATAACTAGGGTTGCCAACACCCAGAGACTGAAATAAGGGACACCACCCGCGGGCAGCCGAAAACATTTGGGGTTTTGGGGGTTCAAAAACGCATATATAACAGCATTTTGGCACAGTTATACCTATTACAGACTATACAAACACATTAGGCTACTGCATTACTCTTACAGTAACAAGATTGTAATAACAACTCATGATCAGTTTGATCAGTTTGTATTTGAGGCATACGTGTTATCATTCAAGTATATATTTATTTTTTGCAAAATGTGCAAAATAACATTTAACAATTGCTGCCTCTTCTTCTGGATTTTAACAGTTTTAAAACAATGTAAAAACAATGTAACAGCAGTAAACAATGTAGGAGTAGGCCTAATAGTGCAACTAAGTTGTGCAAACATTTTTGGTTGTTGCCTACTTATTTGGAAACTTAACTCCATTTCTTTTTTTTTTTTATTTTCAACTAAAGTGAAAGTGCAAAGTGCAAAATCACAACTGTAAAATCTTCTGAACAAAAAACCAACAAGGTGCAATATCTAAACTGAAAACACACACACACACACAAACAGCACCGCGGACAGTGTCTGCCTTCTCCCTATCTCTCCACTTCCTCACAAACAGCTGCTGCGTCGCCGCTAGTCGCTCGCTACACAATACAGCGCACACGTACGCACACACACACTGGGACTGAGTCACACGCACATAAGCACATAAGCGCTGCAACCATAGACTGAAGCTGTGCCTGCCTACCCTGTCAACTGAGCGGTCCTAGTGCCCATAGCATACAGCTGGCCATGCAGGCAGGCAGCCAGACACACAATGCATGGCGCACAGAGAGAAAAAAATATATGCATCTTCCCTTTACCCGTGTGGCCGGGACAAACAGCGTCCCGTCCGGGATGCACCTCTTTTGGCTCAAATACATGACGTCCCGGCAAATACGGGATGGTTGGCAACCCTAAGTATAACGTTTGGTGCGAGAGTGGAAAGGTGAGTGAGAAAAGCAGAAAAGTCAGTTAAAAATTCCTTGTGTGGCTTGGGGGGGCGATAAACAGCAGCAATGATGGTGGGAATGGAGCCTGATAGTTGACAGACTGTGCATTCCATTGAGCTGAAGGCAGGCACAGTCACAGGCAGGACGTTCCAGGTCTAGATTATCGCGAGACCTCCACCGTGCCCCGAGCCACGGGGTTTCGAGATATAAACAAACCCAGGAGGAGTAGAGTCATTGAGTTGTCGCTGGGTTGTTGCCAAGTTTCATTCAAACAGAGAAAGTCAAATTTACGGTTGGTGAAGAGATCCTGAATGAGATGACCCTTGCTCGTAAGTGAGCGGATGTTAAGCAGATCGAAGTTGACGGCAGAGTTGTCCTGTCTGACAGAGATGTTAACAGCTGACCTAGCCAGACTGGCTAGCACACTGTGATCAGCAGCCCTGTCGGCGAGTCTGCGAAGGCAGCAAGCGGTGGACCAGAGCGATCTTATGGCTTTGGAGTCGTCAAAGTGGAAGCTCTGGCGACTGCCCCGGTGGACGTATCTCTGGCGAGGCAGGAGAGCGATGTCCAGGTGGAGGTGCAGCAAAGCTGGTGGAGGCACAGCCAGTAGACCGCGTAGCCGAAAGAGCTCATTTGCCGTGTACTGGAGCAAACCAGACCCAGAATGATAGTGGCAAGACAGTAGGACCCAGGCGAGTGCAGAGCAGACATACAGCTTGCTGATCCACATTGTAAACAGGAGCCGAGGAGTGGAGGAGCCAGATGGTGAGATGAGGTGACGTGGTAGAGAGGTACCAAAGTTAGCCCACTCACACAGCCATATAGAAGTGGCATATAAAAACACGGAATGACCGAGGTTGCGCTTAAATTGGCTCACATTAGATCAAGTTAGCGAAGTCCACAAAATTTTAAAATCATGACCAAAACTTAACGGTGAGCAGCGGCAGCAAAAATGCGCCAGCGTTCACTCAACCGGAAGTCAAGTGAGTTGCTGATCATGCCAAACTCAAATGCACGACTCTGAGACAGGTATATAATGCAAATAACAAGAGTCTTTATTTAGAATGACAGGCAGGAATGCAAGCACAGGACTTCTAGCAGGGAGATGGAGAAGAACGTGTGCATCCGGCCAGGTAGGGACGCACACCAGGGAAGCGTTACACTGGCTCTACACTGGACTATTAAATGGGGAGAAATGAAAACCACTCTCAAAGTATAAGGGAAACCATTTAACATTACCTATAAAATAAAAGGTAATTTTTAGAGGCTATAAAACTTAAATAAACTGCAATCACTAACTAAAGAGGCTGGACTAAACTAAGAGGAAAAACAGGGACTAACTAAGGGCGCTAGTGATAGGATTCTTCTAGAAACTAAGAGTAGACTAGGAAACAAGAAACTAAGACAAAGACTGAAAATCTAGAAAGAAAAAGGCTGCACTAAGGCTATTAACCTGACAGATCAAAATCACTGAAGGTTCAGGAGGGATGCAGGGAAAACTGGTGCTTGGAACAGGTAAGGGTACACAGGTGGGAACAATAAGGGAGGTGTTTCACAATCACAGATGCGGGAAACACAGGGGCAGGTAGCAAAGCGACCTGAAACGAGAGGAAGACAGGGATAGTTTTAAAATAAAACAGAAAGAGACATGACAAACATGCAGGCACAGGAAAAAACTGGTTAACTTAACTATAACAGACAGACAGAGCATAACATTAAGGGCACTACTCAACAAACCAAGACATACAACAGTCTAGGTTAGGGAAGTCAGCAGTCAGTTTAGAACAGAGCAGTCAATTAAGAGCATTTCAATGTTTTCAAACACTGTGATTCAGTACAATCAGGCCTAAGAGTGAAAATTATCAGCTTTTATTTTATTTTTTTATTCAACTTTTTTTTAATTAACAGAAAGAAGCAATAACTTATCGGTACTGTGTATTATGATCACCACAATATTTGATACAGGTGAATCAAATATGAATTATATGTATTATTATTATTATTATTATTATTATTATAACTTCAATCGCAGTAGCACAGTGATTTATTAAACTCAGTCTGGGGTAAACGTTTGGTTTTCTTGTGTGCATGTAAACACATTTACTAAGTGCATCATGTAAATGCGGAGGCTAGCGATTAGATAAACTGAGAGCAAAATACCTGCCTACCTTCACACACAGACACACTGCGAATAACCATATTATAGTTTAACATTAACTTATTAAATCATCACTGGCTCAAGAGACACTGAGACCAGCAGCTGATAGGAGAACATAGAGAGGCAAGCAGCAAACTAGCAGTTCTGTGGCGTCAGAACACATTGTAGTGCGGCTGCCAGCAAGATGGAGGTCGTCCATTGCCTGGGCACATCCACAATCCTGGTACTGGTGGAACATTATTGTTCTGGATTTCAGTGTGCAACAGTTGCAAAACCTCTGTGTGTGCCAGGAGTGCTTTTAAAACATTTGATTTGTGATCGAACCAGGAAGTATTTCTTCCGGTCTTGTTGGTCGCAATAACCCCGCCCCAAGCCCCGGACTTAATCGGTGCTTTGCTGTGGTCCAGCAAAGACATGGTGCTTACCTGGCCCCTGTTTTAATCACCAGGAGCCGGTGCTTCGGCTGTGGAAACACAAAGAACTGGTGCTAAGTCAGGCTCTGGCTCCGAACCAGCCCTGGAACCACCACAATGAAAAAGGGTTAAATGAGACTTCAAGTGAAAAGTGCTAACTATGATTGAACCCCAACTTAAGGATTTAAGTATTAAAAGCTCACCAAATAGTTTTGGAGCATACACGTCTTATGTGGCTGTGCTAACTAACTTTATTGCCTTAAATGCCAATAATTTATATTTTCATGTTTTTGGTCAAGTCAAGTCAAGTTTATTTGTATAGCCCAATATCACAAATTATGAATTTGCCCCATTGGGCTTTACAATCTGTACAGGATATGACACTCTCTGTCCTTTACAAATGACCGTTGCATCAACTAAGGAAAAACTCCCAAAAAAAAAACTTTTAACAGGGAAAAAGAAACGGAAGAAACCTCAGGAAGAGCGACAGAGGAGGGATCCCTCTTCCAGGATGGACAGACATGCAATAGATGCCATGTGTACAGAATAACAACAATGAAAACACATTAACACTACATATAAAATTGTATGGAAATGTCCAACTCAATAGATATATATACAGTGTATATATAGAATTGTATGAGAGTGTCCAAGGGGGATGAAGAACATCATCAAGCTATCAGCAAAGGATGAGAAGCACGTCTTCCTCTCCACCATGCCAATAAGAAGAAGCCTGGGCAGCACGTCCTCCTCTCCACCACACCAACCAGAAGAAGCCTGGGCAGCACGTCTTCCTCTCTCCACCACGCCAACCAGCAGAAGCCTCCACAAGACGTCCTCGTCACCACCACGTCGCTCAGAACCAGAAGATGAAGCATGACTGGTCTGCACAACCACTACTCCACCAGGTAGGCTGGATCCATGGATACCTATGAGACGAGAACGCACAGGGACTACGAGGCACAAAACTAATCTGCAGCATTCGTTAAAGGGAGGAAGAATAAACACATCCTCTTCTCCACTACTCTAACAGATACAACCTGAGCAGCATTGCCTCTTCTCCATAGGGGAGTATAAGGGGAATCAACAGCTGCCTGCCTGCACAGAGCTCCTCCTATACGGTAAGCGTATTGCATCATTTCCGGTCTCAGCCGCTACTCTGTTGTTTCCTACAGCACTCTGAGCTGCTCTGCCACAAAAATAGTTTTGTTACTGTCTTAATCCACAGTGGTTAACGTCCCGCCGTACATTTGTAGTATACTAACCCTATCAAGCACTCTAAAACTTCCCTAGACTTTCCCTGTCACTCGTTGGTGTTTTCCAGCGGCTCTTTTCGGCTAACAACTAGCTTCCATAGCCTAGCATAGCAGCTATCTTAGCGTATAGCCATGGCTTCTCCTCTTCCTTCTCCTGCTTTCTCTTGCTCAGTGTGTCTCATGCTCAGTTATTCCTCTGCCTCCTTTAGTGATAATGGTACGTGTAATAAGTGTAGCATGTTCGCGGTTTTGGAGGCGAGGCTTAGCGAGTTAGAAGCTCGGCTCCGCACCATCCAAAGTCCTAGTTATGCTTCCGTAGCTAGCCAGCCCCTAGCCGGTGCGAGCCGACCTAGCGTAGCTCCTGCTAGCCGTCCCCCGGCAACTCCCGAGCAGCCGGGAGAGTGGGTGACTGTCCGAAGGAAGCGTAGTTTTAAACAGCCCACGGCTCACCACCGACCCCTTCACGTTTCTAACAAGTTTTCCCCACTCAGCGACACACCCGCTGAGAAGCCAACCCTGGTTATTGGCAGCTCTATTCTTCAAAACGTGAAATTAGCGACACCGGCAACCATAGTCAAATGCATTCCGGGGGCCAGAGCGGGCGACGTTGAATCCTATTTGAAACTGCTGGCTAAGGATAAGCGTAAATATGGGACTATTGTTATTCACGCTGGCGGTAATGACACCCGGTTACGCCAATCGATCGTCACAAAAATTAACGTGGAATCGGTGTGTGCTTATGCTAAAACATAGCTCCCTAGCTTGGCCTCTGATGACATGTTTAGTCGCATGTCATCCTTCCACTGTTGGCTGTCGAGATGGTGTCCAGTTAATGATGTGGGCTTCATCGATAATTGGAGCAGTTTCTGGGGAAAACCTGGTCTGATGAGGAGAGACTGCATCCATCCTACTTTGGAAGGAGCAGCTCTCATTTCTAGAAACATGGCCAAGTTTATTAGTCGACCTAACCCATGACAACCCAGGGTTGAGACCAGGAGACAGAGTTGTAGTTTAACACACTTCTCTGTGCTTCCATTAGAGCAGCCACCCACCCAGAACCCCATAGAAACGGTGTCTGTCCCACGACCACTGAAATCAGTTAAATCCATAGTATACAAAAGGGGAGTTGAACAAAATAATTTAATAAAAATTAAATCCACTGCTGACATAGTTAATCAGGACAGGAGAGTTAAATGTGGACTTTTAAATATCAGGTCATTATCATCTAAAGCTTTACTAGTAAATGAATTAATATCAGATAACCAGGTTGATTTATTTTGTCTTACTGAAGCCTGGTTGTGTCAAGATGATTATGTCAGCAACACCTAGTCATATTAATACTCCTAGTCATATTAATACTCATATTACTAGAGATACAGGCTGTGGAGGAGGAGTTGCAGCCATTTTTGATTCTAGTCTATCGATCAAACCTAAACCTAAATTAAACTATACGTCTTTTGAAAGCCTGGTTCTTAGTCTTTCTCATCTTAAATGGAAAACAGAGAAAGCTATTTTATTTGTTATAGTGTACCGTGCTCCAGGTCCATATTCTGAATTTCTATCTGAGTTCTCTGAGTTTTTATCAACTTTAGTCCTGAGAACTGATAAAGTAATTATTGTAGGTGACTTTAATATTCACGTGGACGTTGATAGTGACAGCCTTGGTACTGCTTTTATCTCGCTGTTAGATTCCATTGGCTTCTGTCAGAATGTTCAGGAACCAACTCACTGTTTTAACCATACCCTCGACCTGGTCCTGACCTACGGCATTGAAGTAGAACATTTATCAGTCCACCAACAGAATTCCTTCCTATCAGACCATTACTTGTTAACCTTTGAATTTTTTCTTCTGGACTACGCTCCATCAGGTAAATCCATGTACACTAGATGTTTATCTGAAAGTGCTGTAGCCAAGTTTAAGGATATAATTCCATTAGCTTTTAATTCAATACCTAATATCAATATACTTGAGGGCTCAGACTTCAGTCCTACTCAAATTGATAATTTGGGAGATTGTGCTGCAGACTCTCTGCGGGCATCTCTAGACTCTGTTGCTCCTCTAAAAAAGAAGATAGTAAAGCATAGAAAGCTGGCTCCATGGTATAACCCTCACACCCGCAGTTTAAAGCAAGCAGCAAGAAGATTTGAGAGGAAGTGGCGTTTAACCGGTGTGCAAGAGTCTCGTCTGGACTGGCATGATAGTTTGAAAGCTTATGGGAAGGCTCTCCGTAAGGCCAGAGCAGCTTATTATTCATCATTAATAAAGGAAAATAAAAACAACCCCAGGTTTCTTTTCAGCACTGTAGCCAGGCTGACAGAGAGCCACAGCTCTATTGAACCATCTATTCCCATAACCCTCAGTAGTAGTGACTTCATGAGCTTCTTTAATGAGAAGATTATAACTTTTAGGGAGAAAATCAGTCACACTGTGCCTTTGACTGAAACTGCTTTGTCTTTAAACACAGGAAGCATAGGACTCATTGAAGAACTTGATGTATACTTGGACTGCTTTTCTCCCATAGACCTCCACAAACTGACTTCATTGATTTCCTCATCTAAGCCTTCTACTTGTCTCTTAGATCCCATCCCAACTTCACTGCTTAAAGAAGTTTTACCGTTACTGAGCACCTCTTTATTAAACATGATCAACTTATCTTTGCTGTCAGGCTATGTACCTCAGTCATTTAAAGTAGCCGTAATCAAACCTCTTCTGAAGAAGCCCGGTCTTGATCCAGAGGTTTTAGCCAACGATAGACCAATATCCAACCTTCCTTGTATCTCTAAGATCCTTGAGAAAGCAGTGTGCAGTCAGCTGTGTGACTTCCTCCAGAACAATAATCTATTTGAGGACTTTCAGTCAGGATTTAGAAAATATCATTGCACCGAGACCGCTCTGGTGAAAATTACTAATGACCTGCTAATTGCGTCAGACCATGGACTCGTCTCAGTACTTGTCTTGTTAGATCTTAGCGCTGCTTTTGATACTATTGACCACCATATCCTGTTGTAGAGATTAGAACATTTAACTGGCATCAGAGGAACTGCTTTAAGCTGGTTCAAATCCTACTTATTGGATCGATCACAGTTTGTTCACATTAATGATGAGTCCTCCATGCAGTCCATAGTCAGTTATGGAGTTCCTCAAGGTTCTGTGCTTGGGCCTATTCTATTTACTTTATATATGCTTCCTTTAGGCAATGTTATCAGGAAACACTCCATAAACTTTCACTGTTATGCAGATGATACTCAGCTATATTTGTCAGTTAAGTCAGTCGAATCCAGCCAGTTAGCTAAACTCCAAACATGTCTTCAGGATATAAAAAATTGGATGACGCACAATTTCTTGTTGTTAAATTCAGATAAAACTGAGGTTATTCTAATTGGCCCTGAACATCTCAGAAATAACCTATCTAACGACTTATTTACTCTAGGTGGCTTTGCACCAGCCTCGAGCACCACTGTAAGGAAACTAGGGGTAATTTTTGACCAAGATATGTCCTTCAACGTCCACATGAAACAAACAGCTAGAACAGCTTTTTTTCATCTGCGCAACATTGTAAAAATAAGGAATATTCTCTCCCAAAACGATGCAGAAAAATTAGTCCATGCATTTGTAACTTCCAGACTGGACTATTGGGGCGGCAGTAGCTCAGTCTGTAGTGACTTGGGCTGGGAATCGGTGGGTCGCCATTTCAAGTCCAGGTCGGACCAAAATGTGGAGAGTGGACTGGTAGCTGGAGAGGTGCCAGCTCCTCCTCCTGGGCACTGCCGAGGTGCCCTTGAGCAAGGCACCGAACCCCCAACTGCTCGGGGCACCTGGATAAGGGGCAGCCCCCTCACTCTGACACCTCTCCTCTAATGCATGTGCATGTGTTTGTTTCATAACTTCTGTGTGATGTGCAACTGAGAAATATTAATAGAGTGAAAAAATGTAATTTCCCCATTGAGGGATCAATAAAGTAAGTCTTCTTCTTCTTCTTCTTCTTTATTGTAACTCGTTATTATCAGGCTGCCCTAATAAGTCTATCAGGACTCTCCAGCTGGTCCAGAACGCTGCAGCATGTGTTCTGACCAGAACCAGGAAAAGAGACCATATTTCTCCGGTGTTAGCCTCTCTGCACTGGCTCCCTGTAAAATCTAGAATAGAATTTAAAATCCTCCTCCTCACCTACAAGGCACTGAATGGTCAGGCACCATCTTATCTTAAAGAGCTAATAGTGCCTTATAATCCTGCTAGAACTCTCCGCTCTCAGAATGCAGGACTATTAGCGGTTCCTAGGGTTTATAAAAGTAGAATGGGAGCTAGAGCTTTCAGTTATCAAGCTCCTCTTCTGTGGAACCAACTCCCTCTTTCAGTCCGGGAGGCAGACACCATCCCCTTATTCAAGAGTAGGCTTAAGACTTTCCTTTTTGATAGTGCTTATAGTTAGGACTGATCCAAGGTTGACTCAGGCTGCCTTGGATCAATCCTTAGTTATGCTGCTATAGGTCTAGACTGCCGGGGGACTTCCTCTGACACACTGAGTTTCTCTTCTACTTCATTTCGATACCTCCATTAAGTCATTTTACTAACTCATCTTCTTCCCCGGAGCCCCTGTGCTCTCAGCTCCCAGGTGCCCGTGAGCTGAGGCTACTTGGTAGGAAGGAGGTGGTGTCATCCAGGCTTCGTCTGTCCTGATGGTGGTGAGATGGAGAAGAGGCGATGCTGCTCAGGTTGTATCTGTTAGAGTAGTGGAAAAGAGGATGTGTTTACTCTTCCTCCCTTTAACACATGCTGCAGATTAGTTTTGTGCCTCGTAGTCCCTGTGCGTTCTCATCTCACAGGTATCCATGGATCCAGTCTACCTGGTGGAGTAGTGGTTGTGCAGACCAGTCAGGCTTCATCTTCTGGTTCTGAGCGACGTGGTGGTGATGAGGTCATCCTGCGGAGGTTTCTCCTGTTTGGTGTGGTGGAGAGGAAGACGTGCTGTTCAGGCTTCTTCTAGTTGGCGTGGTGGAGAGAGGAAGACGTGCTGCCCAGGCTTCTTCTGGTTGGCGTGGTGGAGAGGACGACATGCTTCTCATCCTTTGCTGATAGCTTGATGATGCTCTTCATCCCCTTGGACACTCTCATATAATTCTATATAGACACTGTGTATATTAGCTGTTGTTATATTGATTTGGACATTTCCATACAATTTTGTATGTTAGTGTTAATCTGTTTTCATTGTTGTTATTCTGTACACATGGCATCTAGTGCACGTCTGTCCATCCTGGAAGAGGGATCCCTCCTCTGTTGCTCTTCCTGAGGTTTCTTCCGTTTCTTTTTCCCTGTTAAAAGGTTTTTTTTGGGGAGTTTTTCCTTAGTCGATGCGAGGGTCATTTGTAAAGGACAGAGGGTGTCATATCCTGTACAAATTGTAAAGCCCAATGGGGCAAATTCATAATTTGTGATATTGGGCTATACAAATAAAGTTGACTTGACTTGACACTATTCTAACAGATACAACCTGAGCAGCATCACCTCTTCTCCATCTCACCACCATCACGACAGATGAAGCCTGGATGACACCACCTCCTTCTCACCAAGTAGCCTCAGCTCACGGACACCTGGGAGCTGAGAGCACAGGGACTCCGGGGAAGAAGATGAGTTAGTAAAATTACTTCATGGAGGCACCGAAAGAAGAAGCAGAAGAAGAAGAGAAGCTCAGTGTGTCAGAAGAAGTCCCCCGGCAGTCTAGACCTATAGCAGCATGAATCCTTATTCATGCTGCTATAGCCTTGGATCAGTCCTAACTATAAGCACTATCAAAAAGGAAAGCCTTAAGTCTACTCTTGAATAAGGGGATGGTGTCTGCCTCCTGGACTGAAAGAGGGAGTTAGTTCCACAGAATTTTGCAGCTTGATAACTGAAAGCTCTAGCTCCCATTCTACTTTTATAAACCCTAGGAACCGCTAATAGTCTTGCATTCTGAGAGCGCAGAGTTCTAGCAGGATTATAAGGCACTATTAGCTCTTTAAGATAAGATGGTGCCTGACCATTCAGTGCCTTGTGCCTTCAGTGCCTTCTATTCTAGATTTTACAGGGAGCCAGTGCAGAGGCTAACACCGGAGAAATATGGTCTCTTTTCCTGGTTCTGGTCAGAACACATGCTGCAGCATTCTGGACCAGTTGGAGAGTCTTGATAGACTTATTAGGGCAGCCTGATAATAAGGAATTGCAATAGTCCAGTCTAGAAGTTACAAATGCATGGACTAATTTTTCTGCATCATTTTGAGAGAGAATATGCCTTATTTTTGCAATGTTACACAGATGGAAAAAGCAGTTCTAGCTGTTTGTTTTATGTGGACATTGAAGGACATATATTGGTCAAAAATTACCCCTAGATTCCTAACAGTGGTGCTTGAGGCTGGTGCAAAGCCACCTAGAGTAAATAAGTCATTAGATAGGTTATTTCTGAGATTTTCGGGGCCAATTAGAATAACTTCAGTTTTATCTGAATTTAACAACAAGAAATTGTGCGTCATCCAACTTTTTATATCCTTAAGACATGTTTGGAGTTTAGCTAACTGGCTGGATTCGTCTGACTTAAATGACAAATATAGCTGAGTATCATCTGCATAACAGTGACAGTTTATGGGGTGTTTTCTGATAACATTGCCTAAAGGAAGCATATATAAAGTAAATAGAATTGGCCCAAGCACAGAACCTTGAGGAACTCCATAACTGACTATGGACTGCATGGAGGACTCATCATTAACGTGAACAAACTGTGATCGATCCGATAAATAGGATTTGAACCAGCTTAAAGCAGTTTCTCTGATGCCAATTAAATGTTCTAATCTCTGCAACAGGATATGGTGGTCAATAGTATCAAAAGCAGCGCTAAGATCTAACAAGACAAGTACTGAGACGAGTCCATTGTCTGACGCAATTAGCAGGTCATTAGTAATTTTCACCAGAGTGGTCTCGGTGATATGATATTTTCTAAATCCTGACTGAAAGTCCTCAAATAGATTATTGTTCTGGGGGAAGTCACTCAGCTGACAGCACACTGCTTTCTCAAGAATCTTAGAGAGAAAAGGAAGGTTGGATATTGGTCTATAGTTGGCTAATACTTCAGGATCAAGACCGGGCTTCTTCAGAAGAGGTTTGATTATGGCTACTTTAAATGACTGAGGTACATAGCCTGACAGCAAAGATAAGTTGATCATGTTTAATAAAGAGGTGCTCAGTGACAGTAAAACTTCTTTAAGCAGTGAAGTTGGGATGGGATCTAAGAGACAGGTAGAAGGCTTAGATGAGGAAATCATTGAAGTCAGTTTGCGGAAGTCTATGAGAGAAAAGCTGTCCATGTATACATCATACAAGTTCTTCAATGGGTTCTAAGCTTCCTGTGTTTAGAGACAAAGCAGTTTCAGTTAAAGGCACCATGTGACTATCATGCCAGTCCAGACGAGACTCTTGCAGACCGGTTAAATGCCAATTCCTTTCAAATCTTCTTGCTGCTTGCTTTAAACTGCGGGTGTGAGGGTTATACCATGGAGCCAGCTTTCTATGCTTTACAAGCTTCTTTTTTAGAGGAGCAACAGAGTCTAGAGATGCTCGCAGAGAGTCTGCAGCACTATCTACCAAATTATCAATTTGAGTAGGACTTAACTCTGAGCCCTCAAGTATATTGAGATTAGGTATTGAATTAAAAGCAAATGGAATTATATCCTTAAACTTGGCTACAGCACTATCAGATAAACATCTAGTGTACATGGATTTACCTGATGGAGTGTAGTCCAGAAGTAAAAATTCAAAGGTTAACAAGTAATGGTCTGATAGGAAGGAATTCTGTTGGTGGACTGATAAATGTTCTACTTCAATGCCGTAGGTCAGGACCAGGTCGAGTGTATGGTTAAAACAGTGAGTTGGTTCCTGAACATTCTGACAGAAGCCAATTGAATCTAACAGCGAGATAAAAGCAATACCAAGGCTGTCACTATCAACGTCCACGTGAATATTAAAGTCACCTCCAATAATTACTTTATCAGTTCTCAGGACTAAAGTTGATAAAAACTCAGAGAACTCAGATAGAAATTCAGAATATGGACCTGGAGCACGGTACACTATAATAAATAAAAAAGCTTTCTCTGTTTTCCATGTAAGATGAGAAAGACTGAGAACCAGGCTTTCAAAAGACTTATAATTTAATTTAGGTTTAGGATTGATCAATAGACTAGAATCAAAAATGGCTGCAACCCCTCCTCCCCGGCCTGTATCTCTAGGAATATGAGTATTAATATGACTAGGCGGAGTGGATTCATTCAGGCTATCATAATCATCTTGACACAACCAGGTTTCAGTAAGACAAAATAAATCAACCTGGTTATCTGATATTAATTCATTTACTAGTAGAGCTTTCAATGATAATGACCTGATATTTAAAAATCCACATTTAATTCTCCTGTCCTGATTAACTATTTCAGCAGTGGATTTAATTTTTATTAAATTTTGTTCAACTCCCCTTTTGTTTACTATGGATTTAACTGATAAATAATAGCTGATTTACCAACATAAAGTACAGTTTAAGGCCAAAAAATTCAAGTTGGCTTACGTTCTCAGGTTTTTTTTTATTATTATTTCACTGTTCCCTCTGTCCATACAGAGCAGGAAAATGTCATTTTCTTAAGGCTGGAATATACTTCTCCGTCTGCGTAATACGTCATCCGACTCCGTAGCTACGGAGACCACTCGAGCCCTCACACTTCTCCGTCATGATGCGTGTTGTGCAGCCCTGCCGTGAAATGCACCCCCTCGGAAAGTGAAGCAATTCGCCTTAATATCGCAGATAAAAGCAGGAGAAAATACTATTTTATGATTTAATTATTTGTGAGGGACATAGAAGAGAACAACATTGATTGCTTTCAGTCTTTAAAGCTCCTCTTCCTCTTTGTTTTCAACACAAAATCGGATAATAGCGAACGCAAACCAACAACTTTCGGTATGTTCTGTGTAAATATACCCCAGCCACAATTACTAAATGAATTAAATAGATTTTTTGAGCAGGTTGAATGTGTTTGATTTGCCTTTCACAAGGATAATCGATACTTTAGTTCCTGTCCTGTCTGTGCTGCTGCAGAGGCGACCTGTCTGTCTGTTTCTGTGTAGGGAGAGGGGCTGCATTTCACAGCAGGGTGCAGCTAGAGGACCAATCACAGCCCTTGTCGTCTCCGTCTTCCCTTGACGGATTGACGGACAGTTAAAAAAAAATTCCTGCGCCCGGAGACGACGGAGAGGCTCTCCGTCAGGCTCTCCGGCGACGCAGAGGGCTCTCCGTCTCTACGTACGTCACTTTACGGAGTACTATAAAATGGCCTTTAGTGTGCCCTTTCAACTTGGACCTCACTGCAGCAGAGTTATAAACTGTCCAAACTGATTCCCCTTGGGAACTCTTTCTTAAGGGCCTGGAAAGATCATCTATTGAAATTGTCCTCTGGCTATTTTGCACGTACAGCTTGATGTTTAATGATGATGATATCTGTCTGTAACTATGTGTTAGATTTGTAATGTTTGTCCTGGATTTTCTCTTAGTGTCTGTCTACAAAGACTATTATATTGTTGTGTGTTGTTTTAGGACAGGTCTCTGGAAAATTAGTCTCTGGGTCACAATGGGATCATCTGTATTAGTAAAGGTTTAATATTAATAATAAAAAGACATGAGATATACTGGGTTAAAGAGAGACGGAGTGGTGACCATCACTTCTACATGACTGATGGTCTGTGTTAAAATATCTCATCTGCAAGAAACACAACAGCAAATCAGACGGTACATACGATGAACATAAGCAAAGACTCACAAGGATGTCACATGAATTCTCACAGCCACACAAAAATACACATCTAATGCTACTTTAAAAAAAAAAAAAAAACACTAAACAGCTTGTGATGGCCCTCTGGTGCTGTCAGGGCCTTGTCTGTCTGTATTTTTGTGTGTCTCCCCAGGTCCTGGTGGGTGGAGTTGGCGCACATCTGGGTGTACCTGGCCAGTTCCCAGAGGAGTTAAAAGTGGGTTCAATTAGATGGTCTCTCTCTCTCTCTCTCTCTCTCTCTCTCCAGCTGGCAGCACACACCTTTTGTGTGGATTTATTGGCTATTTTATGTTAATTTTGGTAATAAAAGGTTATGTTAAACTTAATATTTTTCTCTCCTGGTTTCCTTTGGTCTGGACTTTGAGCCAGTCCGTGACAATCTAAAATCATAGTTGTAAGGGGAAATGTTTTATTTCCTCCAATTCAGTGCTTCTTCTCTCTTATGAAAACTTGTTGATTGAACTTGGTTTGTGATCTAAGGGGTGCTCAGTTCACTGAACTGAGGTCTGTTTGAATAAAACGTCCTAACTGACTCTGATCAATAACAGCTGATCTGATCTGGCTATGTTTTGCATAAACAGCAAGGACAGTGTATGGACTTCAACTTGTTTGTTTGTACTGACGACAGCGGCTACATGACCATTGAGGAATATAAGGATCAGGTTTTAGTTAGAAAGATGTCCAGACTTTGAGGTCTGCACCCTATGTGTGTTATAACGTGGCAAAACTCTGAAGCCAAACGCATGACGAGACAAAGTATTAACCAAGGAAAAAGGTATTTTATTTCAATAATAAAAGTACAGGAAACGGGAATCTCTAAATTTTACTAAAGCCAAGAAATTAACTAAATAAAACTAAAACTCTCAGGCACTGATGCAAGATACTGAACTAAAAGACAAAAACAGCTAAGGCAGACTATGAAACACAAACAATGACTAATTTCACATGCTCTGGGAAAACAAGAAAGAGAAACCATATCATATCAACTAGGAAGTAACATAAAGCTCTAAACGATGACAAACAATACAAAAGAAAACACTCACAAACTGTGAGGACGAAGGTACGAAACTGAATTAAACAAATAAGGATGCTCACCGCCAGTGACGAAGGACTAGAAGATATCAAGAATAAACAAACTAAAGGTAACAACTTAACAAAATAGTCTCTACACAATGACAGAAACGGACGTAACGGCCTGGCATGAATACCCGTGATGAACAGTCGGGTAGCTTGGTGGCAACACAAGACATACTGGCACAAGGCTTCGTCTTCTTCTTCTTTTGATTTAATGGCGGATTACAACCATAGCTTATTAGGTGCATACCGCCACCTACTGTACCGGAGTATGTAGCATGCGTTACTACAAGGATTGCTGTATATTTAGGGCCCGAGCGGACTGTGAAACAGGTCCGCAAGGGACCTATTGAAACTGTAGTGTTTATTATTATTAGGGCCCGAGCGGACTGTGAAACAGGTCCGCAAGGGACCTATTGAAACTGTAGTGTTTATTATTATTAGGGCCCGAGCGGACTGTGAAACAGATTCGCAAGGGACCTATTGAAACTGTAGTATTTATTAGGGCCCTAGCGGACTGTGAAACAGGTCCGCAAGGGACCTATTGAAACTGTAGCGTTTATTATTGGGGCCCGAGCGGACTGTGAAACAGGTCCGCAAGGGACCTATTGAAACTGTAGTGTTTATTATTATTATTATTATTATTCCTGAACATCTGTTTTCTCAATTTTCGCCCCTTTCCCAATGGTAAAAAGTTGTATAAATTTGCACATTCCTGCGGCCCGCCCCGAAATTCGATATTTTGGGGTGTTTGCACACGTTGTACGCAAAATGGCTGAATGGCGCCCCCTACAAAGTTGAAAAATCCCCATAGGGAAAGTCGCCAACTTTGGCATACCTCAACGAAAATTGGTACACATGTTAAGCAAACCCAGACAAACAAAATTGTCTCTTGGCAGGAAGCTGAAATTCCAACAGGAAGTCGGCCATTTTGAATTTTGGATTTTCTGATGAAAACAAACTCGTCCTAGGGATTTCGTCCGATAGACGTGAAATTTGGTACAGAATATCTCCAGACCTAGCTGAGCAAAAGTTGTGCTCTGCGCGTAATTAGGTCAAAGGGCGTGGCTGCTAGGGCTCGACAAACTTTGGCGAATTCGCCGTCAAAATTCGAACGAGTCTCACGTTCACATACTCTATCCGAGAAGCCTCAAATTTTCTGAGCATGATGCGGACCCAGCCCTGAACGTGCTAATATATTAATGTCATGCCTTACTCATGGCGCCCCCCAGTGGTAACAGAAAGTGACCAGTTTTTTGGCTTTTTGATGGCTTTATTAAACTCGTATCATCATGAAAGTTGATACACAGGTCAAGGGTGGCGACCTCTAACATCTGATGTGGTCCACACCAATGGGCGGAGCAAAATGGCCCCATAGCGCCCCCTTGAAATTTTCAAAAACCCCTCCCCATAGGGGTTTTTATGGAGTTGGAACATGAAAATCAGTACACATGTGTACCTTGACCAGACACACAAAAAAGTCTATAGCACCAACTGTCTATTCCAAACAGGAAGTCGGCCATTTTGTTTCAACTCTTCATTGTGGTATGATTTCCATATTGAACCATAGAATGGCCATATCTCCTTTGTGTATTGGCCAAATCGCTTGACGTTTATCGCTCCCTGCTTGCACTGCCGTACCCATCTGATACCCGACCGCGACATACCGCGAGGGCCCTACATAACCGCTTGCGGTTTTCTAGTTATTATTATTATTCTTACTATTCCTGAACATCTGTTTTCTCAATTTTCACCCCTTTCCCAATGGTAAAAAGTTGTATAGATTTGCACATTCCTGCAGCCCGCCCCGAAATTCGATATTTTGGGGTGTTTGCACATGTTGCACGCAAAATGGCTGAATAGCGCCCCCTACAAAGTTGAAAAACCCCCATAGGGAAAGTCGCCAACTTTGGCATACCTCAACGAACTTCGGTACACATGTTAAGCATACCCAGACAAACAAAATTGTCTCTTGGCAGGAAGCTGAAATTCCAACAGGAAGTCGGCCATTTTGAATTTTGGATTTTCTGATGAAAATGAACTCGTCCTAGGGATTTCGTCCGATCGACGTGAAATTTGGTACAGAATATCTCCAAACCTAGCTGAGCAAAAGTTGTGCTCTGCGCGTAATTAGGTCAAAGGGCGTGGCCGCTAGGGCTCGACAAACTTTGGCAAATTCGCCATCAAAATTCGAACGGCTCTCACGTTCACATAGTGGATCCTAGCAGCTTCAAATTTTCTGAGCATGACGGGGAGGCGGCCCTAAACGTTCCGATGTATTCATATCAAGCTTACTCGTAGCGCCCCCCGGTGGTAACAGGAAGTGACCCGTTCTTACTTTTTACTTTTACCGATTTCACATAATTTACTCCATCAACTTCATTACACTTCTAAAACATAAATAACAACTCAGTGAAGCTACAGTCCGAACGCTGTGAGGATATGGCTAACGGCGTCCGTGTGGCGGCGCGACAAATTTTGACAATTTTTCAAGAAAATACGTTTGGCTTTTTGACGGCTTAAATAAAGTCGTATCATCATGAAAATTGATACACAGGTCAAGGCTGGCGTCCTCTAACATCTGATGTGGTCCCCGCCCAGGGGCGTGGCCAAATGCCTCCACAGCGCCACCCTTTACTTTTACATGTTCTGATACGACATAGTTGACCCCATCGACTTCATTCCACTTCTAAAACATCCACAACACATTGGTGAAGCTACATTACAAACACCGTGAAGCTACGATAAACGGCGTCCGTATGGCAGCGCCGCGTCTTCCGATTTTTCGCCAAGAAAATACGTTTGGCTTTTTGATGGCTTTAATAAAGTCGTATCATCGTGAAATTTGATTCACAGGTCAAGAGTGACGACCTCTAACATCTGATGGGGCCACGTTCATGAGCGGTCAAAATGGCTCCTTAGCGCCCCCTTGAAACTTTCAAAAACCCCTCCCCATAGGGGTTTTTATGGAGTTGGAACATGAAAATCGGTACACATGTGCAAGTAGAGCAGACGCACAAAAAAGTCTCTTGCACCAATTGTCTACTCCAAACAGGAAGTCGGCCATTTTGAATTTCAGATTTTCTGATGAAAATGGCCTCGTCCTAGGGATTTCATCCGATCGACTTGAAATTTGGCACACTTAATCTCCAGACCTAACTGAGCAAAAGTTGTGCTCTGCACGTAATTAGGTCAAAGGGCGTGGCCGCTAGACCTCGAGAAACTTTGGCGAATTCGCCGTCTAAATTCAAACGAGTCTCACGTTCACATACTCTATCCGAGAAGCCTCAAATTTTCTGAGCATGACGGGCACTCAGCCCTAAACTTGCTAATATATTAATGTCATGCCTTACTCATGGTGCCCCCCAGTGGTAATAGAACTCCTCCCCATAGGGGTTTTTATGGAGTTGGAACACGAAAATCAGTACACACGTGTAATTTGACCAGACCCTCACAAAAAAGACTCTTGCACCAATTGTCTATTCCAAACGGGAAGTCGGCCATTTTGTTTCCACTCATCATCTCGGTGCCTCCAAATACCTTTTGCTCTTTGATGGCTTTAATAAACTCCTATCATCATAAAAGTTGATACACAGGTCAAGCATGGCGACCTCTAACATCTGATGGGGGCCAAGCCAATGGGCGGCGCAAAGTGGCTCCATAGCGCCCCCTACAATCTTCAAAAATTCCCATAGGGAATGTCGATGACTTTGTAGTACCTGAACAAAAATCGGTACAGATGTTAAGCATAACCAGTCGAAGAAAATTGTCTCTTGGCAGGAAGCTGAAATTCCAACAGAAAGTCGGCCATTTTGAATTTTGGATTTTCTGATGAAAACGAACTCTTCCGAGGGAGTTCGTCCGATCGACTTGAAATTTGGTACAGATCATCTTCAGACATAGCTGTGTAAAAGTTGTGTTCTGTGCGTAATTAGATCAAAGGGCATGGCTGCTAGGGCTCGCTAAACTTTGGTGAATTCACCGTTTAAATTTGAACGGCTCTCACGTTCACATAGTCGATCCTAGCAGCTTCAAATTTTCAGAGCATGACAGGGACTCGACCCTGAGCGTTCCGATGTGTTAATGTCATGCGTTGCTGATAGCTTACCCGGTGGTAACAGGAAGTGACTTGTTCTTACTTTACATTAACTGATGCTGGACAGTAGTCCATCAATCACTCGCCATGAAAATATGTTTGCCTTTTTGACGGCTTTAATAAAGTCGTATCATCATGAAAATCGATCCACAGGTCAAGGTTGGCGTCCTCTGCAATCTGATGCAGGCTGCGCCCCTGGGCGGGGCCAAATGGCTCCACAGCACCACCCTTTACGTTTACATGTACTGACACCACATAGTTGACTCCATCAACTTCATTCTACTTTTAAACGTCTAGAACAAATTGGTGAAGTTACATAACAAACGCCGTGAGGCTACAAGTAACGGCGTTCGTGTGGCGGCGCCGCGTCTTTCAATTTTTTGCCAAGAAAATACGTTTGGCTTTTAGACAGCTTTAATAAAGTCGTACCACAATGAAATTTGACACACAGGTCAAGGGTAGCGACCTGCAACATCTGATGGGGGCCATGCTAGTGGGCGGGGTAAAATGGCTCCATAGCGCCTCCTTGAAATCTTCAAAAACCCCTCCCTATAGAGGTTTTTATGGAGTTGGAACATGACAATCGGCACACTTGTGCAAGTTGACCAGACGCACAAAAAAGTCTCTTGCACCAATTCTCTGTTCCAAACAGGAAGTCGGCCATTTTGTTTCCACACGTCATTTTGGTGCCTCGAAATACCTTTGGCCTTGTGATGGCTTTAATAAACTCATATCATCATGAAAGTTGATACACAGGTCAAGCATGGCGACCTCTAACATCTGATGGGGGCCAAGCCAATGGGTGGTACAAAGTGGCTCCGTAGCGCCCCTACAATCAAAATTTCCCATAGGGAATGTCGATGACTTTGTCGTACCTGAACAAAAATCTGTACAGATATTAAGCATAACCAGTTGAACAAAATTGTCATGAAAAATTAAAAAAATGTCATAATATAGTATGTCGAAAAAGTGTATATTCTGAATTAAAAAAAAAAAAAAAAAAAAAAAAAAAAGTCATTAAAACAGCCTTAGCCACTGTAATCATGTCTTCATGGTGTGGACTGCATCTTTTATTTATACTTCAGTCAGTAACATAAACTGAGAGTGTCAAATTATTGTTTTAATGTCTTTATCTTGAGTTTCCCCTCATGACTTAACATGACCTTTTGTTTCCTTGTTCTAAAAAGTTAATTATCTCAAGGTAACAGCATTAAAAACATAAATGCAAGCAGCAAGGTTGTTCTGTAGCCTTCTGTAGGGATAATCAACAAAAGTCTAAATATATTCACAGCAGCATTACTCACCTGTGAGGTCGTCCAAAACTGCTCACATCCAGAGGAAACTCCAGTCCAGACTGTGTTGTTGTTTTAAGGTTTGTGATCTTGAAGACATGAGTGATATTAATAACAGTTATGGAATGAAGTCTACCAAAAAATTATTTGACAATACACACAAGCTACCGTTAGCTAGCTACATTGACAGTTTGATGGGACTCTGAAGAAGTTCCACTTTGATTAGAAAGCCATCCCTCTGCCTCTTGCTAGTCTGAACACGGCAAGACACTCAGCTGATAACCTGGCCACATTAGTACTCATTCACAGTAGGCTAACATCTAATCATTACAAAAGCCCATGCTTGCTGACCAAACTAACCCACCATACAACAACAGCTGTAACGTTCACACCATTTAAAATTTAAACATTCTTTAAAATATAAAGAGTACCAGCCAATCTGAAAAAGGAAACTGGAACCAGAACTGAATGTGGGGATCAAATTTAGCAGTTTATTTCATTATCATAATATTACATTCAGTTTAAAAATCATGTCAGCTCCTCTTCAAAACTGTACTCTGCAGAGAAAACAAAAGAATCCTGAATATCAGATGAAAGAATTTAAGTGTACAATTTGTCAAGGTTCATTTGACTCTAATAAAATATGTTTCTTTGTTTTTGTTTTTTTTTTAACATGGATTAAAAATGGACATTTAACTCATATAAAGACAACAAGGCAAGAGAATTTGAGAAAAGATTACTCAGAAAGTACACAGTAAAAGTACTATGTAATAATTTTGGGAATGCTCTCACATACTGGGCCCAAAAACAATGTTTTCAAGGGGGAACTAATGGCAATAAAATCCATCTTCAAAGATAGCAGAGGAGGTTTTGTTCTAGTCATTTGGGAGGCAATATATCAGTTCATTTATTAATATTGTCACTCGTATTTACAGTGAAATACAAAAAAATGCCAGGGACTTTTTTTTTAATCCCACAAGTTTAATAAATGATGTTCTTCAATAAACTGCATTTGGCCACTAATCGGGCAGTACAGCTCCTCTTCTTGTCCCCACTCTTGAACATCTCCTCCCTCTGCAACCATAGCCATCTGAGTTTAGCTGTGAACCAGGGTTTGTCATTGCTGTAACTCACCCTGGTGCGAGTTGGTACACAAATGATGAATTACAATAACTATCATACATTTAAGTTAAGTCACAGTGAGTAAAATGGTTTACTAAGGAAACAAAGGTTAGGCACAATAATCTGACTTCACAGGACTTCATGGTCCAGTGAAGCCGTCGTGCTGCTTTCATCTGGCTGATGTTGTTATGGAGGAAGGTCGGGATCTGAGAGGTTGCTCATCACAGGCCTCTGAAGGACTCCTCCAGCAGGTGTTTGTGATGGTTGTTATGGAGGAGATCCAGCTGACAGGAGGTCAGTCATGTTCCTATGTTGCCAGCATCTCTCATTCTGGCTTCCTCCTGGGATGATACTTGGTTAGACAGAAACACATTTACTAAAGGAAGCAGGGCGGAGAATCAACAACCAGCACCAAAATTACAAAAACTGGAAAGCTGCAGAGAAACTCGAGGCAAGCTAATTAATGCTACTCCACTTCCAAGTGTATTTTAAATAAGTTGTAAAGCCGGGCCTCCTCCTTCAGCAAACTTCCGCTTTTAAACATGCAATATAATAATGTTCCTGTTTGAAAAAAACTCTGACAGAATGCCCAGTGATCACATGATACGGCTGGATTATGATCAGGACAACACAAAGAGGCTGTTTGGTGTCAAAGCAACAGTCAGAGAAAACAAAAAGGGGGCAAGAAAACAGACCTGGTTTCTCCTGAGTGGACGCTGGGACTTGGGAGCTCGTCCTCGTGAACCTCAGGAAGCTCGGCGTCTCCCTGAGACACAAACAGAGCAGATCGAACACATGGAAGAGTAACGCTGCTCTTCTGAGCCTCTGAAGACGCTTCAATTTCAATTAAAAACACACAGTTTCTGTAAAAATGAGAATTTTAGCATTAAACCTCATAAAGTGTAAACACAGTTATGAAGATGAGACCGACCTGAGTTATAGTCTCCAACTCAGCCAGCACAGCATCTTCATCTTCTTGAGGCAGCAAGCCTCTCGTCTATTCGCTGCAGAGACACAACAAGCTCTGAGTAAACAACAACAAACTGGTTCATACTGTAGATCGGAGGATAGAAAATGGTCCTGTATGTTTGACATCAGCTTACTGCTTGGTATTCGATGGCATCTTGTTTCATCCCAAATCCCCTCAACTTCTTCAACAGACATCCCCTAAAACTGAAAAAGCATCAAAAACCATTGAAACAGACACTGAAAGGCAGACTCATTTCTAAAATCATTTGTAAGATACATATATATGAAATCCACCATCAAACACCAAATATTCAAAGGCTCATTACATTCTCAAAATGTACACAAATCTTTTATGATCTCTACCCTGGATATTTATAAAAAAATATGAATAAAGAATTCCACTAGAAGTTCATTTCTCCGGATTTGTCACCTTTGTCACCTCAGTAGTGATCTATCTCTCTGTAACATGACGATATGTTGGTATTCTCACTCTTTTTTTCAGCAGCTGTTTGACTAAAAGTCTCTCCTTCTCCAGCTGCAGGCTGATCTCTTCTGATACTGCCTCAGTTTATCTCTTTGTTGTTTCAGTTGTTGTCATGAGGTACAAACAGAAACATGAGAATAAACCTGCCATTCACACACACATTAATAATATAGAGTAGCTTAATGATCTAAGCTACTGTGGGGGTTAGACAGCTGTCTGTATTATTACAGTGAACAAGAGGACCTCACCTGCAGCCCAGCTAAACTCTACTGCAATCTGATGTTTTTTACCGTTAAATATGCTCCTTGGATGAAATTTACACTGATCGTTACGGCTCAGGATTTGTTTTAACCAACACACCAAAATCTAAAAGTATATATTACATTATATTCAAGCCGAATTGAAGAGTAACACATAACATCCTAGCACGATAACTTTGTGCTGTAAAAACTGTGTGTGTACCACTACAACACACACGGTTGTTTAATTACCACATTGTGTTATTCAGTTTTGCACGACTTAATCTTGTTCAAGAACCTAACGTCCAGTATGGAGACTAACTTTAACAGGAACAGATAGCTAGCTAATGCTAGCTGACGTGATCAAACGCGTTCCGTTACCATAGCAACGGAACACAGATCACAGGCAGTTCAGAACACAATGGCATCATCACACCATGACTGTTTAGAACTGCCTTTGATCTTTTGGGCAGTAAAAGCCACAACATCAAGTATTATTGAACACAAGTGTTTAGAGGCTGATCGAGTTAGCAGCACACAGAGAGACACAGAGAGTTCACAGTCTGCTGTTTAAAACAGAGATGACCCTTTTGTACAAAAGCATATCGGCAAACAGCAGCACTGATATGGATAGTGAAAACAACACAACACACCAGGGGGATGCTGGCAGGCCCCAGGAACAACCAGAACATCCTCAACAGGACCATGTTCCTCCACCAGTGGCACTTCACGCAAGTGATGCTTACACGTATCCAAGCGAAGAGATCTCAGTCCTGCTGAAGGCAACAAAAGTTGATGGCGAAGGGATGGAGAAAGCCTGGCAGCAACGGTTCAAAGCATTGGAGGAGAGGTTTGCCAAGGAGCTGGCACAGAAAGAGGAGGACTGGAGAAAGAAGGAGAGCCAGATGAAGGTTGACATTCAACACAAGGATGACAAAATCATCACCCTCACCCAAAACAGGGACAGTGTCAACGAGACAATGAGGCAGCTAAACACAAAAAGAGCTGAACTCTACCAGTCTGTGAAAGACTGTCTGGACAAGGTCAAATCCTTGAATGAGAGGCTGGCACAAACAGAAGAGAGCTGGAAAAAGAAGGAAAGCCAGCTGAAGACTGAGATTCAGAACAAGGACAACATAATCTTTGCTCTACAGCAAAGCACGGAGCATTTACGTGAGAGCCTCAACAAAAAAACGAGGCAGCTAAACACAAAAAGAGCTGAACTCCACCAGTCTGTGAAAGACTGTCAGGACAAGGTCAAATCCTTGGATGAGAGGCTGGCACAAACAGAAGAGAGCTGGAAAAAGAAGGAGAGCCAGATGAAGACTGAGATTCAGGACAAGGACAACATAATCTTAGCTCTTCAGCAAAGCACGGAGCATTTACGTGAGAGCCTCAACAAGAAAACGAGGCAGCTAAACACAAAAAGAGCTGAACTCCACCAGTCTGTGAAAGACTGTCAGGACAAGGTCAAATCCTTGGATGAGAGGCTGGCACAAACAGAAGAGAGCTGGAAAAACAAGGTGAACCAGCTGGAAATTGAGCTTCACAACAAGGATGACAAAATCCAAAGTCTTCTCCAATGCAAAGACCATTTATGTCAGAATCTCGATGAGAAAATGAGGCAGCTGGAAGCAAAAACAGCTGAACTCAACCAAACCGAGGCAGCCTGGCAGGAGTCCAGAGAAACAATGGAGTGCACGTTCAAAAGGAACCTGGCTGAGGTGGAACAGACCTGGGACACAAGACTCCAACAGCAAACTAGCTGCCTTAGTGTGTGGAAGATGAAATATGAGCAGGTCTACAATATCAACAAGGACCTGGCCGAAAAAATACAAGGCCTGGAGATGGCAGCTCAACACACGCAGAAGGAGATCAAACTGCTGGAGGACATCTGCCTGTACCAGAAGAGCAGAAGAGGCTGCTTCCTCTTCAGACGGGAGATCCTGGACAGGGAGGCAGCATTGGAGAGGATGAAGACCAAGCTGCATGACAGGGAGATGAAAAAGAGGGAGGAGGGGGAGAAAAGGGGGTGAAAACAAGAGGAATGGAGAAGAGTGACAGTGAGTGTCAAATGGAGGAGGCTGCTGGATGTTCAGTAACTTCCTTCATCTCCTTCACCTCTACCTCCTTTATCATTTAATCAATAGATCAAAGTGATGGATTTGATCAAAATCAAAATAGGTCAAAATCTAAATTGTCAATAAAAGTAAATCAAAAAAACATGTTATATGTATCTGATTAATGTCATGCTATTAGATCCTTCAAAAAACTTTGAAAAAGGCATATTATGAAATGTAAAGGAATTAAAAAAAATGTCATAGTATAGTATGTCAAAAAAGTCATTCAAGATCAAAACCTAGATTGTCAATAAAATTAATCAAAACAACATATTATATGATTCTGATTACTGCCATACTGTCAAATTCTTCAAAAAAAAATTTAACAAAGACATATAAAATGTCATGAAATTAAAAAAATGTCAAAATAGGTCAAAATCTAGATTCCTCAAAACAGATTACATGATTCTGATTACTGTCGTGCTGTCAGAAAAAGTGGTGAAAAAGGAATATTATGAAATTTCACAAAATTAAAAAAAAAAAATGTCATAGTATATTATGTCGAAAAAAGTCGAAAAGAAAAAAAAATAGACTGGTGATAAAAGGCATCAAAACAACACATTTTTGTCGAAAATCTCAAAATGGGTCAATATAATTGTCCATAAAAGTCAATATAACAACTTATTACATGATTCTGATTACCATCACGCTGTCAGATTCTTCAAAAAAAGTTGTAAAAAAGGCATATTATGAAATGTCATGAAATTAAAAAAAAATGTCATAGTGTGTCGAAAAAAGTCAAAAAGTTCAAAAAATAGATTGTTTTTAAGGCAACAAAACAAGAAATTACTCTATATGATCCTGAATACAGTCAAGATTATCCATAAAAGTCATTAAAACAACATATTACATGATTGTGATTACGGTCGTGCTGACAGATTCTTCAGAAAAGTTGTAAAAATGGCACATTATGAAATGTCATTTGTGACGGCCCCTCCCCTTACTCTGGAGGTGTGTGGCTTGCTGGTTGCTGGTTGCTCTGTTCTGTTTTTCAGGAGGGACCGTCATCAGCTGATGTGCTGCACCTGGGCCTGGTTAAGTGGTTGTATGCTGCTGATACCAGCTGGCTCTCCATGGCTCACTCCATCCACACCGTACATGGGGGCACCACGGCACGGCCGTGCCTTTTCTGCTTCTTTTGGGTTTTTTTTGCAGTCGTGCACACACACATACCTCTCAGACACATACACTACTTATTAGGGCCCGAGTGGACTGTGAAACAGGTCTGCAAGGGACCTATTGAAACTGTAGTGTTCATTATTAGGGCCCGAGCGGACTGTGAAACAGGCCCGCAAGGGACCTATTGAAACTGTAGTGTTTGTTATTATTTATTAGGGCCCGAGCGGACTGTGAAACAGGTCCACAAGGGACCTATTGAAACTGTAGTGGACACTCCTAGGCTGTGAGACACTCCTAGGCTGTAACTCAGTGTCTGAACATCCTCTCTTCTTATGTCTAAGTTACACTTAGTTTCCTGGAATGTACATGGCATACGCTCACAGACAAAAAGAATTAAAATCCTGGACTATGTCTCTAAACTAAAAGCAGATATTCTTCTTTTGCAAGAGACACATCTACTACAATCAGAAGAGAAATCTCTTACAGATTCAAATTATAATATTATATTTTCATCTTGTTATAACAGTAGACAAAGAGGAGTCTCTATTCTAATCCACAAGAGAGTCCCGTTTACCTTAAACTGTTTGATAACAGACCCAGAGAGCAGATACATTATTATTCAAGCAACGATTTTTGATAAACAATACACAATTGCCAATCTGTATGCTCCAAATAGTGATGATCCAGCCTTCTTTCATACAGTTTTCTTTCATTTATCAGACTTAAATGCTAACTCAACTACTATTATCGGAGGTGACTTTAACATAGTCTTAAATCCCTCTGTAGACCGATCGAACATGCCAATGCAGACGAAACAATTACAGTCAGTCCTAACCATACGGGACTATGAAAGATTTTGGACGAGATGATGTCTGGAGACTCAAAAACCCAACAAAAAGGGAATATACTTTCTTTTCTGCAGTACACCAGTCATTTTCAAGAATTGACTTTTTTCTTTCAAATAACTCCATCACACACAAAATTACCACTAGAATTCACCCAATCATCATCAGTGACCATGCACCTATATCCCTCAGTCTGCAAACTGACACGTACCGTAAACCTCCTCAGACTTGGCGCTTCAACATATCTCTACTTTAAGATCCTGAATTTGATCAAATGGTAAGGAGAGAGTGGGCAGACTTTCTAAAAAATAATGACTTTCCAGATTCATCTCCTTCTTTACTTTGGGAAACCTGGAAGGCCGTAATTAGAGGTAAAATAATATCGTACTCTTCATACAAGAAAAGAAAGGAACAACAAATAGAGATAGATATTGAGGAAAAAATTAAACAACTTTCGCAGGATTATGCATTAAATCCAAGCGAACAATTACAATCTGAGTTACACAATGCAAAGTTATGCCTCAACAACATTTTATCAAAGAAAACAGATTTTTTACTACAACAACTGAGATACAATGTTTTCGAGCATAGCAACAAATCAGGCAAATTTCTTGCAAATTTAGTACAACGCAACAGAGAAAAATCTTTTATAACAGCAATACAGGATCCTACTGGCAAATATACTCAATCACCTCAAGAAATCAATCAGATGTTTTATAGCTATTACCACAAGCTATGTTCAGCAACAGTTAACCCCAACAAAGATGATATTCACACATTTCTCAACAATCTAAAGCTGCCTGAACTAACATCTGAATGCAGAGACATCTTAGATGCTCCAATGACTATCAGTGAATTACAATGTGCATTAGATAGTATGTCAGCAGGCAAAGCACCTGGTCCAGATGGTTTCCCTGCTGAATTTCTCAAACATTTCTGGCTAATGCTAGCACCTCTTTTTTTCAGAACAGTTATGGAAATTAAAAATAAAGGCTATATAAGCGCTCACATGAACACAGCTGCAATAAAGTTATTATTGAAACCAGATAAAGACCCCACGCATCCTGCTAGCTATCGACCTCTGTCGCTAATCAACTCTGACATCAAAATTATATCTAAAGCACTCGCTTCCAGGTTGGAGAAAATTATCCCGGCTATGATTCACAACGATCAAACAGGATTTATTAAAGGCCAACACTCCACTAACAAATTTAGAAGGCTTCTAAATCTGATGAATTTGACACAGCGCTGCAATAGAGAAGCGATCGTTATATCACTTGATGCAGAAAAAGCCTTTGACTAAGTTAACTGGTCCTTTCTCTTCTCTGTACTTCATAAATTTGGTTTCGGTGACTCATTTATCCAGTGGGTTTCAACTCTGTATAACTCACCTATAGCTACTATCACGACTAATGGGATCACTTCACAAAGCTTCACTTTGCAAAGGGGAACTAGACAAGGATGTCCACTCTCTCCCTTACTGTTTGCAATTTTTACCGAACCATTGGCTGCAGCGGTACGTCAGAACAACAATATCAAAGGTATCTGCTCTCTGAAATCTGAACACAAACACCGGGAAAGCCCATAAATAGGTTGGGATCACTAAATTAAATTAATGGCCATTCTGGTGGGACCCTGCCCCCTCGAATCTCGGGGCTGCGAGGGGGGGGAGGTTGGGGGCCGTGGGGGTCCTCTTGCAGCTATGGTGGGCCCCCTGATGCTGTGGCCTCAGTGGCGGTGCCACGGCAGCTAGGTTTTCGGGGTGTGGCGGCTGGTCGGTATGGTCGGGGGGCTGATGGTGGGCTCTTTGCTGGCCGGGGGTTGGGTGAGTGGGTCGGCGCGTGCGGTTGCTGCTCCTTGATAGGTGGATTCGGCCTGCTCTCGCCTGCTCTTCATACTGGCGCTGGTCCGTCCCCCCGCTTTTCCCTCTCCCTTTCCCTCCTCGCCCACACTGGCCCCGTGGTTTGCGTTCGGACCCGGCTTCGGTCACCTTCTGGCTGCCGCCCGGTGATGACCTGCTGCGTGCGGGCCCGGTGCTCCCTCGCTCTCTCGTCCCCCCTCCCTCCGGAGGGGAGCGCTCGGTTCGCGGGTTTTGCCTCATGGGCGGCGGTGGCCTCCTGTCTCCCCGGGTGTTGGGGTGGCTGGGGGGGTGTGGGCGGGTGGTGGGGGTTGGGGATGGGGGTGGATGGTGGGGTGGTTGGGCATGGGTGGGCCCTCGTGTCGCTGGCCCCTTGGACCTGTCCTGGCCTCCTGAGGAGTGGTGGTTTCTGTCTCCTCCTGGTCGTTGGATCTGCGTGGTTCTCGGTGGCCCGGGTGGCTCTCTGGGTTTGGCATCGTCGATGCTCCCACTTCCCTGGGTTGTTGTGGACACCTGGCCGATCTGGCCATGAGGGGTCGTGGTAGACGCTCTGGGCTTCGGTGTTCTACACACATGCATGTTTTATCCAGACCTTATTAACTCCTCCCGAGTCACATTGATGAGTACTGATTTGAACTGCTAGTATGTGCCAAATCATTCGTCCAACTTCTCACTAAGGTCATATTTTCTCCACATACTTCTTTCATTTGTGTTCTCGGTAGCCTACTCTATACGGTTAGGTCCTCCACTACTCTGGTGTTCAATACTATTGGGTGTTGGGATGAAGGTGTTAGGAATGACACAGTAGCTTACACATTTTTTTTATTCCAATAGCACTGCTTGTCTGTAAACTTCCCTTTTTGTTTTGTCTTATCTCCCTGTCTGTCATTTATTTCCCCCTCTTGTCACTCAGGTGTAGCACGTCCCTCTCTGGCTTATAACAGGAAATTCCAATAAATAAAGTAAGATTAGATTCCAGGGAGGGCCGGTGATGGTCACATACATGCACCAAATATTAATAGCTTTTGCTGCAAGACTAAAATATGCATAGTCTCATAAAAGCTCGAACACCCAACAGTATTGAACACCAGAGTAGTGGAGGATCTAACCGTATAGAGTAGGCTACCAAGAACACAAATGAAAGAAGTATGTGGAGAAAATATGACCTTAGTGAGAAGTCGGACGAATGATTTGGCACATACTAGTAGTTCACATCAGTACTCATCAATGTGATTCGGGAGGAGTTAATAAGGTCTGGATAAAACATGCATGTGTGTAGAACACCGAAGCCCAGAGCGTCTACCACGACCCCTCATGGCCAGATCGGCCAGGTGTCCACAACAACCCGGGGAAGTGGGAGCATCGACGATGCCAAACCCAGAGAGCTACCCGGGCCACCGAGAACCACGCAGATCCAACGACCAGGAGGAGACAGAAACCACCACTCCCCAGGAGGCCAGGACAGGTCCAAGGGGCCAGCGACACGAGGGCCCACCCATGCCCAACCACCCCACCATCCACCCCCATCCCCAACCCCCACCCCCCGCCCATACCCCCCCAGCCACCCCAACACCCGGGGAGACAGGAGGCCACTGCCGCCCATGAGGCAAGACCCGCGAACCGAGCGCTCCCCTCCGGAGGGAGGGGGGATGAGAGAGCGAGGGAGCACCGGGCCCGCACGCAGCAGGTAATCACCGGGCGGAAGCCAGAAGGCGACCGAAGCCGGGTCCGAACGCAAACCATGGGGCCAGTGTGGGCGAGGAGGGAAAGGGAGAGGAAAAAGCGCGGGGACGGACCAGCGCCAGTATGAATCCGACAGGGAGCCCCACCCCACCCACAGAGACAACCGAGAGCACAGGCGAGAGCAGGCCGAATCCACCTATTAGGGAGCAGCAACCGCACACGCCGACCCACTCACCCAACCCCCGGCCAGCAAAGAGCCCACCATCAGCCCCCTGACCATACCGACCAGCCGCCACACCCCCAAAACCTAGCTGCCGTGGCACCGCCACTGAGGCCACAGCATCAGGGGGCCCACCATAGCTGCAAGGGGACCCCCCAGGCCCCCAACCCCCCCCCCCCCCCTCGCAGCCCCGAGATTCGAGGGGGCAGGGTCCCACCAGAATGGCCGTTAATTCAATTTAGTGATCCCAACCTATTTATGGGCTTCCCCGGTTCCAGACGAGGAAGCCTATCACCCAGAACGTGTTTAGTGCTACCCTGTGTGTAATGTGGTGCATTAAAAGTTGGAAGGGCAGGAGAGGCTGCAGGGGAAGAACAGAGGGCTGCAGGATAAGGGTACCTGCAGCCAACCCTAATCCAAATGCCCAAGCCACCCCAAACCCCCCAAAAGTGTGAGTATATTTACTGTATTAAAATTGAAGAGCAGGGGGAACAAGTGGGTGGGAGAGGGGGAGACTACAGTGCCCTTAAGCACTGCAATTCGCACCACCAAATCTCCCACCGTCCTCACCCCCACCTGTCTTCAAAGCCCTATGTGTTGAGTCCCTATATGTGCCTAAATGTGACTATGTAGAGTGAGGTGCAAGATATGTGAAGTGCACATTAAGAGGCAGTCTGGTGTGGACCCGGCCCATGGGAACAGAGCCGCGAGGGGAGTAGAAGAGATGGGCATAGCTCCTGAAGCACTGGGCCCCCAGGATCAAGAGGCCAGGGGCCAGGGAGATCTCACACAAACCAGCAGGCCCCACCAACACCATGACCCTGAAAGCTGCAGCCCCAGAGCAGAGCCCCAGCAGCCACGCAGAATTAGAGATGCAGCGACCAGCCAGCACAGCCGAAAAGGATCGATACGCACTCCACCAGCCGGGAGCCAAATGCGCAAGCCAGTGCTGTCCGGCAAACAATCCCCCTACCGGCGGACCCAGATCGCTCCCCCCCAAGCCCCGGGATGCCCCCTTGTGCGTGAGGGGAGGCCCCCCCCGACCCACCGTAACACTGATCCGGCCCCCCAGCACGAGGAGACAAGCTCCACTGGGAACGGCGCAAGCCCCCGTCCGGCTTGGCCCCATCACAGCCCAGGAACGCGTCGGACCCGGATCGAGGATCGAGCAAGCTGAGCTTGGAACTCCAGTGGTGATATGCAGGCCCAGGCGATTGCCTGAGCATGTGCGGGCCAGAGCATCCACACCCACCCACCCCCCTCCCCCCAGAAGAGAGCCCCTGGCCCCCAAGCCAACCCCACCGGCGACGAGGACCCCCAGACACCCCAGGGATGGGAGAGGGGGGAGGAGGAGCAGGCAGGCGGGAGACAAGAGAGGAGGGGACGCAGGCAGGAAAGGAACTGGGAAGCACCCTCCCGTCCCACACCCCCAGAGCCAGCCAGACCGCCACGAGGAGATAGGGGCAACTACCCCCCCCCCCCGGACCCCGGAAAACAGCGAAGGCCCAGAAGCCATAGGGCCCAAAAGGAGAGACATCGGACACATCCACCCCCGGGGGGAGTGGCCACAGCTGGGCAGCCCTCTCAGAATCGTAGAGCAACACCAGGGACAAGAGGAAAAGTAATCCCCTTGTGCCAGCACCCAGCCTTGGAGTCCCTGGATCCATCATTCCTTAATGAAGAGATGGTTATTCAACTGCAATATAAGAGAAGAGGAGACAAGTTAGGGATCAGAACAAAGGCACGGAAAGAATGAATATTTTCTGGAACAGCTCAAATTTATGAGGGGGGTCAGCATATGCTAACAGACAAGAGCAGACGATGAATTTATATTAAGAGCTCTAATAAATAGAGATTATTCTTCTGCCAAAACAATGTAGGACAAAAAAAAAAAGGAAAACAAGAATAAACTATATATTTATATTGAGAGCTCTAATAAATGGAGACCTTTTTTCTGTAAAAGATGTCAATTGGTTCTTTCGGGAAGCAGATATTTTCTCAAGTGAGATATGCTCAAAGAGGAGGTTTAGCCAATGGGTAATGTTGATTGCTCTCTTGTCCTTCCAATTAACCAAGATGGTTTTCTTAGCGATGGCGAGAGCTGCAAGCGTGGGTTGGAGGTGAATGACTGGTACTGTCGCTGTAGTAAAATCGCCAATTAAGCATAAGTTTGGAGATTGTGGGATCCTGCAGTCCAAAATAGAAGAGAGTTTCTGTATTACTGTTGCCCAGAATTGAAATACAGGAGAACATAGCCACAGTGCATAATAAGTATAAGTAGTTTTTTGAGTGCATTAGGTGCACAAGTCAGACTGTGAGAAACCCATTTTATACATTTTATACTGCGTTACATGTGCTCTGTGGAGAACCTTAAATTGGATCAGTTGTAGGTTAGTATTTTTTGTCATGCTAAATGTGTTCCCACAGATCTGAGTCCAAAAATCATGGTCTAAGGGCATGGATAAGTCTTTCTCCCATTTTGGGATTGGTAAATGTATAGAGTCTGTCTTTGAGAGGAAACTATACATTTTTGAGAGGTTTTTCTTATTTTTGGGCAACAATTTGGTGATGTATTTGATAAATTCAGGTGGCTGTAAATCAGGTGGCTGAGAGGTGGACTGAAGTGTTGGGATTCTCTTTGTAATTGTTTTCTTTACCTGCAGATATTGGAGAAAATTTCCATTTCTTATTCTAAAGGTTTGGTATAAGTCTGTGTATGTCATAAATATGTTATCTTGGAGGAGGTGATGGAGATGGGTGACCCCCTTCTCTGCCCATGTACTGAGATAGAGAGGGGTTTTATTGTTCACAAAGTCTGGGTTGTACCAGATTGGTGAGAGTATACTGGGTTGAAGTGGGGAACCTGTGATTTCAAGGGCTCTCCACCATGCAGACAGTGTGGAGGCGATCAAGGTATTCTTGAAGCAGGAATGATTTTTAAGAATGGAGGTGATAAAGGGTAGATCAGCGAGTTTAATATGGTTGCAGTCTAACTGTTCTAGTTCCATCCAGGAGTTATATTCTTCCTGTGGATGGATCCACTTGATAAGGTATTGTATCTGATTAGCTAGGTAGTAATGCAGAAAATTGGGAGCCTCCAGTCCACCTTCAGACTTATTCTTCTGGAGAGTAGCCAGGCTGATTGTAGCCTTTTTGTTCTTTGAGTAGAATTTACTGATAGCTGAATCTAATGTTTGGAACCATTTTGTTGTGGGTTTAAATGGGATCATGGAGAAGAGATAGTTGATTTGAGGTAATATTTTCATCTTGACAGTAGCTATTCGTCCCAACAGTGAGATAGGAAGGTTATTCCAACAATGAGTGTTTTGGATTGCAGGATTTCATGAGTTCTCTGTTAATGGAAGTATAATTGATTTTGACCAGTTGATGGAGTAATCTGATAGGCATGAGAAGGTTGTGAAGAGTTTACATACTTCCTTCATTGATGTTTTGGGTTTTTCTAAATAAAGTAAAATGTCATCCGCGTATAGATTAATTTTGTGTTCAGACTTCAGAGAGCAGATACCTTTGATATTGTTGTTCTGACGTACCGCTGCAGCCAATGGTTCGATAAAAATTGCAAACAGTAAGGGAGAGAGTGGACATCCTTGTCTAGTTCCCCTTTGCAAAGTGAAGCTTTGTGAAGTGATCCCATTAGTCGTGACAGTAGCTTTTGATGAGTTATACAGAGTTGAAACCCACTGGATAAATGAGTCACCGAAACCAAATTTATGAAGTACAGTGAAGAGAAAGGACCAGTTAACTTTGACTTGTCAAAGGCTTTTTCTGCATCAAGTGATATAATGATCGCTTCTCTATTGCAGCACTGTGTCAAATTGATCAGATTTAGAAGCCTTCTAAAGTTGTTAGTGGAGTGTCGGGGTTAGGCCTTTAATAAATCCTTTAATAAATCCTGTTTGATCGTTGTGAATTATAGTCGGGATAATTTTGCTTTAGATATAGGGCGGCTGTGGCTCAGTGGTAGAACAGGTCGTTTAGTGATAGGAAGATCACTGGTTCGAATCCCGGCTCCCCCGAGGCGCATGTCGAAGTGTCCTTGAGCAAGATACTGATGAGCTGTTGGCGCCTTGCAGCCTCTGGCATCAGTGTGTGAATGTGTGTGTGAATGGTGAATGGAAAATGTAGTGTAAAAGCGCTTTGAGCTGTCGGTAGACTGGAAAAGCGCTATACAAATGCAACACCATTTACCATATAATTTTGATGTCAGAGTTGATTAGCGACAGAGGTCGATAGCTAGCAGGATGCGTGGGGTCTTTATCTGGTTTCAATAATAACTTTATTGCAGCTGTGTTCATGTGAGCGCTTATATAGCCTTTATTTTCAATTTCCATAACTGTTCTGAAAAAAAGAGGTGCTAGCATTAGCCAGAAATGTTTAAGGAATTCAGCAGGGAAACCATCTGGACCAGGTGCTTTGCCTGCTGACATACTATCTAATGCACATTGTAATTCACTGATAGTCATTGGAGCATCTAAGATGTCTCTGCATTCAGATGTTAGTTCAGGCAGCTTTAGATTGTTGAGAAATGTGTGAATATCATCTTTGTTGGGGTTAACTGTTGCTGAACATAGCTTGTGGTAATAGCTATAAAACATCTGATTGATTTCTTGAGGTGATTGAGTATATTTGCCAGTAGGATCCTGTATTGCTGTTATAAAAGATTTTTCTCTGTTGCGTTGTACTAAATTTGCAAGAAATTTGCCTGATTTGTTGCTATGCTCGAAAACATTGTATCTCAGTTGTTGTAGTAAAAAATCTGTTTTCTTTGATAAAATGTTGTCGAGGCATAACTTTGCATTGTGTAACTCAGATTGTAATTGTTCGCTTGGATTTAATGCATAATCCTGCGAAAGTTGTTTAATTTTTTCCTCAATATCTGTCTCTATTTGTTGTTCCTTTCTTTTCTTGTATGAAGAGTACGATATTATTTTACCTCTAATTACGGCCTTTCAGGTTTCCCAAAGTAAAGAAGGAGATGAATCTGGAAAGTCATTATTTTTTAGAAAGTCTGCCCACTCTCTCCTTACCATTTGATCAAGTTCAGGATCTTTAAGTAGAGATATGTTGAAGCGCCAAGTCTGAGGAGGTTTACGGTAAGTGTCAGTTTGCAGACTGAGGGATATAGGTGCATGGTCACTGATGATGATTGGGTGAATTCTAGTGGTAATTTTGTGTGTGATGGAGTTATTTGAAAGAAAAAAGTCAATTCTTGAAAATGACTGGAAAGTATATTCCCTTTTTGTTGGGTTTTTGAGTCTCCAGACATCATCTAGTCCAAAATCTTTCATATAGTCCCGTATGGTTAGGACTGATTGTAATTGTTTCGTCTGCATTGGCATGTTTGATCGGTCTACAGAGGGATTTAAGACTATGTCACCTTCGTCACCTAAGTCACCTCCGATAATAGTAGTTGAGTTAGCATTTAAGTCTGATAAATGAAAGAAAACTGTATGAAAGAAGGCTGGATCATCACTATTGGGAGCATACAGATTGGCAATTGTATATTGTTTATCAAAAATCGTTGCTTGAATAATAATGTATCTGCCCTCTGGGTCTGTTATCAAACAGTTTAAGGTAAACGGGACTCTCTTGTGGATTAGAATAGAGACTCCTCTTTGTCTACTGTTATAACAAGATGAAAATATAATATTATAATTTGAATCTGTAAGAGGTTTCTCTTCTGATTGTAGTAGATGTGTCTCTTGCAAAAGAAGAATATCTGCTTTTAGTTTAGAGACATAGTCCAGGATTTTAATTCTTTTTGTCTGTGAGCGTATGCCATGTACATTCCAGGAAACTAAGTGTAACTTAGACATAAGAAGAGAGGATGTTCAGACACTGAGTTAGTGACAGTGTAATGTAAATAGAATGTTGTGGTTTGTGAGCTGTGAATGTCAGGATGGTGGGGTGTAAGGTGTTGCTTAAAGACCATGTAGATGTTAGGGACAGATGTATACAATGAGTCATGATATGTATCATAAAAAGGCACCATAAAGCCTGTGAAACTAACAACAAACACATTGTGACACAGAGAGTCATGACAAACAGAGAGGGTACATAGGGTGGGAGGGGGGTAGGAGGAGTGAGTGTGAGAGAGAGGGAGAGGGGTACATGGAGATTTAACACAGAGAGGGGGAGAAAAAAGAATAAAAGAAGGAAGGGGATCCCTAGTGGGGGGTGACATTTGGTAAAGTGAAACATTTGAAACTTGTGAGATTTGATTGCTTTCTCTATATACTTTAAACTAACGAGAGATATATTTAGAAATCTAAGCCATTTGTTTTTGTGGTTACTTATCGTTTTCCTTAGAAGAGCTGGGGGTGATGGAGGATTCCCTGAACAGCTGGCCATCTATGTAGAGTTTGTCCACCACAAGTGCAGTCCGCTTGCCTCGCTGTCTGTGTTCTTTCAGAATAGGAAACAGGACTTTGCGCCTCTCATTAATTTCCCGTGGAAACTGGTCATTCATCCCGAATGGTTTCCCTTTCAGCTCCCGTCCTTTGCTCTTGACGAGTTCTTTTTGCTTAAAGTGCTCGAATTTAGCGATGATAGGACGGTGGCGGTCTCCTCTTCGGGGTCCAAGCCGGTGAACGCGGTGGAAAGTGATGTTATTCACAGTCTCTTTCGGGATTTTAAGAGCCGAAGCCATGAAGTTTTTAACTAGGGACTCTGGGTCATCCGGTGTAGATTCTGGAATCCCTGAAAAGATCAGGTTGTCCCGCATGCTCCTTGTCTGTATGTCAAGGACGGTTTCCTTCAGAGATTTATTCTCTTTTTTAAGGATATTTACCTCTGACGTGACGGCTGTCAGCGTGGAGCGGAGGTCGGTGTTGTCCCTCTGCAGGTCGGATATCTGCTGGTGAGTAAACTACAGGCTCGCCTTCAGGTCCTTAATCTCATCATGGAGCATCTTAAGTATGTCGAGCTTTTTATTGATCGAATCGAGGACGCTTATCTGGACATCCGTGGTCTCAAGGTCCTGTGTATCAGTAGAGGAGTCTGTTTTCTTCCTATTGTTTGGGTTGTCCCGGCGAGTTTCAGTGTTGGAGTCTTCCATGGCGCACCGAAAGAAATAGTCGTCGATGAAATCTTCAAGATCCTCCACCTTGAGTGAAGCTATGTACAGCGTTGTCGGTCTAACTTAATTGGTCTGCTTAAAGCACGAAATAAGTCGGCAAAGACGTTATTTTGCTAAATCTTAGTCTAGCTGCTGGGGGCCGCCATGTTGAATCTCGCAAATTTCACAGACTCTCGCGATCTCACAGCATCTCACAGCCCCTTTCTACAGCATCCACCCAAATTTTTCAAATTTTCTGAGCATGACGGGGACGCGGCCCTGAACATTCCGATGTATTCATATCAAGCCTTACTCGTAGCGCCCCCCGGTGGTAACAGGAAGTGTCCCGTTCTTACTTTTTACTTTTACCGATTTCACATAATTTACTCCATCAACTTCATTACACTTCTAAAACATAAATAACACTTCTGTGAAGCTACAGTCCGAACGCTGTGAGGCTACGGCTAACGGCGTCCGTGTGGCAGCGCGGCAAATCTTGACAATTTTTCAAGAAAATACGTTTGGCTTTTTGATGGCTTAAATAAAGTCATATCATCATGAAAATTAATACATAGGTCAAGGCTGGCGTCCTCTAACATTTGATGTGGTCCCCGCCCAGGGGCGTGGCCAAATGCCTCCACAGTGCCAGCCGTTACGTTTACATGTTCTGATACGACATAGGTGACCCCATCGACTTCATTGCACTTTTAAAACATCCACAACACATTGGTGAAGCTACATTACGAACACCGTGAAGCTACGATAAACGGTGTCTGTATGGCGGTGCCGCGTCTTCCGATTTTTCGCCAAGAAAATACGTTTGGCTTTTTGATGGCTTTAAAAAAGTCGTATCATCATGAAATGTGATACACAGGTCAAGGGTGACGACCTTTAACATCTGATGGGGGCCACATCCATGAGCGGTCAAAATGGCTCCATAGCGCCCCCTTGAAACTTTCAAAAACCCCTCCCCATAGGAGTTTTTATGGAGTTGGAACATGAAAATCGGTACACATGTGCAACTAGACCAGCCGCACAAAAAAGTGTGTTGCACCAATTGTCTACTCCAAACAGGAAGTCGGTCATTTTGAATTTTGCATTTTCTGATGAAAACGAACTCGTCCTAGGAATTTCGTCCGATCGACTTGAAATTTGGTACAGAACATCTCCAGACCTAGCTGAGCAAAAGTTGTGCTCTGCGCATAATGAGGTCAAAGGGCGTGGCCGCTAGGGCTCGACAAACTTTGGCGAATTCGCCGTCAAAATTCGAACGGCTCTCACATTCACATACTCGATCCTAGCAACTTAAAATTTTCTGAGCATGACGGGGACGCGGCCCTGAACGTTTCGATGTATTCATATCAAGCCTTACTCGTACCGGTGGTAACAGGAAGTGTCCCGTTCTTACTTTTTACTTTTACCGATTTCACATAATTTACTTCCTCAACTTCATTACTCTTCTAAAACATAAATAACAACTCAGTGAAGCTACAGTCCAAACGCTGTGAGGCTACGGCTAACGGCGCCCGTGTGGCGGCGTGGCAAATTTTGACAACTTTTCAAGAAAATACTTTTGGCTTTTTGTCGGCTTAAATAAAGTCGTATCATCATGAAAATTGATACACAGGTCAAGGCTGGCGTCCTCTAACATCTGATGTGGTCCCCGCCCAGGGGCGTGGCCAAATGCCCCAAATGCCTGGTCCATGTTCTGTTATGACATAGTTTTTTTTGTTTTTTTTGTGTCAGCACTTATTCCCATCGTTAAACACCACAACAAGATGGAAGGTTTCAACTATTTATGGGATTGGTGCATTTTTCTCTTGCAGAAAAGTATTTTTATATTTTTGTGCATGTGTGGGACCGTCACCGCACCCTCTCTGGAAACTAAGTTGTCTTTCTTTATTTGATTTTCTTATAGTGAACCAGAGAGGATAGTGCTACACCTTAGTGAATTGAGGGGGAAACAGATGATAAACAGGATGAGAGAGTATGGGTAGGAGAGAGTTCAAACAGGCAGTGTCATTAGGAATCAAGAATGTGAGAAGCAGCATGATTCCCAGTAACCAATGTCTCAAAAATAAGGAGAGAAGAGAGATAGTACTAATAATGATTAAATTAATAAAGTAAATAAACAGAAAAATCTAAAATAATTACAAAATCAAACCCTACAGAGAGTAGGGCACCGAGGGGCGCAGGAGAAATGTAGGAATACATAGAGAAAATGATTTTAGTGTTACGCCTGAAGAGTGATTTAGCCCATTCTGGCGAGTCCCATCAGTACTCAACAATGGGACGCAACAGACGTTCGTACACCCTGAGCCAACATGCATAAGTGATTAGCACCGAAGCCCAGAGCAGCTATGACGACTGAGCAGGGGCCCACTGGCCGAGCCACCGTCCTACCCGGGCGGAGGAAACCTCCAGGAGGGATCGCCCAGAGAGCCAACCCGGACCAGAGAGAAACACACAGACCCAGGGACCAAGAAGAGGCACAGCCAGACGTCCCCTCGGTGCCACGAACAAGCCACGGAGGCCCGGGACAAGAGGGACCACCCACTACCCAACACCAGCCCCCAGCCACCCCACCACCAACACCCCAACCCCGTCCCCAACCCCAACCCCACCCACCCCCACACCCCCACCCCGGAGAAGGCAAGGGGCCCCCAACCAGCCGGGGACGGACCCAGGGGCTGGGCGTCCCCAAGAAGGGGCAGGCAACCAGCCGCCAAGAAAGCAGGCCGCCACCGGTGCAGGCAGAAGGGAATAGACAACCGGGCCCCGAAGGAGGCCCAGGAATCAGGAACGGGTAAGAGGGAGTCAGTACCGCTGACGGGAAGGCCCACCGGGTGTCCCCCCGCACTACATCCCAGGGTAGCGAGGCAGACCCATGACTCTTGCCCCCAGAAAGGTGTCCCATCCCCAAGCAAGGGCCCAGCCACCACGAGCCACTAGCAGACGCCGCAGCCACACCGAACAACAGGGCCAGCAACCCCGGCCCCACAACACAACAGAAGCCGCAGCACCAAAGGGGCTGTCATCATATATTTCTGCGATCCCTGACGAAGAAATATTCTCCCTACACCGTGTATGAGTGCTACCCTGGGTGTAGTGTGGTGCATTAAAAGTTGGGTGGGCAATAGGGGCAACGGGGGGGGGAAGGTCGGAGGGCCACAGAGGATGGGTACTCTGCAGCCTACCCCGATTCAAAGCCCCCAGGCCAGCCAGGAGTTCCCACCCAAGGAATGAATGTGTGCTGCATTAAAAGTAGAGAATGGGGGGAGACAATGGGAGGTAGATGGGGAGGATGCAGCGCTGCGAGCACTGCAATCTGCCCCTCCCTACGACCCACCACCCACACCCCACACTACCATGGGGCCCTAACTGATGTGCCCCTATATGTGCCTAAAAGTAAATGTATATGGTGAGTTGTGTGGAGTGTGGGGTGCGCAATAAGAGGCAGTGTGGTGGTGGTGGAGGTGTGAGGCCCCCAGAGTCGAGGGGGCGACACGACCCAGACCGGAGACAGGGCAACCCCAAGGGTGCTCAAGACATAGGTGTCCAAGCCATCCCCGGGAGCAATTGCACCGAGGGGCCCGGGCACGCCCCCCACTGCACTGTCGACCCCATTCCCACTCCACCACCTCCGAGAACAGTACAGGACACGGGACCCAGGCCTCCAGCCAGCCGCAACAGGTCACCGGCAATGGGATGCAAGTCCAAAAAAAAGAGCCTGTGTAGAATGAGCTGGCGCCCACCCCAAGGAGAGATCACCCGGCCCCCCAGCCCGCCCCCAGCCAACAGAGGGCCCCCATCCACCCCGGGGGGAGGGGGAGGGGGGGAAGAGGGGCGCGGAGGTACAGGCAGGGAGGGGGGGGGCGAAGAGGGAGGGGGTAGGGAAGGAGAGGGGTGGGGGAGCAACAGGAGGGCCGACCCATCCCAAACCCCAGGACCAGCCGCAGCACCCCAGGAGTGACCAGACACAGCCCCCCCAGGGCCCAGAGAAAGCATGGATCCAGCAGCCCGGGGGCTCAGGAGGCGAGACACCGGACATAACCAGCCTGCAAGGGGAAGAGCAAGAGCCAGTCAGGCCCTACAGAGCGAAGAGCAGCCCCAGGGACAAGTGGAAAGGGGCACCTCAATAAGGAAATGCAAAAGAGATATGAATGGTTATAATACGCGTAGACTTGGGAAAGAACAATAGTCTGGAAACGAAGTGCTGACAAACTGAAAACAGACAACAAAACATGGAGCAAAGACACAGACAACAATATACAAACCGGACAAATTTACACAGAACAAGGACAGAGAAAACAGTGAACTGACGTACATAAAACAGAGGAAAAGGGAAAGGGGAGAAATAGCATCATGAATCACAATATCAGCCAATTATTTATGAATTTGGGGGAGGAATCAGCTCTGAATATACTGTAGGAAGGGGGACCAGGAGTTATGGAATGTTGTGAGGTTGTCCTTTAGTGTCCATGTCAGTTGTTCTAAGTTTGCATGGTCTACTAGCAGGTTGGTCCAGTGGTTTATTGATAGTTTTGTTCTGTTTTTCCAGTTTAGTAAAATGGTCTTTTTAGCGATGGTTAATGCAACCAGTATGAATGTATGGAAATGGTGTGGGATTGTCAATTTGGAGAGATCCCCAAGCAGGGAAATGGAGGGGGAGAGGGGAATGCTGACACTGAGGATCTGGGATAACTTATCCATGATATCAGACCAAAACTGTTGAACTGGGGTGCATAGCCAGAATGCGTGGTAGTGATTGTCTGTTGCAGTGGGGCAGAGGGAACAAGTGTCGCTGTCTAAGAAGCCCATTTTGTACTTTTTATGGATGGTGATGTGTGTTCTATGTAATACCTTATATTGAATCAACTGAGTTTTGGAGTTGGCTGACATGGGGAATGTATTGTTGCAGACTGATATCCAATTAATGTCACTTTTTTGTGTGTCCAGGTCTGATGTCCATTTGTCTGTGGGTATAGAAACTGTGTCATCATGGTGTGAAAACAGTTTATGTATTTGGGAGAGTATTTTTTGTATTTTCATTGATTTAAGTTTTAGTAGTAGTGGAGGACCTTGGTTGTGGAAGTAATGAATATCTATTTTCTTTTTTATGGTGTCTTTCAAATGCAAGTATTGGAAAAGACATTGCTGGGGTAGGTTGTATGTTTCTTTAAGGAGATCAAATGACATGAGAGAACCCTCGTGGAAAAGGTGTCCCAGGCTAATTATTCCTCTTTGTTTCCAAACAGGGAAGTTGATAGGTTGTTTATTAATTTGAAACATGTGGTTATGCCAGAGTGGGGTGAGGGCTGATGGGGAAAATGGGAGGCTGAGAATATTATTAGATTTATGCCAGGCAGTCAAAGTGGTATTTATGGAGCATGACTTGGAAAAGTTCAGGGTTTTGTCAGACTTATCTATTGATGCAATGAGTTGAATGGGGATATCCTTACAAATGGCCTGTTCTGTGTTAAGCCAGGCTGCATTGGAGTTACTTGACCAGTGCCGGATGTACTGGAGTTGGTGGGACAGAAAGTAGTGGTAGAAATTTGGTGCATCTAGTCCACCATACTGTTTGGGTTTTTGCAGTGTAGTTAATTTGATCCGGGGTCTTTTTCCTTTCCAGTAGAAATTATTGACTATTGAGTTAAGGGAAGAAAACCAACCTGGGGGTGGGTTTACAGGTGTCATTGAAAAAAGATAGTTGATTTTTGGGAGGATTTTTCATCTTTACTGAGGAAATACGGCCAATTAGTGAGAGTGTGAGTCTGTTCCATCTATCCAAATCTTTTCTGATGTTATTTAATAATGGATTGAAATTAAGTTTGAATATATCATTTGGGTTTGTGGGCACATGGATTCCAAGGTATTTAATGGATTGGGTTGAGTGCTTATATGGTACGTCCCTAATCTCAGCTTGCCAATCTAATTTAGTTAAGGGCAGAATCTCAGATTTGGACCAATTGATAGCATATCCAGAGATCCTGTCGAAGCTGTTTATCAGGTTATGGAGTGTTGGAAGAGAGGTTGAGGGGGATGTTATGTATAGGAGGATGTCATCGGCATATAGACTTATTTTGTGATGGTGTGAGATGGTTTGAATGCCTGTGATGCTGTTGTTCTGTCTTATGGCAGCAGCTAGTGGTTCTATGAAGAGAGCGAAAAGTAATGGGGATAACGGGCATCCTTGTCTGGTACCTCTGTTTAGAATAAATGGTTTAGATATTAGGCCATTGGTGATTACTGAAGCTGAAGGTGTGTTATATAGTATTCTTATACAGTTGGTGAAATATGGGCCGAAGCCAAAGTGTTTAAGGGAGGAAAAGAGACATGGCCAACCTACCCTATCGAATGCCTTTTCAGCATCCAAGGTTAGTATCAAGGCGGGATGCTTGATTTCTTTTTTAGTTTTGATCTGGTATAGGTGTATTATGTTAAATAATCTTGGCATATTTTCTGAGGAGTATCTCCCTTTGATGAATCCAGTCTGATCCAGATGAATAAGCGATGGAACTGCGAGTTCTAGTCTTAATGCCAAAGCCTTGCTTATTATTTTGATGTCAGTATTTATAAAAGATAGGGGACGGTAGCTGGAGCAAAGTGTTGGGTCTTTGTTTGGTTTAAGGATCAATGTAGTTAAGGCTGTGTTCATATGATGGGGAATTTTAGAATTATTGAGGATTTCGGAAGCCATTTTGAGATATAATGGTGAGAGCAAAGGCCAAAAATGTTTATAGAATTCTGCTGGGTAGCCATCTAGTCCTGGGGAGTTGTTATTTGGCATAAGTTGTAATGCTTTCTTGAGTTCTTCTGCTGTGAGTGGGATGTCCAAATTTTCTGTTTGGATTGTAGAAAGTTTGGGCAAAGAAACACTCCTCAGAAAGGCATCAGCTTCTGTAGAAGTGGTAGTGTGGTCTGGAGTGTATAGTTTGGAATAGTAGTCTCTAAAAGTTTCATTTATTGCAGGATGGTCTTGTGAAGTGTTACCTGAGTCATCTTTGCTTCATGTGATGTTACTTTTTTCAGTTTGTTGTTTCAGTTGGTTGGCCAGCAGTTTACCGGTTTTATTTCCAAATTCGAAGTGCTGTTGACGTAATCTGATGAGATCGCATTCTGTCATTTTGTTAAGAAGGTTGCTAAGTTTGTGTTTGGTTTTAAGTAACTCTTTATTGATTGAATTTGAAGGTGTCTGAGAGGTCAAGATCTCTAATCTCTTGATCTCCTGATGTAAAAAGTGTTCTCTTGCATTTTCTTCTTTTTTCTTAAATGTGGAATATAAAATTATTTTGCCTCTTAGAACTACATTAGCTGTTTGCCAGAGAATGCTTGCAGATATATCTGGGGTGCTGTTGGATTCCATAAAGGCTGCCCATTCCTGTTCAGAGTATTTATTAAAACCTGGGTCTTTTAAAAGTGTGTTGTTAAAGCGCCATCTGGGGGGGTGGGGGGGGGGGGATTGTTGAGTACCTGTAAGCAATGTAAGAGTGATGGGTGCGTGGTCCGAAATAATAATACTGTGAATATTGGTCTTTATTACTCTGTGTGTGAGTGAGTTATTGATCAGAAAAAGATCAATACCAGAATATGTTTTATGGACTGAGGAGTAGAAAGAATATTCTCTATTGTCAGGGTTATGAAGTCTCCAAATGTCCGTCATACCAATTTCTGACATATATTGTGTGACAGTAGATGAGGAGTTAGATGGTTTATGTGACAAAGTGATTGAAGAACGGTCAAGAGCTGGGTTCAGTACAGTGTTAAAATCACCTGCTATAATGATGTTGGAGTTGGGAAAGTTGGATAATTGTGAGAAGAAAGAGTGGAAGAAAGTGGGGGTGTCTGAGTTAGGGCCATAGATGCTAGCTATTGCCATGTTGCCTTTGTCAGTATTACCGTTAATTATAATATAACGTTCTTCAGGATCAGTTATGGTAGTACAATGGGAATATGGTACATTTTTGTTAATCAAAATGGAAGTCCCACGTTTTTTGGAGTTGTAAGTTGAGTGGAAGGTCTGGCTAATCCATCTGGTTTTTAGTTTAAGAGATTCTGCTTCTGTAAGATGCGTTTCTTGTAATAAACAGATGTCTGATTTCAGTTTGTGTAGATGGTTTAATACCTTGGTTCTTTTGGCAGGGGAGCTGATTCCTCGTATGTTCCAGGATGTTAGGTTTAGGTGTGGGGTCATGATGCTACTGGTGGAGAAAACAGAGAGAGGTGATATGAGGGAGAGAGTGGGGGAGAGACAGGAAGGGGACATGAAGACGAGGGAAGACAGTGAACAAGAGCACATGGAGAGAAAAAACTAAGCAAAAACAAAAACAAAGACACAAACGCAAACACAATAGAAACAAAGAAAGCACAGTGACATTGTGCAACAATGGGGGAGAACACAGTGGTACAACAGTCGGAGAGCAACTGGAAAATAAGATCATTAAAGTGAATTTCCAACTGATAGGTGCAGATTCTCTCAAAATTCCACTATCTAGAATATCTACCAATATATCTACACACAACAAGTGAGCACATACACAGCCAAAACAATCATAAATATATATACTACTAATATTACTGAATATATAGGCACATATTTACAATTGGAATAATTAACGTTAGCGTGGGTATATATGTGGAACTCTATGCATACAGTATGTATATACATACACTTCTATGTGCATATCTACTTGTACATACACATTCACACTCATGCAAGCTTGCCTACGTACACACACACCTACCTACAGAAGCACACGGACAGTATATATACATGTATAATTATGCATAGTACAGAACTCTCTTTGTACACATAAACACGCACAGAACAGCAAATTAACTGTGCTACCTATATATAAACACATAAGGGAAGGCACAGTAATGCAACATACATACATACACCCAAGAACATATGCATATGCGATTACACATTCGTAATTACACAACAACCGGGCCACATATATACATAACTAGACATAGATAAGCAGATAGTTAAATAGATCACTAGATAGGTGGAAATATATATATATACGTGTGTATATATATATATATATATATATATATATATATATATATATATACGCCTGACACATGGCGCCCCCCAGTGGTAATAGGAGGTGACCAGTTCTTTGGCTTTTTGATGGCTTGAAGAAACTCGTATCATCGTGAAAGTTCATACACAGGTCAAGGGTGGCGACCTCTAACATCTGATATGGTCCACACTAATGGGCGGGGCAAAATGGCCCGATAGCGCCCCCTTGAAATTTTCAAAAAACCCTCCCATAAGAGTTTTTATGGCGCACAAAAAAGTCTCTTGCACCAATTGTCTATTCCAAACGGGAAGTCAGCCTTTTTCTTTCCACTCTTCATTTTGGCTGGATTTTCACATTGAACCATCGAATGGCCGAAATTCCTTTGTGTATTGGCCAAATCGCTTGACATTTATTGCCCTCTGTTCGCACCGGCGTCCCCATCTGATACCCGACCGCGACATACCGCGAGGGCCCTACAGAACCGCTCGCGGTTTTCTAGTTATTATTATTCCTGTACATCTCTTTTCCCAAATTTCAACCCTTTCCCATTGTTAAAAAGTTGTATAAATTTGCACATTCCTGCGGCCTGCCCCGAAATTCGATATTTTGGGGTGTTCGCACACGTTGCACACAAAATGGCTGAGTAGCGCCTCCTAAAAAGTTGAAAAATCCCCATAGGGAAATTCGCCAACTTTGTTGTACCTCAACAAAAATTGGTAGAGATGTTAAGCATACATGTACGAACAAAATTGTCTCTTGGTAGGAAGTTGAAATTCCAACAGGAAGTCGGCCATTTTGAATTTTCTGATGAAAACGAACTTGTTCTCCGATTGACTTGAAATTTGGTGCAGAATATCTCCAGACCTAGCTGAGCAAAAGTTGTGCTCTGCACATAATTAGGTCAAAGGGCGTGGCCACTAGGGCTCGCCAAACTTTGGCGAATTTGCCATCTAATTTCAAACGACTCTCACGTTCACATACTCTATCTGAGAAGCTTCAGATTTTCTGAGCATGATGGGGACTCAGCCCTGAACGTGCTAATATATTAATGTCATGCCTTACTCATGGCGCCCCCCAGTGGTAATAGAAAGTGACCAGTTTTTTGGCTTTTTGATGGCTTTAATAAACTCGTATCATCGTGAAAGTTGATACACAGGTCAAGGGTGGCGACCTCTAACATCTGATGTGGTCCACACCAATGGGCGGAGCAAAATGGCCGCAAAGCACCCCCTTGAAATTTTCAAAAACCCCTCCCAATAGGGGTTTTTATGGAGTTGGAACATGAAAATCAGTACACGTGTACCTTGACCAGACACACAAAAAAGTCTGTAGCACCAACTGTCTATTCCAAACAGGAAGTCGGCCATTTTGTTTCAACTCTTCATTTTGGTGTGATTTCCATATTGAACCATAGAATGGCCATAACTCCTTTGTGTATTGGCCAAATCACTTGACGTTTATTGCCCTCTGTTCGCACCGCCTTCCGCATCTGATACCCGACCGCGATATACAGCGAGGGCCCTACATAACTGCTCGCGGTTTTCTAGTACTTAATTGATATTTAATTAATTAATAAATAGAAATTAAAAAAAAAAAAAACCTCACCTAACCTTAAATTCTACCATATAATCTTTTCTCTTTCGAATACTCCACTAAAGCTTTCTATGTGTCCTGTAGCCCTTTTCCTGTTGTTCCCACTGGCACAAAGCTGGGGGAGACGTGGACATAAATACACTCAGTAATGGGGAACAGCTGGAAACAATCAGGGGCGGGGGAAACACAGGGCAGGAAGAGTGAAGCTGAAACACAATGGAAGACAATTAATTTAAAAATAAAACAGGAAATGACAAGACCAAATGACAAGACTGAAAAAATAAACTTAACCTGACAGACCTAACAAGACGGCCGTATAGCAAGACTCTAGTCTCTGTTGATGATCATTGCTGATTGTGCACAGTGATTCATGGCTCCACCCCCACATCTCATTTGCCAAACCAGCAGATTGGAAGTGGCAGGACTTAGGTCCTTCGTTGCACTGTCTCAGCCTGTCAGATTTTGGACCAGGTGCAGGGGACCCCAACATGGAATATAGCACTAAGAAGGGTGTATTGAACAATGCTGACAGACACAGTGTTGGTACAAAGGTCGGTAGAGCTCTTGGAAGAACAAGAACAGTGTATTGATCAGTTCATGCTAGCTGAAGCTGATGACATTCCAGAGTTTACAACTCCCTCGCGGGCTCGGCCCTTGTGTCCTATGTAGATGATTTACTAATATGTAGCCCTTCAGAGGAGGCTTGTAAAATCAATACTGTAGTGTTACTCAAATATTTGGCACAGAACGAACACAAGGTTAGTTGACAGAAGCATGGACAGACACTACGTGCACACGACAGACTGACTTGGACTCCTGACACAGACGATTTGAAGACTTCTCTATCTCAGGCCACGACTTTGGGTCTGCCATGACCAGACTTGCCATTCACCCAATTTGTGGATCGGAAAGGTGGGAAGCTGTCTCTGTTGAAATGTAATGCTCACGCTACATCTGCTGATCCTATTTCCACAGGAAACGCAGCGGCAGACACAGCAGCAAAATCAGCAGCCTCATCTGAACCATTTTTTCCTCTCCCTCATCTGTTGTCTGTATCAGTCGACCTCAGCCCGTATGCTGACCTTCTCACACTTCAGTCTCTTGCAACGGCACAGGAGTGCTCCTTGTGGTCACGCTCAGGTGCTGTTTTTAAAGATGGAGTTTGGACTGGCCCTGACAGTAAGCCGTGCTTGCCACGGGCCCTTTTTCACAAATATGCTAAACTTAGTCATGGGAAAGATCATGTGGGGAAGAATGGTATGCAAGCTGCTATAAATGCAAATTGGTATACTAAAGGCTTTTCGACATTTGCAGCTGATTTTTTCAGACATGTTACTTGTGCAGCAAATAATGCTTCAGTTGCAATTAAGATGCCACAACAAGGACACCCACCTCCAGACAAACCCTTTGAACATCTGATGATGGATTTTACTGAATTATCATTAATTATTATTAATTCCATCGGAGAGGAAGGGATAAAGTTTAGTGACAGTGTGCATGTTCAGCAAATGGGTTGAAGTTTTCCTGACTTTAAAACAGGATGTAGGAACGGCGGCAAATTAGGAATAAACATGGTCTCTCCCCTTTTGATTAGTGTTTGGAAGACCCCCCCCGTCCACAGGGTTGGGCCTGGTGAAACCTGCTTTGACTAGTGACGTGTCCTCCGGAGGCTTTGGAGCGTGTGTTGAGTATCCCGAGATTTTTTTTGTGAAGCGTGTATCGAGGCTTGTGTTGATGACGTATGTGGTGATGTTTGAAGCCTCGTGAGCTGATCGTACCACGTCAGGAACTGGTTTGTGGGTTTGACGCGCGGTTCAGAATATAAGAGACAGCGAAACACAATGGACTCCCCTCAGTACTTGTAGATTTTTGCCTGTGGTACATTTGTTTGTGATCGCACAAGCACATTCACTTTTCTTTCTATAGTCATTATTACAATAGAAAATAAATAAGTACTTTACAGAAAACCAGAAAAGAACCCCTATCAAACAGTACAACTACATATCACAAACCTTCCAAATTATTTTCTACTCCCCCCTCTGTCCCTGCCATCAGTATAAGTTCCCTTTAAACAGATAAAAATTAGGAACAAAAGACTTAACAGAAATAATATTCAAACTCACTATATCCCTGGTTTGGAATAACTGAAACAGGCACTATATTAACTGTATTTATTGTTTATTGGCATTATCATTTAAAAACAATTGAAGCTTCACATGCCTTGCAATTGGCTGTCGATCATTCCCCCCTGCGACCCCTCAGTGAATGGATGAATAGAATGAATAGAAAATGGATGAATGAATGAATGAATGAAGCTTCACATAGCAAAGCCATGGTGGCACTTTAACCACTCTGGCTGTCTTACTTTCATTTGTCCACTTTGATGGAGCAGTAGAGCAAATGAAGCACCATGAAGCGTCGACCCATGTGTGACGCAATTGGATGGAAAGCTTCAATGCTTCATGAAGCTTCATCTCACCATCAGTAGCTTTGACCACTGGCTACTATGAGGATAGCATGATAAGATAATTTGTCAGCAGCTTTGTCTTCCTTACATGCACATGTGAAAGCTGTGCTCCCTTCTCCAGCTACAGCAGCCCAGCACCGTTTGAAACCAGGAGACTGGATGCTCATTAAGGATCACAGATGGAAACACTGGAAGCAGAGGTGTTATATCGGACCCTTCCAAGTCCTCTTGGTCACTGAGATAGAAGTGAAGGTAGATGGGAGGGCATCTTGGACACCTGCCAGCCATTGCAAATGCATTCCAGAGGTCAGGAACCTGCAGTGGAACAGCTGAACACGTCGCCTAAACTTAACACCTCGGTGAGAGTGGAGGAGTGCGGATTGGGCTCTGCCTGCACTCCGAGATGCAATAATCGTCAAGAAAGGTGGGACGGAAAGGTGTCGCAGGAGGCCTTCCCTGCCCAGCGATGGAAAGATCACAACCTGGCCCTTTCAGGGTGCATGATTCCAGTTTAAGAGGAGGCATATGCCTAACACTGTCATTAAGTGTGGTTGTCATTATCCCTTATGTCATCACTGAACTACAGGCCCACGATCCCAGTAATGGTATAAGTATCAGGCCTAATCTGCGCCCCAAGAGAGAATGATGAGAGAGGAGTATTATTTTCTATTGTCCTGCCCACCAGTGTGGTCAGGGAAATGGCACAATATACACACTAGAAGATGGTGTGGTAGCTAATGACCAGAAAGAGTTAATAGAGGTTGTGTGATACATAACCAACAACCAGTAACGTCTGCACTGTATGGTTGTATGAAGTACTTGACCGAAATCTGATTTTCCTTGGTGCAGGAGAACACAGGCTTGCCAGGAAGCTGCAGCCTATGGCGGCCACAGTGAATGATTCAAGGCGTGTCAACCTGCCAGGGCACCAAGGCCAGGCGTAATCGAGTTTAAGTGACCAGCAGAATCATGTACACATTACATGTGCCGGATATATAGATTAAGACTCTCCAATCCATCTTTTGGCCATTGGTCTGAAATAGAAGCAACAGATGTTCAGAGCCAGTGCAACACAGATAGTACATGTTTTGTTTCCTTGAGTGATAGATATGATTCAAGCTGGCAATATCTGTTCTGGTGTAGCAGACCTGACGATTGTGACACCGAGCCAAACTACCCGACTAAGTTGGATTGGAAGCCCACGTGTAGGATAAGTCTGGAATTGAGGAAACTCCCAACCCGTGTTCCACCTTATGAAGATCACAATACAGCATTGTCTATTATGACCAAGTTTGCAGAAGGAAGCAACCTTTCACATTGCTCGATATGTCAACACATTCCTGCTTCATCTAAATCTCCTATGCTTGCTCCAGTTCCATTCACAGATGCAGATTGGAGTGTCATGGGGTGGGGTGCTGTATCGGATCAATTTGTGAGTAATGATGAAGATGTGGTCTTATACCAAATATAGCATCCATCCGTCTTGAATTGGGAGTGCAGAGTATACCATGGTCAAGAAATTTTAAGGGCCTCTGTAAAGAAAGCTGTGAGTGCTTTAGTATCCTCACCTGGTCCGGGTCAAACAGACTCGTCTCGCCTTCCATACTGGATTCCTCTGTATGCGGGAAGCCACAGTGGTGATGACAAATCTGAAAGTAGTATTTAAGTTTCTCCTGTAATGTTTATGGTTAGGAGAAGATTCCATCTGTGCAGAGCCAATGACACGATGTACTGAATCTTGTGAATTTGCAATGCCAATATTTTTGCTCTACACTTGTTGCTCTTGATAAATAAAAGGAATGCATGTTTTCATAATTCCTGTATGATGATTTTGTCTGTTTATTACCCCCAGGTTCGCTCCAAACCAAGGGTGCGTTTCCCAAATAACAACGGAAGTTAGCATAAACCCACAGTAGTTCGTAGTACTTCCAAACGACCGAACTTACCCTTTCCGACCGTTTCCCAAAAATCCCCAACTACCGTACTATGTAAGTTGGAACGACGTTAGTTTGATCTTCGTCGTCCGAACGACGTAGTTTCCAGATGTTTCGGAAGCGTTCGGAGAGAACTCGGATGCATTCATTGCTGAAAGCGTGTTAACGACAGAAACATAGTTTTATTTCCATTGAGCCCGCATGACATCTTTAGCAACTTTAGGAAATATTCATCAACGCGATCATGTTCTCTACTCATTGAAAGCAAGAACTGAATGCAGTTTGTTTCGTATTATTGTAATAAATTGAAGATAGAAAATATATACCTCTAGCCTATATATACCTACAACTCTTGCAACAGTTTGTGGTGGGATAGGACAGTGGTTAGAGTGTTGGCACGTTAGTATGTCAACATGGTATTTAATTAGGCATGGGTTCAAATCCTTCTGAGGGCGATAAGATATTTTACTTTTGCTGGCAGATAAGATGTAGCCTTGTAAAATTTCTGACATTGTAATCGATTATCGAGTTGTGTTTTTGCAATATTTGTGAAGATTTAACATCACTTGTTCATCAATTGTTAGTCACTACCTTATTCAATTGTTGACTGCTTTAATGATAACTTATTTTCAATTAAAAATCTTATGTGTAACTGTACGTATGTACGTAACGAATGTAGGAAGTAGCTAATGAAGTTAGCAATCAACCTTTTGGGAAACGCACCCCAAGTCTGGTGATCGTTCCCGTGGAGACCACGAGGTGTTTTTCCCTCATCCAAAATCACTGGGATTTTTTATCCTCTGGGCTCTGAGGGGGGGTCATTCAGGAATTTTTCCAGGTGTTACGACCCTTTTAGCTCAACATTGGAAAAGGGAAGGAAGTAACATAAAGAACCAGGTGGAACTGGTTATCAGGTAAAAGGATTTATTATCAAAGGGTTCTCTAAGGAAAACAAACACAAATCCACTAAATCAGTGATTTTCAACCAGTGTGCCGCGGCACACTAGTGTGCCGTGAGAGATCCCCAGAGTTAGTGCTGCAGCTGTGCGTCAAGTGACAGTGGCAATTTGGGATCACAGCAAGATGAGCGAGTGGCAGTGATGGAGAAGTTTTTGAGAAGCGAAAATGGAAATGCCGAACAGGGCCCTGGACAGAATGATGACACAGATGAAGGCCCTTATATGAGTGGTGGACAAAAGAAAAAAGAAGACGGTGAGCTCGAGGCAATACAGCGAAAGCTATCTTTCATTTGGATTCACTTTCACCGGGGATGCAACGGCACCGACTCCACTGTGCTTGGTGTGTGGTGAGAAGCTGTCCAATAGCGCCATGGTGCCAAGCAAGCTTAAACGCCATCTCCAAACGAAACACCCTTCCGTTCAAAACAAGCCGAAGGAATATTTTGTACGCTTACGTACAAACAATGAGAAACAGGCAAATTTATTGAGAAAAACCACAAAGGTAAACGAGAGAGCCCTCAAAGCAAGCTACCTTGTCGCTGATCTCGTAGCTAAATCCAAAAAGTCCCACACTGTGGCAGAAACATTAATACTGCCAGCTTGTAAAGCCATTGTAAATGAGATGCTTGGCCCTGACGCGGCCAAAGAGATAGCTAAAGTGCCTCTCTCAGATAACACAATTGCCCGTCGTATTGATGGCATGTCTGCGGATATCGAAACTGTTGTTTTAGAAAAGATGCGCATCAGTGAGAAATTTGCCTTGCAACTTGATGAGTCAACGGATATTAGTGGACATTGTCAGCTCTTGGCCAACGTGCGTTTTGTGGATGGAGAAGCCATTAGAGAAAACTTCCTATTTTGCAAGGAACTGCCAGAAAAATCAACAGGAGAGGAAATATTTTGGGTCACGTCGGAATATCTTGAGAAAAGCGGACTTACGTGGGAAAACTGCACAGGTGTCTGCACTGATGGAGCAGCAGCCATGGTCGGGCACATCAAAGGCTTCGTAAGTAGGGTCAAAGAAAAAAACCCAGATGTTACTGTTACGCACTGTTTTTTGCACCGTGAGGCCCTCATGGCAAAGACCTTACCAGCAGATCTAGCTCCTGTGTTGGATGATGTTGTGCGCATAGTGAACTTTGTGACGATGCGACCTTTGAAATGTCGCTTATTTGCATCTTTGTGTGAGGAAATGGGAGTGGAACATAAAGTCTTATTGCTCCACACGGAGGTCCAGTGGCTGTCGCGCGGCAAAGTGCTGGCCCGAGAGTATGAGCTGCGAAAGGAGCTTAAAGTTTTTCTGACAAACGAGAGGTCCGATTACTCAAAGCTGCTTGCAAGTGATGAGTGGTGTGCAAAGCTGGCATACCTGGCTGATATATTCCATCATCTGAATGAACTTAACACACGGATGCAAGGCCGAAATGAAAACCTGCTTACAAGCACTGATAAAATGAACGGATTCCGTTTAAAGTTGCAGCTCTGGCAACAACATGTGCAGCGTGGCAGGCTTGAGATGTTCCTACTCACCGAGAAACTGCATGATGGCAACACTGCTGCAATGTGCGAGGTGATTGGCACACATTTGAAAACTCTTGAGGACAAGTTGTCATTTTATTTCGATTCAGTCTTCACAGAATGCCTTGACTGGGTTAGGGACCCATACAGCTCAGCATCCGTTCCTGGAAAGGACATGACTTTGAAGGAGCAAGAGGAGCTCATTGAACTGAAACAAGACTAAAGTAAAGTACTTTAAAGCTAAAATTTGCTGATCTTCCTTTGGACAGTTTTTGGTTATCTGTTGCCAATGAGTTCCCCATTCTGGCCAACAAAGCTATTTTGACATTGCTCCTGTTTTCAACCACATATCTGTGTGAGCTGAGCCTCTCAAGCTTGACTGCGATAAAAACTAAAAACAGAGAGAGACTGAGAGCTGTTGAGCAAGAGCTTCGTGTGTGTCTTTCTACCATTCCTGCCAGGATATCCATGTTGTGTTCATCGAAACAGGCCCAGGTTTCACACTAAGTGAGTGTATAAATACATTAAAAAACTTATTAACTATATGTATTAATGCATTAGAGTGTCATTTTGTGTCATTTTGGTTGGTGGTGTGCCCCATGATTTTGTAAATGTAAAAAATGTGCCGCGGCTCAAAAAAGGTTGAAAATCACTGCACTAAATTAACAAAGGAACTCCAGGGGTGCTGCTCAACAAAACAAAGGAATATAACCAGGACTCTAAGGACTCTAAACTAGAGCTAAGGGGGAAAACCCAAACAAAAGCGCAAACAAAAGACTTCACTACATAAAAAACAAAATAGCGGGGGTGAGCAACACCCCCGGGACTACAAAGTACAATGTGTAGTACTTCGTGTACAGATAACAAAGTCACAACAAAGTACAGTTATTCAGAAAACAAAGTGGCAACGAAGTACTGCTATTCAGATAACTAAGTGGCAAAGGAGTAATGCTATTCAGATGACAAAGTGGCAACGAAGCACTGCTATTCAGATAACAAAGTGGCAATGGAGTACTGCTATTCAGATAACAAAGTACTATTGAACAAACACAAATGCAGCTGCAAAGTTACAACGTGGCGCACTGCTAACCAGTCGCGCCCAGTCGGGCTGCTGGTCACTCTTCAAATAGCTCCTCTTCACTTTAGCTGGCAACCGGGATTGGCAGGCAGGAGTCAGTAGACCACACCTCTTCGGCTAGGCTGTCCAATCCTCTGGTCTGTCCCGCACAGCCTAGTTTGCATGGGGAAGGCAGGTGAAGAGCAGCAAATACTTATGCGGCCATAGGTGGCCGTAATACCCATCCCCTTAAAATACAAGCCTTGGTTACAATAATGTAGTTTTACACAAATCAAATCAACGTTTTCATACTTGCCATACCCTGGAAAGCGTATCTGCTAAGACGTTGTCGGACCCCTTTTTGTGGCGGATTACCAGGTTGAAGTCCTGCACAATCAGGGCCCACCGCATAAGCCGCTGTTTGTGGTTATACATGCGAGAGAGAAACACTAGCGGGTTATGAGCATAAATATGTGACTATTGTTATTCACGCTGGCGGTAATGACACCCGGTTACGCCAATCGGAGGTCACAAAAATTAACGTGGAATCGGTGTGTGCTTATGCTAAAACAATGTCGGACTCCGTAGTTTTCTCTGGTCCCCTCCCTAGCTTGGCCTCTGATGACATGTTTAGTCGCATGTCATCCTTCCACTGCTGGCTGTCGAGGTGGTGTCCAGTTAATGATGCGGGCTTCATCGATAATTGGAGCAGTTTCTGGGGAAAACCTGGTCTGATAAGGAGAGACTGCATCCATCCTACTTTGGAAGGAGCAGATCTCATTTCTAGAAACATGGCCAAGTTTATTGGTCAACCTAACCCAGTCCTTCTCAAATAGTGGGGCGCGCCCCCCCAGGGGGGCGTGGTGCGATGCCAGGGGGGACGCGTGTGACCCTGGGGAACATGCTTTTTTTGCCGTACTAGAATAAAGTGTAATTGCGCATCCACTACAGTAGTTGGCAGTGGCGCTCTCATTGTCAGAGTGTGCGCAGCTAGTGTTAGCTCTATGGTGTAGGGGTTTTTTTTTTTGCACCGAGCAGGCGACATGAAGTGCAGTAAACAAACCCTCAAGAGACAACATGGAAAAATTCTTAACAGGGATGAAAAGAAAGGCGGAGAGAGACGAAGATAATGAGACAAAAGCAAGTCACCCGAAAGCTAAGACGAGGAAATATGACGAAGCGTATGTAGCGCTTGGCTTCACTGTGACTACAGTGGGAGACGAGGAAAGACCTGTGTGTTTACTGTGTCTAAAAATGCTGGCAGCGGACAGCATGAAGCCAAATAAATTAAGGCGCCACTTAAGGACATTACACCCCAATCACGCTGATAAGCCGCTGGAGTTTTTTCAGCGAAAACGTGCCGAATATTGCCAACAATCATCCCGCTTTGTGAATGCTACTTCAGTAAACCAGAGAGCACTGTTAGCATCATATAAGGTGGCGTACCGAATTGCTCAGAGAAAAAAACCCCACACCATAGCAGAGGAGCTGATACTGCCTGCAGCATTAGACATGGTCTCTGTCATGCTGGATGATGCAAGTGCTGCAAAACTGAAAACTATCCCTCTGTCCAATGACACTGTCACCAGACGTATAGATGACATTGCTAACGATCTTCAAGAACAGCTGGTAGATAAACTTAAAGGCAAACGTTTTGCCTTACAATTTGATGAAGCAACTGACAGCAACAAAGACTGTTTGTTCATTGCTTATGTACGTTTTGACTTGACAAACTCCCTGTGTGAGGATCTCCTTTTTTGTAAATATGTCAGAGACAGAGCCACAGCTGAAGAGCTATTTAAAATGCTGGACTGCTTCTTGACTGAGAATGGGCTAAAGTGGAAGAACTGCATTGGTGTTTGCAGTGATGGTGCACAAACCATGGCAGGGAAGAGAAAAGGACTTCGGGCACTCATCAAGAAGGCCTCACCTAATGCTGAGTGGACACACTGTATTATACACAGAGAAGCACTTGCATCAAGGCAACTTTCCCCTGAATTAAGTGAGGTTATGACTGACATTATTGGTGTAGTTAATTTTATAAAGACCAGACCACTAAAAACAAGAGTCTTCTCTGCTATTTGTGAGGAGATGGGAGCTGAACATCAAGCTGTACTCTATCACAGTGAAGCAAGGTGGCTGTCACGAGGAAAAGTCTTGTCCCGAGTTTTTGAGCTCAGAGAGCAGATAAGAGTGTTTTTGGAGCAGGAGCACAAGTATGAAGTCGCAGAAAAATTTAGTGATGAGAACTTCCTGGGAAAACTGGCCTACCTCAGTGACATATTTGGAAAGCTAAATGAACTAAATCTACAGCTTCAAGGGAAAGATAAACACCTCCCTCAGGTCACAGACAAAATCAGCTCTTTCACTCGAAAGCTTGCAATGTGGGGCAGGCAACTCGATGAAGGAAACACTGATTCATTCGAGAACCTGCATGAATTTGTGGACACTACTGACTATGATGCTACCTCAGTGATTCCACACATTAAGCAGCATATTTCATCACTGATGGGATTCTTTAAAAAGTACTTCCCTGAAAACAGTTCCCAGTATGACTGGGTGAGAGATCCTTTCAGTGCACCAGCTCCAACTGGTTTCAGCTCTGCAGAAGAGGACCAGTTCATTGACATGACGTCTGACTCCACATTGAGACTGAGGTTCACATCACAGACACTGAGTGAATTCTGGCTGAGTGTAGAGAGGCAGTATCCTCTCTTAGGGCAGAGGGCTATAGGCATTCTGCTTCCTTTTGCAACGTCTTACCTTTGTGAGACTGGCTTCTCTGCTGTTGCTGCACTGAAGACCAAGTACAGGTCCCAGCTAAACATTGAGCAGGAGCTGAGAGTTGCAGTATCATGCTTCAAACCTCGCTTCGAAAAGCTGTGCACTGCAAAACGTGCTCATTGTAGCCATTAATCCTGACTTCCTCATTTTGATAAAAAAAAGAAAGAAAAAATCAGCACAAATTGCTTTGATTTTTGTTTTGTAGGTTAAAGTGTTTTATATATTGTGCTCCTGAGTTAATGTTGCTGAACTAAATTTAAATTTGTTATTATTTATTGATTTATTTTTCAGTTTCAAATGGTGCAATAAGTCGGTCAAAAATGTGTACAGTTTAAACAAGGATTTTTTTTTTTGATTTCAGGCAAATTAATGCACTTAAAATCTTTTCTGTTACAGACTAAAAACAATGTTAATAAAGATATTCTTTGTTGTAAGTTGAACTATATTTCTTTCTTTTTTGTTTTCTTTAATGTTAATAAGGATATAATTTTATGCAGAGGTGTACTTATAACAATTTTATAGACAAATGATATTATTTTTTGTCGCTGCGGAGAGTGGGGGGGGCGCAAATTGTTTTCTTCTTGCTAGGGGGGGCGTAACAGAAAATAATTGAGAAGCACTGACCTAACCCATGACAACCCAGGGTTGAGACCAGGAGACAGAGTTGTAGTTTAACACACTTCTCTGTGCTTCCATTAGAGCAGTCACCCACCCAGAACCCAGAAAATCAGTTAAATCCATAGTAAACTAAAGGGGAGCTGAACAAAATAATTTAATAAAAATTAAATCCACTGCTGAAATAGTTAATCAGGACAGGAGAATTAAATGTGGACTTTTAAATATCAGGTCATTATCATCTAAAGCTCTACTAGTAAATTAATTAATATCAGATAACCAGGTTGATTTATTTTGTCTTACTGAAACCTGGTTGTGTCAAGATAATTATGTCAGCCTGAATGAATCCACTCCTCCTAGTCATATCAATACTCATATTCCTAGAGATATAGACCGTGGAGGAGGAGTTGCAGCCATTTTTGATTCTAGTCTATTGATCAAACCTAAACCTAAATTAAACTATAAGTCTTTTGAAAGCCTGGTTCTTAGTCTTTCTCATCTTAAATGGAAAACAGAGAAACCAGTTTTATTTGTTATAGTGTACCGTGCTCCAGGTCCATATTCTGAATTTCTGAGTTCTCTGAGTTTTTATCAGCTTTAGTCCTGAGAACTGATAAAGTAATTATTGTAGGTGACTTTAATATTCATGTGGACGTTGACAGTGACAGCCTTGGTACTGCTTTTATCTCGCTGTTAGATTCAATTGGCTTCTGTCAGAATGTTCAGGAACCAACTCACTGTTTTAACCATACCCTCGACCTGGTCCTGACCTATGGCATTGAAGTAGAATATTTATCAGTCCACCAACAGAATTCCTTCCTATCAGACCATTACTTGTTAACCTTTGAATTTTTTCTTCTGGACTACACTCCATCAGGTAAATCCATGTACACTAGATGTTTATCTGATAGTGCTGTAGCCAAGTTTAAGGATATAATTCCATTAGCTTTTAATTCAATACCTAATGTCAGTATACTTGAGGGCTCAGACTTCCTACTCAAATTGATAATTTGGTAGATAGTGCTGCAGACTCTCTGCGAGTATCTCTAGACTCTGTTGCTCCTCTAAAAAAGAAGATAGTAAAGCACAGAAAGCTGGCTCCATGGTATAACCCTCACACCCGCAGTTTAAAGCAAGCAGCAAGAAGATTTGAAAGGAAGTGGCGTTTAACCGGTCTGCAAGAGTCTCGTCTGTACTGACATGATAGTTTGAAAGCTGATAGGAAGGCTCTCCGTAAGGCCAGAGCAGCTTATTATTCATCATTAATCAAGGAAAATAAAAACAACCCCAGGTTTCTTTTCAGCACTGTAGCCAGGCTGACAGAGAGCCACAGCTCTATTGAACCATCTATTCCCATAACCCTCAGTATTAGTGACTTCATGAGCTTCTTTAATGAGAAGATTATAACTATTAGGGAGAAAATCAGTCACACTGTGCCTTTGACTGAAACTGCTTTGTCTTTAAACACAGAAAGCATAGGACTCATTGAAGAACTTGATGTATACTTGGACCGCTTCTCTCCCATAGACCTCCACAACCTGACTTCATTGATTTCCTCATCTAAGCCTTCTACCTGTCTCTTAGATCCCATCCCAACTTCACTGCTTAAAGAAGTTTTACCGTTACTGAGCACCTCTTTATTAAACATGATCAACTTATCTTTGCTGACAGGCTATGTACCTCAGTCATTTAAAGTAGCCGTAATCAAACCTCTTCTGAAGAAGCCCGGTCTTGATCCAGAGGTTTTAGCTAACTATAGACCAATATCCAACCTTCCTTTTCTCTCTAAGATCCTTGAGAAAGCAGTGTGCAGTCAGCTGTGTGACTTCCTCCAGAACAATAATCTATTTGAGGACTTTCAGTCAGGATTTAGAAAATATCATGGCACAGAGACCGCTCTGGTGAAAATTACTAATGACCTGCTAATTGCGTCAGACAATGGACTCGTCTCAGTACTTGTCTTGTTAGATCTTAGCGCTGCTTTTGATACTATTGACCACCATATCCTGTTGCAGTGATTAGAACATTTAATTGGCATCAGAGGAACTGCTTTAAGCTGGTTCAAATCCTACTTATCGGATCGATCACAGTTTGTTCACATTAATGATGAGTCCTCCATGCAGTCCATAGTCAGTTATGGAGTTCCTCAAGGTTCTGTGCTTGGGCCAATTCTATTTACTTTACATATGCTTCATTTAGGCAATGTTATCAGGAAACACTCCATAAACTTTCACTGTTATGCAGATGATACTCAGCTATATTTGTCATTTAAGTCAGACGATTCCAGCTAGTTAGCTAAACTCCAAACATGTCTTCAGGATATAAAATCTTGGATGACGCACAATTTCTTGTTATTAAATTCAGATAAAACTGAAGTTATTCTAATTGGCCCCGAAAATTTCAGAAATAACCTATCTAATGACTTATTTACTCTAGTTGGCTTTGCACCAGCCTCGAGCACCACTGAAAGGAATCTAGGGGTAATTTTTGACCAAGATATGTCCTTCAACGTCCACATAAAACAAACAGCTAGAACAGCTTCTTTTCATCTGCGTAACATTGCAAAAATAAGGCATTTTCTCTCCCAAAATGATGCAGAAAAATTAGTCCATGCTTTTGTAACTTCTAGGCTGGACTACTGCAATTCCTTATTATCAGGCTGCCCTAATAAGTCTATCAAGACTCTCCAGCTGGTCGAGAATGCTGCAGCACGTGTTCTGACCAGAACCAGGAAAAGAGACCATATTTCTCCGGTGTTAGCCTCTCTGCACTGGCTCCCTGTAAAATCTAGAATAGAATTTAAAATCCTCCTCCTCACCTACAAGGCACTGAATGGTCAGGCACCATCTTATCTTAAAGAGCTAATAGTGCCTTATAATCCTGCTAGAACTCTGCACTCTCAGAATGCAGGACTATTAGCGGTTCCTGGGGTTTATAAAAGTAGAATGGGAGCTAGAGTTTTCAGTTATCAAGCTCCTCTTCTGTGGAACCAACTCCCTCTTTCAGTCCGGGAGGCAGACACCATCCCCTTATTCATGAGTAGGCTTAAGACTTTCCTTTTTGATAGTGCTTATCGTTAGGACTGACCCAAGGCTGACTCAGGCTGCCTTGGATCAATCCTTAGTCTTGCTGCTATAGGTCTAGACTGCCAGGGGACTTCCTCTGATTCACTGAGCTTCTCTTCTTCTTCATTTCGATGCCTCCATTAAGTAATTTTGCTAACTCATCTTCTTCCCCGGAGCCCCTGTGCTCTCAGCTCCCAGGTGTCCGTGAGCTGAGGCTACTTGGTGAGGAGGAGGTGGTGTCATCCAGGCTTTGTCTGTCGTGATGGTGGTGAGATGGAGAAGAGGCGATGCTGCTCAGGTTGTATCTGTTAGAGTAGTGGAGAAGAGGATGTGTTTACTCTTCCTCCCTTTAACACATGCTGCAGATTAGTTTTGTGCCTCATAGTCCCTGTGCGTTCTCATCTCACAGGTATCCATGGACCCAGTCTGTCTGGTGGAGTAGTGGTTGTGCAGACCATTCAGGCTTCATCTTCTGGTTCAGCGCGACGTGGTGGTGACGAGGTCATCTTGCGGAGGCTTCTCCTGTTTGGTGTGGTGGAGAGGAAGATGTGCTGCTCAGGCTTCTTCTGGTTGGTGTGGTGCAGAGAGGAAGACGTGCTGCCCAGGCTTCTTCTGGTTGGCGTGGTGAAGAGAGGAAGACGTGCTGCCCAGGCTTCTTCTGGTTGGCGTGTTGGAGAGAGGAAGACATGCTGCCCAGGCTTCTTCTGGTTGGCGTGGTGGAGAGGAAGACATGCTTCTCATCCTTTGCTGATAGCTTGATGATGCTCTTCATCCCCTTGGACACTCTCATACAATTCTATACATACACACTGTATATTAGCTGTCTTTATATTGAGTTGGACATTTCCATACAATTTTGTATGTAGTGTTAATGTGTATTCATTGTTGTTATTCTGTACACATGGCATCTATTGCACGTCTGTCCATCCTGGAAGAGGGATCCCTCCTCTGTTGCTCTTCCTGAGGTTTCTTCCGTTTCTTTTTCCCTGTTAAAAGGTTTTTTTTGGGGAGTTTTTCCTTAGTCGATGCGAGGGTCATTTGTAAAGGACAGAGGGTGTCATATCCTGTACAGATTGTAAAGCCCAATGGGGCAAATTCATAATTTGTGATATTGGGCTATACAAATAAACTTGACTTGATCAGTGAACACAGTGACTGGCACAGACGACGAGCCGATGTAAACCTCAAAGTGCTGGAGTGCCGACAACAAAGCAAGGGTTTCTTTTTCAATGGTGGAATAAGATAGCTGGTGCTGGTGGAATTTAAGGGAGAAGTATGAGACAGGATGATTGACTCCATCACTGTCTCCTTGTTGCAACACGGCACCTGCACCAACTGCGCTCGAGTCAACTTCAAGTTTGAACAGCCGAGACAAGTCTGGAAAAAGTCCACAAAGTCCACCTTGGGACTGAGCAGGGATGTTAAAGGGTGCGCGACAGTTGAAAAGTTTCGGCAGAAGCTTCTGTAATACCCGGCCATCCCTAAAAATCTGCGAAGGGCTCTCCTGGTGGATGGGACAGGATACTCACTTATAGCTGACACCTTTGCCTCAATGGGGCGAACCTGTCTCCCAAAATAAGTGACAGTGGCTTTACTGAACTTGCATTTAGCCAGATTCACAGTGAGGGAAGCTTCAGCGAGACGAGCGAACACATGTTCAAGAGTGTGCATATGCTCCTCCCAGGTGGTGGTGTACACTATTAAATCATCTAAGTATGCATTACAGTTTTTAACGCCTGCTAGAACAGTGTTTACAAGTCGCTGGAACGTGGCGGGAGCATTGCACATGCCGAATGCCATAACTGTGTACTGTAAGAAACAGTCAGGAGTGACAAACGCAGAGATCTGGGAGGCCCGGTCTGTAAGTGGAACCTGCCAATAACCTTTAAGCAGGTCCAGTTTGGTTACGAATTGGGAAGTGCCCAAGTTATCAATACAGTCCTCCATTCTGGGTAGGGGATATGAATCTGGAACGGTTACTGCATTGATTTTTCGGAAGTCAGTAATAAATCGGGGGGAGCCATCTGATTTGGTCTCTAACAGACAGGGGGTACTCTAGGGGCTGCAGCTGGGCGTGGCTAAACCATGTTGAAGGAGATACTCTGTCTCAGTTTTCATCAATGCACGTTTACTGGGGTTAACTCGGTAATGATGTTGCTTAATTGGCTTGGCATTGTTAACGTCTATATCATGTTTGAGGACTGTGGTTGTGCGGAGGACATCAGAAAATAAGCAGGAGAATCGGTCTATCAAGCTCAATACATCCTGCCTCTGCTCAGCTGTTAAATGCTTTAATTGAGAAGACAATATTTTCAACGTTTCCAAGCTGGGCAGCCGGGCACTCCGATGTGAGGAGTGCCGCAGGAATAAACCATCATCCCTGGTGGGACCTTCGGCCACGATCAACAGGGAGCAGAGGGGAGTAACAGATGGTGGCGGGGCAGCGGTATCTGGCGTCGTGGGATAATACAACTTCAGCATATTAATGTGGCACACGCAACTTTTTCGACATCTCTCGGGAGTTCCTATCACGTGTCTGTATCATTTAAGCGACTGCAGATCTGGTATGGCCCGGAGAATTTTGCGGACAAAGTGGAGCCGGGGATAGGCAGTCATGCCAAAACTTTGTCACCACACTCAAAGTGTCGGGGAACTGCTGAGCGGTCAAAGTGACATTTCATCACGGACTGTGAGGAGGAAAGCGACTCTTTGGCTGACGAATTAGCATGATGCAAGCGTTCACGGAAATTGCTGACATAATCCAGCACATTGGTGTCGGGGGAGGACTCGGATGAAAGGAATTTGTCTTTTATGGATTTGAGCGGCCCGCGTGGCGTATGACCAAAGACGAGTTCTGCGGGGCTGAATCCCAGTGATTCCTGAGTGGCTTCACGGGCTGCAAACAACACAAATGGAATTCCTTCCTCCCAGCTTTTTCCTGTCTCAACGCAGTATTTACGGAGCATGGACTTAAGCGTTTGATGCCAGCGTTCCAGTGCGCCCTGGGACTCAGGGTGGTATGCGCTGGAGACGGCATGTTTAATGTTCAGCGTGTCCAAGATTTGTTTGAACATTTTTGATTTGAAATTTGTGCCTTGGTCAGTTTGGATGACACGAGGAAGACCGAAGATAGAGAAAAACTTTATCAGAGCATTCACTACGGAACTCGTGGTTATTTTTCGCAGCGGGACAGCTTCAGGAAAACGAGTGGCAGTACACATGATGGTGAGTAAATACTGATTTCCACCTTTTGTACGCGGTAATGGACCCACGCAATCAACAAGTACCTTTTCAAATGGTTCACCAAGTGCAGGTATGGGTTGTAACGGGGCAGGTGGGAGGACTTGATTTGGTTTTCTGGTGATTTGACAGATGTGACAGCAGCGACAGTATCTGGAAACATCGGTCTTCAGTCCTGGCCAAAAGAAATGCCTCAGAATCAATTTGTATGTTTTTGTTATGCCTAAGTGACCTGACCACTGGCTTTCGTGAGCAACAGACAGGACATGCTGACGATAAGGAGCAGGAGCTACTATTTGGTACACTGAGCTGGGGTCGGAAGCGACGGCAGTAGGTGACCATTTACGCACCAGTATATCATTATCCAGGAAATATGCTACCTTCTCACCACTGGCTTGGTCGACACTCACCACACTGGAAAAACACTTTCTAAGCATTGGGTCGGCCGTCTGTGCTGCGCGCAGATGTTCACGGGTCACAGGGAGAGCGGCTGCGGCTGGGGATGGAGTGTCACTGCGAGTGGAGCGCGCGGGCGCCAGGGCTGCTTCATGGAGGGACTCTGGCTCCCCCAGGGGAGTGGACAAAAACACACTATTAGCTAAACCAATGTCATCGTCATCAGCATTACATTTACGTTTTCGGGCCTGAGCTCGAGTGACAACACAGGAGGGAAACAAATTAAGGTGCGGGTGCACGTTACCTTTGTCGGTGCGCTGAGGGGTATCCAGAACCTCCAGCGCAGGAGTAACCTTTCCGCCAGCTATGTCATTGCCCATTAACAGTGCGATACCTTTGATTGGTAGCTCAGGTCATACTGCTACAGGAAAGAAGCCAGAGATTAGTTCAGATTTAATGTGTATACGATGAACGGGCCGGGGGGAATAACCCATTTCGATGCCGCGTAACACCAAGCCACATCTTTCTAAATAAAGATGTCCAGACTTTGAGGTCTGCACCCTATACGGCCGTATAGCAAGACACTAGTCTCTGTTGATGATCATTGCTGATAACTGTTGGTTGTTCTCTTGGAATTGACTTGATACTCTGGAATAAATTCTTTTGAATCGATATAAGACTTATTGTTGTCCTTCTGATCCTCACCAAAAGGCGGTTTGCGTCAACAATAGTCAGATTTAATCATGTTCAATCTGCTTTGGATTGCAGGGGCTATGTGACCTGGGGTGCATGCACACGCAGCGACCCGTCAGAGAGAGAGTTTGGCGTCCTCGTATTCGTATTTGTATTTGTTTGTTGTTTTTAAGTTGTTTGTAAGTTGTTCCATGTGCTGCTTTACACTCCTCGTGGAGTCTTGATAGACAGTGTGGCTAAAATGGACTTTCTTCGCCCTACGATGTGTCTCTGGCTACTGTTTCTCCTGCTCGCCCTGAATGACAGCTGGACTGTCAGCAGTGACAGGCTGCAATATAGCAGAAATGAACTGCTCCAACTTAGATACATAATGCTGGCTGGTGTGTCAGATGTCACGGCACAGATTCCGGATCACATCCTTAAACTGCCTAACACAAGATCTGGTGGTGAAAAACGGAGGGAGAGAAGCCGAAGGAGGAAGCGGGGAAAGAGGGGAGGTGTGCGGCTACGCATGAGGAAGCTGAGGCTCAACCGGGTTCCCCTGCCTTCGATGATCCTGGGGAACGCCCAGTCCCTCCGAAATAAAATGGACGAACTTCAGGGAAACGTCCGCTTTCTGAAGGATTTTAAAGACTGTGGGATTCTGACGTTCACGGAATCGTGGCTCATTGAACGTGATCGGGACGCGGACCTGCTCATTGATGGCTTCGGTGCGCCACTCTGTTTGGACAGAGACGCAGAGGTAACAGGAAAATCACAGGGAGGCGGAGTCTGTCGCTATGTAAATCAACGGTCCTGCCATCCTAAATCTGTTACTATCAGAGAGAGCATCTGCACTCCAGATGTTGAACTTTTATGTGTATCGTTGCATCCTTTCTACCTGCCCCGTGAGTTCCCGCAACTGTTTATCACAACTGTTTATTTACATCCGAAAGCCAATGCCTCTTCTGCCTGCAGTGCCATCCATGATGTGGTGCAGAAACTGCAAACTATCTCACCTGATGCACCGATATTCGTACTGGGTGATTTCAACCATGTCTCCCTTAAAAAGACACTGCCTGACTTTTATCAATATGTAACCTGTCCAACCAGACGGGACAAAACTATTGATCTTTGTTATGCTTCTGTTAAGGAGGCATATAAATCTCTCCCATTACCCCTCCTGGGCTTAGGGGACCACAACTATGTGCATCTCCTGCCTACATACAGAACTGTGTTACATAGGGAAAAGGTCCATATAAGAGACATTAAGGACTGGACTGAGGAGGCTGTGCTGTGCTTGAAGGAGTGCTATGACTGCACTGATTGGGACTTGTTTAAAGAAGCCTGTGGCGATAATCTTGATGAACTTGCTGATGTCACTGGTTCATATGTTGCCTTTTGCAGGGACATGATCATTCCCTGCAGGCGTGTAAAAGTGTTTCCCAACAATAAGCCATGGGTCACTAGGTCAGTTAAGACTTGTATACAGGCCAAGAGACGTGCTTTTAAACATGGAGCAGCCTATGAGCTGCACACAGCCACTAAGGAGGTGAAAATTGGGATTTTAAAAGCAAAGCAGAACTATAAACGGAAGCTGGAGAACAAGATGGCTATGAATAATCTTGGATCTGCTTGGTCAAGCATGAAAGCCATTGCAGGCCTTCAAAACTCTAAAACCAGCAATATCATCTCTATTGATGGCTTTGAGACAGACATTGAATTTGCAAATGCACTTAACTGTTTTATACACGTTTTGATGCTTTTGAATTTAGTCAAGAAATGACTCAGGAAGTGAGTCAAAAAGTGAGTGACAATCAGCACTTTTTTATCTCCCAGAAGGATGTCGAAAAATCCTTCTGTTCCCTTAAACCAAATAAAAGCTGTGGTCCTGCTGAAATCTTGTGCGAAGGAGCTGAGCTCTATTTTTCAGCACATTTTCAATCAGTCTTTAAACATGCAGCATGTGCCAAGAGCCTGGAAGGATGCTGTTGTTATCCCTGCCCCAGAAATCAGTTCTCCCAAAACTCTTAATGATTTCAGACAAATCGCACTGACATCGATAGTAATGAAATGTTTTGAGAAAATTGTTAGATCTGAAATTCTGAAGACAACTGAGCATGATCTTGATCCCATGCAATTTGCTTACAGACCAAACAGAGGGGTAGAAGATGCTGCAGTTACTTTATTAAATTTGCTTTTTAAACATTTGGAGGGGAAAGGAACACATGCAAGACTTTTATTTATTGATTTCTCATCTGCTTTTAATACAATCCAACCCCATGTTTTAGCCTTAAGGCTTTTAGAGCATTTTAACATAAGCAACAATCTTGTGGGTTGGATTTTGAACTTTTTAACTGACAGGACACAGAAAGTGAGAGTGAATGGAGCTCAGATCTCAGATCAGGTTACATCCTCCACTGGCTCCCCACAAGGATGTGTGTTGTCTCCTCTCTTGTTCATCCTCTACACAAACGTGTCGCAGCAGCAGAGAGGGTAGAACCATTTTAAAGTACGCAGACGACACAGTTATTGTCAGCCTGCTGAAAAACAATGACACGAGTCATGGCCCAGTTGTAAATGATTTTCTTAACTGGTGCAGTAAATCTTTCCTTGAGATGAACATTTCCAAAACAAAAGACATGATCATTGACTTTTGTAAAAACAGGGCTTCCAATCAAGAGGCCACAGTTTTAAAAGGTCAGATAGTGGAGTGTGTTGACACATATCTTGGTACTGTCATCGACAACAAACTGCACTTTGAGGCAAACTGCGAAGGTGTGTGCAAAAAAGGACGCCAGGGTCTGTTTTGTTTGAGGAAATTGTCCATTTTTAACATCGACAGGACCATGCTGACCTTGTTTTATCGTGCTTTTATTGAATCAGTTTTATCATTCTGTCTTGTTTCATGGTTTGGAAACTTTGAAAAACAAAAACTATTTAAACCAAATTGTGAAATGGTCTAGCAATCTGATTGGAGAGTCTCAGCTTCACCCAGAATCCCTGTATGCCAAGCAGCTACAGAGGATAGCTAACTCTGTTGTAAGAGATGACTCCCACCCTCTTCATGGGGAGTTTCAGCTGCTTCCATCAGGTCGGAGGTTCATGGTACCTGCTTGTAAATCTAGGCGCTACAAAAACAGCTTTGTACCAGCAGCCAGCAGTGCTATCAATAAGTGAGAGCATTATTTATGTATTTATTTATTTCTTTTACTGTTTCTTTTATTTTGTTTTTATGGATGGTACATTTGTATCTTTTACTGATGTTTTAACTTATCTTGCTTTTTATCTTGGGGCTGTCCTCTTCGTACTTTTAGCCTCAGCACTGTTGTCACTTTGTCTTGTCCTGTGTTGTCCTGAGTGTTTACAATACGAGGTGACTCACTCACTGTAAACCGAATTTACCCAAGGGTACAATAAATATTCTGATTCTGATTCTGATTCTGCAGTGATGTATCCAATTTTAATAGTTTACCACATCGTAGACTGTGGATCTAGAAATGTGTCAAAATAACTGACTCCTAATTTCCACCGGATGTAGAACGATGCCGACGTCCGTCGAAGTCTCACGTCTGTTGTCCGTCAATACGCACCAGATCCACCTGCTGCGGCTCCGCCGAACAGCTGGAATCAAAAGAACAAGATCTCGCTGACTAACGAGATCTTGCGAATTTACATATAATTATGTTATAGCAGTGTTTCAGTGAAAGAGAACCACCCTGTGTCCACTGAGTAGAAGGAAATTGATTATATGACCCGCCGTGAACACAGATTATTTTATTTTGAAAATAAACCGAATGTTTTATTTTGTGTTTTGGTGAAGTCCGAAAAAAACAGAAGCTCTGTTGATTTGTTTCGGCAGGAGTCAGCACGTCGGTGGCGTTCCACGTTTAGTGGAAATTAGGGGTCAGAGGGCTACACCCCTACTTTTGATAGGCAGCAGAGTAAGAGGCTACTTCCCTGTTCTTGTAAATGGGCTCAGCTTGATTTCAGTTGAGTGGAGGTCCACACTCTGGAGGCCTTAAGTCAGACAGAGTAAGTGAGCTGAGAAGGAAGCAGGAGAGAGAAGAGGCAGCGTGCAGCTTGATGGCTGGCTGGAGAGGAATGGTTTGCTCCCTCAGCAGATGGTCAGAAAGCCTCTCGGGACATTATTAACAAGAACTGCAGTAGCTTTCAGATGAAAATGAAGCCACTCACGCCTGAGTCTGCTTCACTGCTGTTTTTTTTTTTTTTTTTTTTGTTTTTTTTTATCATATCAGTTTTATATAGTTTATTACCCAAACATGAATCCTGAATTACAAATGAGAATTTAAGCATTTCTCATCATGCCCTGTGTTATGTTGAGTGAAAGGTGGGGCAGAGAGGTGTCATTTCTGCAGTTTCTGCAGACATTGTTAACATAAATATCTAATCATCCAGTCACATGGCAGCATTTCAGTGCATTTAGGTATGTAGACCTGGTGAAGACGGCCTGCTGAAGTTCAAACAAATATTAGACTACATGGACTCCACAGTCATCAGATCTCAGTCCAGTAGAACCTTTGGGATGTGGAGGAACAGAGATTCTCATCATATGTCATGATCCATCTGTCTGTTCTAGTTAAGTTGCATATTTTGTCACGTGCATTCATGTTGTCTGGTTTTTCCTGTTTTATCAATTCTTGTTTTAAGTTAACCCTGTCCCTCTCTCGTTTCATCTTGACACATCCTGCCCCCATGTTTCCCATGTCTGGTGATTGTCAAACCCCGCCCTGATTGTTTCCACCTGTTCCCCATTACCTGTTGTATAAATAGTCTCGTCTCCCCTGTCTTTTTGTGAGATTGTCATGGTCCTGAGTGTCTCCAGTTTTCGGTTACTAGCAGCCCGTGTTCCCAGTGATTCCTTTTCTTCAAGTGACTTTCTGTTTTAAGTTTTATAGCCTTAGGCTCTCTCTTTGTGTTTAATTTGTTTTCCTAGTAGATCCTCGTTAAAGTTGACCCTAGTTGTACGTTTATTCTCCTCTTGTGTAAAGATGAGCATTTTGTTTTGGTAATTTTTGATAGCTCCTCCTCGTTGTGCACAAGTAGCAGGTATTTTCTTTTGTTAGTTTTCATAGTCAATGTGATCAACTGCTTTCTCGAGTGTGCCTGACATTAGCGTCCTTAGTTCTAGTTTTCCCTCCTTAGTTCCCCAGTTGCATTCCTCGTTTGGTGTTTCTGTTAGTTCGTTTTGTAGCCTTTGAAAGTAGTGTTTATTTTATCAGGTAATTGGGTAAGCTGTTTTTTTCCTTGCACTTTGCAAGCGATTTTGAGTTTCCCCCTTTTTCTATAGTCGAGAGTAGTTTGAGTGTAGAGCGTCTCTGGCGCGTGTTCCTCTGCTGGAGAACACGCGCTCTCCTCCACCTCCCTCACTGGGTTCCTGTGCTCACTTCTACTGTTCTTCTTTTAATAAAGACCGCTTGTGGTTGCACCTACTGTATAAACCTGCCTCAGGAGTCGTGCATTTGGGCTCAGACCACTGTCATTGTAGATGAGCAGCTGACAAATCTCCGGCAGCTGACTGATGCTATCATGTTAATATGGAGAAATCTGTGAGGAATGTTTCCAACACCTTGTTGAACATCTGACACCAAGAATTAAGGCAGTTTTGAAGGAAAACAAGGTCCAACATTTTACTAGCATAGTGTACCTAATAAACTGACCAGTAAGTCTTAATTAGGGCCCGAGCGGACTGTGAAACAGGTCCGCAAGGGACCTATTGAAACTGTAGTGTTTATTATTAGGGCCCGAGCGGACTGTGAAACAGGTCCGCAAGGGACCTATTGAAACTGTAATGTTTATTCTTATTATTATTCCTGTACAGATGTTTTCCTAAATTTCACCCCTTTCCCATTGCCAAAAAGTTGTATAAATTTGCACATTCCTGCGGCCCGCCCGGAAATTCGATATTTTGGGGTGTTCACACACGTTGCATGCAAAATGGCTGAATGGCGCCCCCTACAAAGTTGAAAAATCCCCATAGGGAAATTCGCCAACTTTGTTGTACCTCAACAAAAATTGGTAGAGATGTTAAGCATATATGTACGAACAAAATTTTCTCTTGGCAGGAAGTTGAAATTTCAACAGGAAGTCGGCCATTTTGAATTTTGGATTTTCTGATGAAAACGAACTCGTCCTAGGGATTTCGTCCGATCGACTTGAAATTTGGGACAGAATATCTCCAGACCTAGCTGAGCAAAAGTTGTGCTCTGCGCGTAATTAGGTCAAAGGGCGTGGCCGCTAGGGGTCGACAAACTTTGACGAATTCGCCGTCAAAATTCGAACGGCTCTCACGTTCACATAGTCAATCCTAGCAGCTTCAAATTTTCAGAGCATGACGGGGGCGCGGCCCTGAACGTTGCGATGTATTAACGTCATGCCTTACTCATAGCGCCCCCCAGTGGTAACAGGAAGTGACCCGTTCTTACTTTTCACATTAACTGATGCCACATAGAAGACTCCATCAATGTCATTCCACTTCTAAAACCAAAAGAACAACTTGGTGAAGCTTCATTAGGAATGCTGTGAGGCTACGACTAATGGCACCCGTGTGGCGTCGCTGCAATTTTTTTTGATCATTCGCCTTGAAAATACGTTTACCTTTTTGACAGCTTTAATAAAGTCGTATCATCATGAAAATTGATACACAGGTCAAGTCTGGCTTCCTCTGCAATCTGATGCAGGCCACGCCCCTGGGCGGGGCCACATGGCTCCACAGCGCCACCCTTTACGTTTACATGTACTGATACCATATTGTTGAATCCATCAACTTCATTCCACTTCTAAAATGTCCTGAACAAGTTGATGAAGCTACATAACGAACGCCGTGAGGCTATGCGTAACGGTGTTCGTGTGGCAACGCCGCGTCTTTCGATTTTTCGCCAAGCTTTTAGACGGCTTTAATAAAGTCGTACCATCATGGAATTTGACACACAGGTCAAGGGTAGCGACTTGTAACATCTGATGGGGGCCATGCCATTGGGCGGGGCAAAATGGCTCCATAGCACCCCCATGAAATCTTCGAAAACTCCTCCCCATAGGGGTTTTTATGAAGTTGGAACATGAAAATCGGTACACGTGCAAGTTGACCAGACGCACAAAAAAGTCTCTGGCACCAATTCTCTATTCCAAACAGAAAGTCTGCCATTTTGTTTCCACAAATCATTTTGGTGCCTCCAAATACCTTTGGCGTTTTGATGGCTTTAATAAACTCGTATCATCATGAAAGTTGATACACAGGTCAAGCATTGTGACCTCTAACATCTGATGGGGGCCAACCCAATGGGCGGCGCAAAGTGGCTCCATAGCACCCCCTACAATCTTCAAAAATTCCCATAGGGAATGTCGATGACTTTGTAGTACCTGAACGAAAATCGGTACACATGTTAAGCATAACCAGTTGAACAAAATTGTCTCTTGGCAGGAAGCTGAAATTCCAACAGGAAGTTGGCCATTTTGAATTTTTTATGTTCTGATGAAAAACTCGTTCTAGGGATTTCGTCCGATCGACTTGATATTTTGACTGGCTTGAATAAACTCGTATCATCATGAAAATTGATACACAGGTCAAGGCTGGTGTCCTCTAACATCTGATGTCGTCCCCGCCCAGGGGCGTGGTCAAATGCCTCCACAGCGCTGCCCTTTACGTTTACATGTTCTGACATGACATAGTTGACCCCATCGACTTCATTCCACTTCTAAAACATCCACAACACATTATTGAAGCTACATTACGAACACTGTGAAGCGATAAACGATAAAAGGCGTCCGTATGGCGGTGCCGAATCTTCCAATTTTTCACCAAGAAAATCCGTTTGGCTTTTCGATGTGGGTAATTGGAAGCTCTTCACATCATCAACTGGGGCTGTGATAACAACATTGTTGGATATATTATGTTTATGTATGCATCATTTCACAGCAGTGTCATATAGCTTGTTACAGACATTTTAAATAACTAGAGGGTCACCATGGAAACGCTTTTTGAAAGCATTTTGTTAATGCTTTCAAAAAGCGTTTCCATGGTGACCCACTTGTTGTGCTCTAAGTGAGTTCAGTTCTAGAACAGAACTCCTGTGGATTCTATTCTAAAACTCAGAGATTGTGAAAGAGACCTGAAAAACATTCTGCTCATTTGTGCCAGAGATATCAACTGTCAGTACTCTTCAGAGTCTACTGTTGACCTTTACGCTGTCGCTTTGACTGTGTGGCTTTTTTGTTGTATTGTGAAATACAGCAAGTCAAGTCAAGTCAACTTTATTTGTATAGCCCAATATCACAAATTATGAATTTGTCTCATTGGGCTTTACAATCTGTACAGGATATGACACCCTCTGTCCTTTACAAATGACCCTCGCATCGACTAAGGAAAAACTCCCCAAAAAAAACCTTTTAACAGGGAAAAAGAAACGGAAGAAACCTCAGGAAGAGCAACAGAGGAGGGATCCCTCTTCCAGGATGGACAGACGTGCAATAGATGCCATGTGAACAGAATAACAACAATGAAAACACATTAACACTAACATACAAAATTGTATGGAAATGTCCAACTCAATATAACAACAGCTAATATACAGTGTGTATATATAAAATTATATGAGAGTGTCCAAGGGGATGAAGAGCATCATCAAGCTATCAACAAAGGATGAGAAGCATGTCGTCCTCTCCACCATGCCAACCAGAAGAAGCCTGGGCAGCACATCTTCCACTCCACCACACCAAACAGGAGAAACCTCCGCAGGATGACCTCATCACCACCACGTCACTCAGAACCAGAAGATGAAGCCTGACTGGTCTGCACAACCACTACTCCACCAGGTAGACTGGATCCATGGATACCTGTGAGATGAGAACGCACAGGGACTACGAGGCACAAAACTAATCTGCAACATGTGTTAAAGGGAGGAAGAGGAAACACATCAACCAACAACCTGAGCAGTATCGCCTCTTCTCCATCTCACCACCATCAGGACAGACGAAGCCTGGATGACACCACCTCCTTCTCAACAAGTAGCCTCAGCTCACGGACACCTGGGAGCTGGGAGCACAGGGGCTCCGGGGAAGAAGATGAGTTAGTAAAATGACTTAATGGAGGCATCAAAATGAAGAAGAAGAGAAGCTCAGTGTGTCAGAGAAAGTCCCCCGGCAGTCTAGACCTATAGCAGCATAACTAAGGATTGATCCAAGGCAGCCTGAGTCAACCTTGGATCAGTCCTAACTATAAGCACTATCAAAAAGGAAAGTCTTAAGCCTACTCTTGAATAAGGGGATGGTGTCTGCCTCCCGGACTGAAAGAGGGAGTTGGTTCCACAGAAGAGGAGCTTGATAACTGAAAGCTCTAGCTCCCATTCTACTTTTATAAACCCTAGGAACCGCTAATAGTCCTGCATTCTGAGAGCGTAGAGTTCTAGCAGGATTATAAGGCACTATTAGCTCTTTAAGATAAGATGGTGCCTGACCATTAAGTGCCTTGTAGGTGAGGAGGAGGATTTTAAATTCTATTCTAGATTTTACAGGGAGCCAGTGCAGAGAGGCTAACACCGGAGAAATATGGTCTCTTTTCCTGGTTCTGGTCAGAACACGTGCTGCAGCGTTCTGGACCAGCTGGAGAGTCCTGATAGACTTATTAGGGCAGCCTGATAATAACGAGTTACAATAGTCCAGCCTGGAAGTTACAAATGCATGGACTAATTTTTCTGCATCATTTTGGGAGAGAATATGCCTTATTTTTGCAATGTTACGCAGATGAAAAAAAGCTGTTCTAGCTGTTTGTTTCATGTGGACGTTGAAGGACATATCTTGGTCAAAAATTACCCCTAGATTCCTTACAGTGGTGTTCGAGGCTGGTACAAAGCCACCTAGAGTAAATAAGTCATTAGATAGGTTATTTCTGAGATTTTCAGGGCCAATTAGAATAACCTCAGTTTTATCTGAATTTAACAACAAGAAATTGTGCGCCATCCAAGTTTTTATATCCTGAAGACATGTTTGGAGTTTAGCTAACTGGCTGGATTCGTCTGACTTAAATGACAAATATAGCTGAGTATCATCTGCATAACAGTGAAAGTTTATGGAGTGTTTCCTGATAACATTGCCTAAAGGAAGCATATATAAAGTAAATAGAATAGGCCCAAGCACAGAACCTTGAGGAACTCCATAACTGACTATGGACTGTATGGAGGACTCATCATTAATGTGAACAAACTGTGATCGATCCAATAAGTAGGATTTGAACCAGCTTAAAGCAGTTCCTCTGATGCCAGTTAAATGTTCTAATCTCTGCAACAGGATATGGTGGTCAATAGTATCAAAAGCAGCGCTAAGATCGAACAAGACAAGTACTGAGACGAGTCCATGGTCTGACGCAATTAGCAGGTCGTTAGTAATTTTCACCAGAGCGGTCTCGGTGCTATGATATTTTCTAAATCCTGACTGAAAGTCCTCAAATAGATTATTGTTCTGGAGGAAGTCACACAGCTGACTGCACACTGCTTTCTCAAGGATCTTAGAGAGAAAAGGAAGGTTGGATATTGGTCTATAGTTGGCTAAAACCTCTGGATCAAGACCGGGCTTCTTCAGAAGAGGTTTGATTACGGCTACTTTAAATGACTGAGGTACATAGCCTGACAGCAAAGATAAGTTGATCATGTTCAGTAAAGAGGTGCTCAGTAACGGTAAAGCTTCTTTAAGCATTGAAGTTGGGATGGGATCTAAGAGACAAGTAGAAGGCTTAGATGAGGAAATCAATGAAGTCAGTTTGTGGAGGTCTATGGGAGAAAAGCAGTCCAAGTATACATCAAGTTCTTCAATGAGTCCTATGCTTCCTGTGTTTAAAGACAAAGCAGTTTCAGTCAAAGGCACAGTGTGACTGATTTTCTCCCTAATAGTTATAATCTTCTCATTAAAGAAGCTCATGAAGTCACTACTACTGAGGGTTGTGGGAACAGATGGTTCAATAGAGCTGTGGCTCTCTGTCAGCCTGGCCACAGTGCTGAAAAGAAACCTGGGGTTGTTTTTATTTTCCTCTATTAATGATGAATAATAAGCTGCTCTGGCCTTACGGAGAGCCTTCCTATAAGCTTTCAAACTATCATGCCAGTCCAGGCGAGACACTTGCAGACCGGTTAAACGCCACTTCCTTTCAAATCTTCTTGCTGCTTGCTTTAAACTGCGGGTGTGAGGGTTATACCATGGAGCCAGCTTTCTATGCTTTACTATCTTCTTTTTTAGAGGAGCAACAGAGTCTAGAGATGCTCGCAGAGAGTCTGCAGCACAATCTACCAAATTATCAATTTGAGTAGGACTGAAGTCTGAGCCCTCAAGTATATTGATATTAGGTATTGAATTAAAAGCTAATGGAATTATATCCTTAAACTTGGCTACAGCACTTTCAGATAAACATCTAGTGTACATGGATTTACCTGATGGAGTGTAGTCCAGAAGAAAAAATTCAAAGGTTAACAAGTAATGGTCTGATAGGAAGGAATTCTGTTGGTGGACTGATAAATGTTCTACTTCAATGCCGTAGGTCAGGACCAGGTCGAGGGTATGGTTAAAACAGTGAGTTGGTTCCTGAACATTCTGACAGAAGCCAATTGAATCTAACAGCGAGATAAAAGCAGTACCAAGGCTGTCACTGTCAACGTCCACATGAATATTAAAGTCACCTACAATAATTACTTTATCAGTTCTCAGGACTAAAGTTGATAAAAACTCAGAGAACTCAGATAGAAATTCAGAATATGGACCTGGAGCACGGTACACTATAACAAATAAAACTGGTTTCTCTGTTTTCCATTTAAGATGAGAAAGACTAAGAACCAGGCTTTCAAAAGACGTATAGTTTAATTTAGGTTTAGGTTTGATCGATAGACTAGAATCAAAAATGGCTGCAACTCCTCCTCCACGACCTGTATCTCTAGGAATATGAGTATTAATATGACTAGGAGGAGTGGATTCATTCAGGCTGACATAATCATCCTGACACAACCAGGTTTCAGTAAGACAAAATAAATCAACGTGGTTATCTGATATTAATTCATTTACTAGTAGAGCTTTAGATGATAATGACTTGATATTTAAAAGTCCACATTTAATTCTCCTGTCCTGATTAACTATTTCAGCAGTGGATTTAATTTTTATTAAATTATTTTGTTCAACTCCCCTTTTGTATACTATGGATTTAACTGATTTCAGTGGTCGTGGGACAGACACCGTTTCTATGGGGTTCTGGGTGGGTGACTGCTCTAATGGAAGCACAGAGAAGTGTGTTAAACTACAACTCTGTCTCCTGGTCTCAACCCTGGGTTGTCATGGGTTAGGTCGACTAATAAACTTGGCCATGTTTCCAGAAATGAGAGCTGCTCCTTCCAAAGTAGGATGGATGCAGTCTCTCCTTATCAGACCAGGTTTTCCCCAGAAACTGCTCCAATTATCGATGAAGCCCACATCATTAACTGGACACCACCTTAACAGCCAGCGGTGGAAGGATGACATGCGACTAAACATGTCATCAGAGGCCAAGCTAGGGAGGGGACCAGAGAAAACTACGGAGTCCGACATTGTTTTAGCCTAAGCACACACCGATTCCACGTTAATTTTTGTGACCTCCGATTGGCGTAACCGGGTGTCATTACCGCCAGCGTGAATAACAATAGTCCCATATTTACGCTTATCCTTAGCCAGCAGTTTCAAATAGGATTCAACGTCGCCCGCTCTGGCCCCCGGAATGCATTTGACTATGGTTGCCGGTGTCGCTAATTTCACGTTTCGAAGAATAGAGCTGCCAATAACCAGGGTTGGCTTCTCAGCGGGTGTGTCGCTGAGTGGGGAAAACTTGTTAGAAACGTGAAGGGGTCGGTGGTGAGCCGTGGGCTGTTTAAAACTACGCTTCCTTCAGACAGTCACCCACTCTCCCGGCTGCTCGGGAGTTGCCGGGGGACGGCTAGCAGGAGCTACGCTAGGTCGACCCGCACCGGCTAGGGGCTGGCTAGCTACGGAAGCATAACTAGGACTTTGGATGATGCGGAGCCGGGCTTCTAACTCGCTAAGCCTCGCCTCCAAAACCGCGAACATGCTACACTTATTACACATACCATTATCACTAAAGGAGGCAGAGGAATAACTGAGCATGAGACACACTGAGCAAGAGAAAGCAGGAGAAGGAAGAGGAGAAGCCATGGCTATACGCTAAGATAGCTGCTAAGCTAGGCTATGGAAGCTAGTTGTTAGCCGAAAAAAGCCGCTGGAAAACACCAACGAGTGACAGAGAAAGTCTAGGGAAGTTTTAGAGTGCTTGATAGGATTAGTACACTACAAATGTACGGCGGGACATTAACCACTGTGGATTAAGACAGTAACAAAACTATTTTTGTGGCAGAGCAGCTCAGAGTGTTGTAGGAAACAACAGAGTAGCGGCTGAGAGCGGAAATGATGCAATACGCTTACCGTATAGGAGGAGGAGCAACAAAATATCAATGGAGTTCATCGAAGGAAGCAAAGGACTCTACAGACCCATCAGGGTACGTGAGCATTTTGTTTTTGTCTTTACTGGATTTACTGGATTAGCTGGATTTAAAACATTTCCAGTGGTGTGATTTTGAAATTAAGGACCTAAAAGTGACTAAAAGTATCTTTTTCCCTTTTAAGGTGTTGTTTGACACACCCATCTATGAGCGGGCTCTGCAGATCTGCTGGCATGAGGGCAGCCACAAGACGCGGGTAAGACCTACTTTCCTTTCAAGCCCACACTAATACACCATGCAAGGTAAAATATGATAAAGTAAGTAAAGTCTTATCATGCTTAAAATTGCCTGATCTCCTGACTGTTTTTTAAAGATTGCACTGGTGAGGGAGCTCCTGAGGCTTCAGCAGAAAAACCAGATCCCATCTCAGGTGACTGCTGAAGACATGATAGACCTCATCTTCCAGGTGAGCCAAAGCACTCTGAGAGAACAGTGAGTCCACCTCTACACCTTGAACTCTGCTCACGTCACACTAATATTACTCTGATGGTGTAGAGAGTAAAGGCTGGAATATACTTCTCCGTCTGCGTAATACGTCATCCGACTCCGTAGCTACGGAGACCCCTCGAGCCCTCGCACTTCTCCGTCGTGATGCGTGTTGTGCAGCCCTGCCGTGAAATGCACCCCCTCGGAAAGTGAAGCAATTCGCCTTAATATCGCTGATAAAAGCAGGAGAAAATACTATTTTATGATTTAGTTATTTGTGAGGGAGATAGAAGAGAGCAACATTGATTGCTTTCAGTCTTTAAAGCTCCTCTTCCTCTTTCTTTTCAACACAAAATCGGATAATAGCGAACGCAAACCAACACCTTTCGGTATGTTCTGTGTAAATATACCCCAGCCATAATTAGTGAATGAATTAAATAGATTTTTGAGCAGGTTGAATGTGTTTGATTTGCCTTTCACAAGGATAATCAATACTTTAGTTCCTGTCCTGTCCGTGCTGCTGCAGAGGATACCTGTCTGTCTGTTTCTGTGTAGGGAGAGGGGCTGCATTTCACAGCAGGGTGCAACTAGAGGACCAATCACAGCCCTTGTCGTCTCCATCTTCCCTTGACGGATTGACGGACAGTTAAAAAAAAATTCCTGCGTTCGGAGATGATGGAGAGGCTCTCCGTCAGGCTCTCCGGCGACGGAGAGGGCTCTCCGTCTCTACGTACGGCACTTTACGGAGTACTATAAATTGGCCTTAAGAGTAAAAATTAATCTTCTGCTTCGTTCATGTTTGCAGCCTTTGGGAGTTTGAGCTGGAGGATTTTGATGAGGAGGATGCCAAGCCTCTGCTGATGCTGGTAAGACTATAATCCTGAGAAGTTGAACAGCAGTTTATGATAAATTGTGCTGATTTCTGACTTAGTGTATAATTCTCTCTTCCAGGTGATGGCAGTAAATGTCAGCCACAAAAAGAGGGACATTGAGTGTGAAGCAAAGATGCTCCTCAATTCCCCAGAGGCCTTACCTCCCAGTTTTCAGTGAGTTATTAGACACATATTTATTAACAGTTAAACTGCTGTGGTTTTAATATCTCTGTGATAATCTGAAGGGTTTTAAAATCTATTTTAATGCCTCTAACCTACAGACATCCTAAAATTCTCAAACTGGCGAAAGACTATGCCAGGAAGCTAAGCCAGGAGCAGAAGGAGACTCCCATCTCAACACAGCTCACTCCAAGAGAGGTGGTGTTGGAGGTTGTCCCCAGAGTCCTGCAGGGCTTCTGGACTCTTCCTCTTCACTCCCTCTTAAACATGGCTTCCCAGAAGCTCAGCCACATGTCAGTGGGCGTCACACAGGCTGTCTTGGACAGAGTGTCCGATGCTCTTGCAGCAGAGTGTCAGGCCACCTTCTCCCGCTCCACCAGGGACGACATGGTCCTGTCAATCCTGACAAAGGTCAGACAGGCTTACCCTAAAGACGTCCTGGTAGACCACCTGAAGAGCTTTGCACCCGAGCTGCTAATGGAGATTGTTCATGTTGCAGTTAGACAGATTTGTGGCAACTTTCAACTCCACAGCTCAGTTCCTCCAGCTTCTCCCCCAGCTGAACCTCCATCCATTATTGATGTTGAGGCCAGGGAGGATGAAAAAGACAAACTCCACCTGACTGACACTGAACCAAATGGAAAACCAGAATCTTACATTGTTCCAGTTTCTCTGTCATCCTCTGCTGAACCTCCATCCATTACCGATGTTGAGACCAGGGAGGATGAAGACAACAAACTCCACCTGATTGACCCAGAAATGAACGGAGAACCAGGCTCTGATGTTGTTCCAGCTTTTCTAACACCCCTTGCTGAACCTCCCTCCGTTGCTGATGTTGAGGGAGGGGAGGACAAAGACCTGAAGCCCATCAGAGAACCAGACTCTACTGTGACTGTGACTGCGTCAATCCCTCCTGAACCTCCTAGCATTACTGATGTCCAGGACTGGGAGGACACCCATGAAAGGACAACCCTGAAGGAGGACCCAGAACCCAGAGAAGAAGGAGACCCTCTTGTGGAACCAGTGGTCATTGTTATGGTGTCAGAAGAAGAGACAACCAGAAACAAGAAGGGCTTTTTCTCCTGGCTCTTTCAAACACTGTTTTGTTGTTTTCAGTGACTGTCTTTATTAAATGTTGAAAATAAATAAATTCAAATTCTTTAAATTCTTAAATTCTTAAGAATTTAATAAGAATTCTTAAGAAGTTTTTTCATGATCAGGTATAAATTAATCATTTTACATAATATGAATTTACAGGTTTTTGATGTGAGATCCACAAATACCAGCAGTGAATATAAAAAAAACTGCATAACTATCATTAAATCATTAGTAATGTTGAGGGTTGGACTAAACATTGTACAGGTATCACTTTGAATTATGAAGTTATTTCTCACTTTCTCACATTCCTGTAGCCCTTCTCCACACAGATCAAGGGTGACAACCTCTAACATCTGATGGGGGCCACGCCCATGAGCGGTCAAAATGGCTCCATTGTGCCCTCTTGAAATTTTCAAAAACCCCTCCCCATAGGGGTTTTTAATGGAGTTGGAACATGAAAATCAGTACATATGTACAACTTGACCAGACGCACAAAAAAGTTTCTTACACCAACTGTCAACTCCAAACAGGAAGTTGGCCATTTTGTTTCAACTCTTCATTTTGCCGTGATTTCCACATTGAACCATCGAATGGCCGTAACTCCACTGTGTATTGTCCGAATCGCTTGACGTTTATTGCCCCCTGCTCGCACCGCCGTACCCGTCTGACGCCCGACCGTGACATACCGCGAGGGCCCTACATAACTGCTTGCGGTTTTCTAGTTTTTTCTGAAGTCCTTATACGCTTTCCCAATTATTTGTGTTTATATCTGATTTATGACCAGAACAAGTAAACACTGCTGAGTGTCAACACAGAGCCAACATTTATCCTACTGAAGAATACCTTTCTCAGTAGAATAGAATAGTTTTTTTATTCATCCCCCTTGGGGGGAAATTTACCTGCCACAGCAACAAAGAAAATCACAGACACAATAGTAATAATAATAAAATAGAACAAAATATTTACATATTAACAATGAACTAAATACAATGGAATAATATATATATATATATATATATATATATATATATATATATATATATATATTTTTTTCTTGTATAGATGAAACTGTTGATTAAACACAATTATTATTGTGGCAGTGCAAATTTTTTTTTTTTTGTGCAAAATGATAGTGCACAGTGATAGTGTGCCGACAATGACAATAACAATGACAGTGATGGAGATGAGTCCCGATTGTGTTTACATCAGGTGGTTATGCTCACACCAGTTGACGAAGTCAGTGATGATGGTCCTGTACTCCCGATCGTCCCCCTCAGACACACATCCAATAATAGCTGTGTCGTCTGAGAACTTCTGGAGGTGACAGCTCCCAGAGTTGTGGCTGAAGTCCGATGCGTACAGGGTGAAGAGAAAGGGGGAGAGCACTATCCCCTGTGGGGCCCCTGTGCTGCAGACTACCGTGTCCGAAACAGTTCGGAACCTCACGTACTGTGGTCTGTTGGTGAGGTAGTCGATGGTCCATGCAGCCAGGTGACAGTCTACTCCCGCACTTTCAAGCTTCCCCCTGAGCAGAGAAGGCTGGATCGTGTTGAAAGCACTGGAGAAATCAAAGAACATGATCCTCACAGTGCTGCCGGTGTTCTCCAGGTGAGCCAGTGATCTGTGCAGCAGGTAGATTACTGCATCATCCACTCCGATGTTCGGTTGGTAGGCAAACTGCAGTGGGTCCAGATGTGAGCTCACCCTGGGGCGGAGGTTTCTCAACACGATTCTTTCCATCTTTCCAGGGTCTTCATCAGGTGAGAAGTGAGGACCACAGGCCTGAAGTGGTTGGGCTCCCTGGGGTGCGTCGTCTTCGGGACAGGAACCACACAGGAAGTCTTCCACAGCTTTGGGACTCTCTCCAGACTCAGGCTCAGGTTGAAAATGTGCAGCGGCATCTGACAGAGCTGGTCTGCACAGTCCTTAAGGAGTCTGGAGCTGATGCCGTCGGGGCCTGTGGCCTTCCTTGCCTTCATCTTCTTCAGTTCACTTCTCACCTGGTCAGCTGTGATGGAGATGGTTTTGGTGGTGGTGGTGGTGGAGGAGGATGAGGTGAGGATGGATGGTGGTGGTGGTGGTGGGGTGTTGGTGCTGGTGGTGGATGAGGATGAGGTGGGGAGGGGTGGTGGTGATGGTGGGGGTGGCAGAGGGCTGAGGTGTTGAGAAGAAAGAGCTGGCTGGCTGGTGCTTTGATGAGTGGGGGCACAGTCAAACCTGTTGAAAAACAGATTTAGTTGGTTGGCCCACTCCTGGTCTCCTCCAGCTCCCCTCTCATGGTCTCTGCTGTGACCAGAGATGGTTTTTAGGCCTTTCCAGACCTCCCTTGCGTTGTTTTGTTGCAAGTTCCTTTCCATCCTGCTCCTGTAGCTGGCCTTGCCCTCCTTGATCTTCTTCTTCAGCTCTCTTTGCACCCTCCTCAGCTCCTCTTTGTCCCCAGATCCAAAGGCCCTCCTCTTCTCCTTCAGCAGGGTCTTCAGCTCAGGGGTCACCCAGGATTTACTGTTGGAGAAGCACTGTACTTTCCTGGTGGGTACAGTGTTCTCCACACAGAAGTTTATGTAGTCCGTTACACAGTGGGCCATGGTGTCGATGTCCTCACCTTGGGGGTCACACAGCACATCCCAGTGTGTGGTCCTGAAGCAGTCCTGCAGGGCCTCAGTGGCTTCCTCTGACCACAGCTTTACACACCTTATGGTGGGGGGTTGCTTCTTCACCATAGGTATGTAAATGGGCTGCAGTCTCACCAGGTTGTGATCTGAGCGACCCAGTGGGGGGAGGGGTGATGAGCTGTATGCATCCTTGGTGTTTGCATACAGTAAGTCCAGAGTTTTATTTTCTCTAGTAGGGCAGTCCACATACTGGCAGAATGTGGGGAGAGTGGTGGAGAGCGATGTGTGGTTAGTCTCCTGAGTCTCCTGAGATGATGATCAAAGACTGAGAGTGAGCTGCTACGGCCTTCACTTCAGGCCGTAGCAGCATCAGCCGAGGGGGGGGATGTAAACGGTGATCGCGATCACGTGTGAAAACTCCCTTGGCAGATAATATGGCCGCAGACTAACAGCCAGCAGTTCAACATCCTCAGTGCAGCGCTGTTGTTTAATGCTCACATGTCCAGCGTTACACCACCTCTCATTAACGTACATCGCAATCCCTCCTCCCTCCTTCTTACCACTCTCCCTCGCGCTCCGGTCCGCTCTGACGAGGTGAAATCCGTCCAGAGTTACAAGCGAGTCCGGAGTGACTTCATTCAGCCATGACTCAGTGAACAACAGCAGGCTGCTCTCCCGATACTCCCATTGCAGCCGGGTCAGCGCTGCCAGCTCCTCCATCTTATTCGGCAGAGACCTCACATTTCCCATGATGACAGACGGGACGGACGGCTTGTAGCGTCTCCTCTTCTCCCGACGCTTCACTCCTGCCCTGCATCCCCTCTTCCTCCTGCGGAGCTCCTCGGGGATGTCTGGTCTCTGCCATGACGGTGGTCTGGCCTGGCTCAGCGCTAACAGCTGTTCACGGCTGTAAACAATGGAGCCGTGGCTGAACGGGTTGCCAAATGTGGACTTAAAAACTCTGAAAAAAAGAAAAAAACAGACGAATAAAATCACCATTTGCACATCCATTTTTGTGTTGTGCAAATGTGGCACTACTACTTGAAAGAAAAATTAAGAAAGACGTAAAAATAAAGGTAAATAAATAAAGAGACACAGAACGGAGACAAGAGCTGCTGTGACTGGCTGCCACTCTCACGGCGCCATCTTATCGAGTTTTGGATGGTGGGAGGAAGCCGGAGTACCAGAGAGAACCCACACAGACATGAGGAGAACATGCAAACTCCACACAGAAAGGCCCTGGACCGGAAACCAAACCCAGTACCTTCTTGCTGTGAGACAACGGTGCTAACCACTACACCACCATGCCACCTTTCTTGCCACAGTTGATACAGATGAAATTGTATGGAGAGTAAATGTCCAAGGGATGATGCATTGATCTGTCAGCATGGGTTTTGAGTGACATATCCTCTTCTCCAACTTGCCAAACAGATGAAGCCTGGTCAGCACGTCCTCCTTCCACCACACCAAATTGAAGACATGCTTGTCACCACAACATCAAGCAGGAACCAAAATATGGTCTGCACAACCACTACTCCACCAAAACTGGACCCATGGATTATTGGAGGAAGTGGAAACAGATCCTCTTCTCCACTGCTCCAACAGATATGACCTGAGCAGCATCACCTCTTCGCCACCTCACCAAACAGATGAAGCCTGGATGACACCACCTCCTTTTACCAATCTTTCACTATCTTCCTATCCCAATCTATCAATGCTGTTTGTGTTTTCAAACATAAACCTTCAGGCTGGAAAAGATGATTTCAAGTTGGGAAAACAGGTTCCTGTTCCTATACAGAAAGAAAGGATCATAAAAAATTGTTAAAATTTAAAACACCACTTTGTATGCATTTCTAGTATGGTACTACGTTTTTATAGTACAATGTAATTTTAAATATTTTCACCTCTCATTGGTTTCAGTATCACTTGGATAGAATCAATGTTAATTTCACAGTCTTTTTTTTTTTGAATATTTTATTTTCGATTTTCAGTTCAACAAAATATACATGAAAAACCGAACGTACAACTCAGACCCATCTCCCCACCCACCCACAACCTGAGAGAAAGAGAGGGCAAAATTAATAAAAATAAATAAATAATATACATGCATATATACATAAACATATAAGAGTGGTTGAGAGGCAATATTGACAAGCAATAAGTCCTGACAACAAAGAGTCTACATCCCGTCCATCATAGAAGTGGACAATATGTCCATATATTCCAAATAAGGCTGCCACATCTCCACAAAAGTATTATAGTCATTCCTGAGTGTATATGTATTTTTTTCAAGTGGAGCACAGCTATTCATTTCTGAAACCCATCGTCCTATAGTGAGCTGGGAGTCCGACTTCCATGTGATGGCAATGCACTTCCTGGCAACACACAAAGCCAGTGAAAGGAATTTCTTTTGAGCTTTTCTTAACTGTGTGTCAATATTTGTAGTATCTCCTAATAAGCAAGTTTGAGGATCTAATGGAATAAATACTCCTAAAAGTTTTGTCATGATATCAGAGAAGTCATGCCAGAATGTATCAAGTTTTGTGCACAACCAGGTGCAGTGCAGGAAGGAGCCCTCTTCTATAGTACATCTAAAACACAAGCTGGGTATCTCAGGATTATATTTATGCAATTTCTGTGGCGTAAGATAAGTTTGATGGAGAAAGTTGTAATAAGTTAGCTTGTATCTGGAATTGATAGTGACAGTTAGACGTCTTTGACATAATGCAGACCATAGCTCTGTACCCATTGTCACACCCAAGTCGGACTCCCACTTCTCCCTTGATTTATGTAAACCTGGTTTTGAAGCAACATCCATCAAGAGAGAATACATTTTTGAGATGAACCGAGGTGTGTTACCCTCATGAAGCAGTATTTCCAAATCACTAAGCATGGGTAAAGTCATTTCAGAACCCAAAACAGATTTAAGAAATGATCTTAACTGTAGATAACAAAAAAAGTTTCTGCCGGACAGATCATACTTCCTCCTTAGATCCTCGAAAGACATCAAGGATCCGTCCTCATAGCAGTCCTCCAAATGAAGAATCCCTTTCTGGTACCATATTTCCAGGATTTTATTATCCACTGACATAGATATGAGTTCATTCGGTTTCAGTGGTGTTTTGGGTGAAAGTATGTTTTTTAGTCCAGTCTTTTTCCAGACTTCATGCCATATTTTGATGACATGAATCAAGATAGGGTTATCAGTTCTTCTGGAAATAATCAAAGGGGTCCACTTATAGATGAAATCTGCAGGGGTATTTTCTTTAAGAATGAACATTCCAATTGAATCCCAGGGTGGGACATTTTCACCCTCAAAAAAAAAAAAAGAAATAAGTCGCATTTGTGCAGCCAAATAATACCTTTCAAAATTAGGCAGTCGAAGACCCCCCAGTTTGTAATCCCATGTAAGTTTTTCTAATGAAACTCTCGGAGTCTTACCATTCCATATAAATTGTCTGACATGTTTATTAAGGTTTTTAAAAAAACTCAATGGCACTGGAGTCGGTAAAGACTGGAAAAGGTATTGCAGCCTTGGAAGAATATTCATTTTAATACAGTTTATTCGGCCAATCAGAGTGATAGGCAAATTTATCCACTTCTGTAAATCCTCTATTATTCGACTAATCAGTGGTAAGTAACTGAGTTTGTACACACTTTTAAGGTTATTATCCAATATAATTCCAAGGTATTTTATCCTCCTTGGAGACCATTTGAATGGGCCTCTTTCCTGATGTTCCACATAATCAAAGTTTGAAAGTGGGAGAATTTCACTTTTATCATAATTTACCTTATATCCAGAAACAGTTCCAAATGTATGCAAAACAGTTTTTAATTTAGCAAGGGAGTCAAATGGATTTGTTAAGTACAGTATTATATCATCTGCCATAAGATTGATTTTATGTATAGTCTGGCCCACTTTTACACCCTTTATCTCTGAGTCTTGTCTAATCGCCTCGGCCAGAGGTTCGACGGCTGTAATAAAAAGCCCGGGAGATAAGGGACACCCTTGTCTACTTGATCTACTTAGGGGGAAAGCAGTGGACATTTGTCCATTAGTAATTATTTTGGCTTGTGGTTTCTCATAGAGCGTTCTGACCCAATTAATAAAGTAAGAGCCAAATCCAAATTTAGATAGAACCTTGAGTAAATAGGGCCACTCAAGCCTATCGAAGGCCTTTTCAGCGTCCAGGGTGACAGCTATACTAGGTTCAGGTTTGGAGGTTGCCTTATGTATAACATTAAGTAACCGGATTTATCAATTTTGGTAAGAATTTACTTAGCCCGTTTGCTAAAGCTTCAGAAATCAATTTATAATCCACATTCAAGAGTGAAATTGGTCGAAACGAGGAGCATTTTAAGGGGTCTTTGTTTTTTTGGGGGGATTTCTGTAATTATAGCCATTGAGAATGAATCAGGGAGGCTTTGTGTTTTAGATGCCAGATTAACCACATCCATAAGAAGAGGTATAAGCAAATCCTTAAACTCTTTGTAGAATTCGGGGGGGAACCCATCCTCCCCTGGCGATTTATTAAGGCCAATTTATAGTACTCCGTAAAGTGCCGTACGTAGAGACGGAGAGCCTCTCCGTCGTCTCCGGGCGCAGGAATTTTTTTTTAACTGTCCGTCAATCCGTCAAGGGAAGACGGAGACGACAAGGGCTGTGATTGGTCCTCTACCTGCACCCTGCTGTGAAATGCAGCCCCTCTCCATACACAGAAACAGACAGACAGGTCTCCTCTGCAGCAGCACGGACAGGACAGGAACTAAAGTATCGATTATCCTTGTGAAAGGCAAATCAAACACATTCAACCCGCTCAAAAAATCTATTTAATTCATATAGTAATTATGGCTGGGGTATATTTACACAGAGCATCCCGAAAGTTGTTGGTTTGCGTTCGCTATTATCCGATTTTGTGTTGAAAAGAAAGAGGAAGAGGAGTTTTAAAGATTGAAAGCAATCGATGTTGTTCTCTTCTATCTCCCTCACAAATAATTAAATCATAAAATAGTATTTTCTCCTGCTTTTATCTGCGATATTAAGGCGAATTGCTTCACTTTCCGAGGGGGTGCATTTCAGCGCAGGGCTGCACAACACGCATCACGACGGAGAAGTGTGAGGGCTCGAGGGGTCTCCGTAGCTACGGAGTCGGATGACGGATTACGCAGACGGAGAAGTATATTCCAGCCTTTAGATTGCAGTGTAGATAGAGCATTTTCAATCTCTTTTGAGGTAAACGATAGATCGAGATCCCTTTGGTCGTCTTGATTCAGTTTAGGTAGGTCAATATTATTTAAGAATCTATCAATCTTGGACAGATCCTCTGGTGATTCTGACTTATAAATCAGCATAGAACCTTTTAAAAGTTTCATTTATTTCTTTAGGGTTCTGTGTAGTACATCCATGTTCATTTTCAATTTGATTAATTATTTTTGAACTCTCCTTTTTCTTTAATTGCCAGGATAGGACTTTATGGGCTCTCTCTCCGAGTTCATAGTACCTTTGTCTTGTTCTCAAAATATTCTTCTCAGCCCTATAGGTGCTTAATGTATTATACTTGATTTTTTTATTAACCAATAGGCTATACATCTTCCTATCCTTATATTGTTGAAAGTCTTTTTCCAGCCCAAGGATTTCTTTCTCTAGTTCTTCCATTTCTGCTATATATAATTTTTTAAGCCCTTTTGTATATGAAATTATTTGACCTCTTAAATAAGCTTTTAATGTGTCCCATAGTATGAAACTATTAGGGGAGGAAGGACAGTTTATTTCACAGAATAATTTGATTTGATACCTGACAAATTTACAAAAATCAGTTTTTTTAAGGAGAGTCGGGTTCAAACGCCATCTGTACATAGTGGGTATTTTATCAGGCATTTCTATTAATAAAGTGAGTGGGGAATGGTTTCACATTAATTTCACAGTCTTGTCTTCCTCCTTACAGCTTATTAATCACAACTCGTAATCACCTGATAATGTGAAAACTAATGATCCTTGGCTGTGCATGTACATGTGTATATGTACATTTGTGTCTGTGTCTGTTCAGGATGCTCTAGTTCCCCTAAGCACCTGCTGATATTAAAATAGGGATGATTGGGAAGCAGCAGCACTGCTGTGTAATGTGTAAGCATTAATACATCTATATGTTTATGTACAGCAGTAATTTCCTTGGTCTGTCTCTGAAGGCTAATGATGCATAGTCATTAATCAAGGAACAATGAGGCTCTGCTGCAACAAGACTTTACATTATGTGTGTGTACTCTGTGTGCTCGTATGTGAAAGAAGAATTCTTTTTTAATCACTAAAGGGAAATTAATTTTACATGCTTTTTTACCTCATTGAGTGCCAGCCTTTTTAGAAAACCGAGAGTGCAAAACCAAGAGTGCCCTATGCCAGCATTTTTTGACATTTTGAGTTATTTTCAAGAGAAGTGAAGAGTTATTTCCACAGAATATTTTGTACGATGTCTGTGAAAAATGTGGTGGTTTTATTTTTGTTGGTTTCCTGTATGTGGTTGTTTTGGTTAACTTTATTTTGTCCCCAGAGGTACCCTTCCCCCCCTGTGGCACTGAGGAGTGACTGGACTCACCTGTTCCTGTTTTTCCCATCAAGCCTGCCTACTTAAGCTTTGCAGAGACACTCAGTGCCAGAGTATCCAGTTTACCCCCGCAGTATCTACCAGGCTGTTTATCTCTCGTTTTGTATTGTTTGCTCGGTACTAGTGACCACCCGTGACTCTTTTGCACTCACCTGTGTTTTTTCTCTTGTTTTTTCCAGTGCCTCCCGTCCTCCTCACAGCTCAGCACTTCCCTGCGTTTTTTCCTGGCCCCCTGGATTCCCTTGTTTCTTACTCGTTGTAAATAAAGACTCTGCTGTTACCTGCACCTAATCCGCTCCTCGGTCCCCTTATTCCTTACACGCCACAGAAAATAGTGAATAACTCAAATGAAGGAAGAGACTCTATTTCATCATGAAAAAAAGTTTGTTTTTACATTGTTCCATTCTTGTTTTATCAGACTTAGAGTAGAGGCCACTTTCACCGAAATCGCCACGTTTTGTCCAGATTCTGTTTGTTTTGCTCTCTAATCTTGATCGTCTCCACTTCCTGTTTTGATCTCTGTGGTGTATACCGTCTTTTTATGTCCCAACTACAAATCCCAGAAGCCCCAGTCCGGCTATATATATACATACATGTATGTGTGTATATATATATATATATATATATGTGTGTACATGTGTATATTTACACGTATAGTTCACGATCGTGCTACATGTGCTGGTCTTTCACTACTGAGGACCAAAAATGCACATCTTCATTTCATTTTTTTTTTTTTACTGTTAGGTAACACAGATACTTCTGTTTTAATAAATTATAAATAATATAAATAATAAACAATATTTCCTTTCCATCTTATCATGCCTTCATTAATGCATGTGAGAGAGCTGAGATCCATCTCCCTCACCAAAGGTGGGAAAGAGACACAGTGACACTACAACATTGACACACTCAAATACGATGTCTTTGGCTATGTTATGCTTTATTTTGGTTGCTAATCACTGTCTCTCTGAGGTCTAATTCCTGGACGTGGGGTCGCAGGGAGCGCACACTGGGGGAATGTGGCCACAGGAGCCCAGCTGCCATTGATCAGCTAATTAAGCTGAACCAAGTGGTAGAGAAGAGAGAGGGGTGTAGGTAGGGTTGGTTTTCAATTTTCAATTTGTGATAGATGTTTCATGGGTTCAGAAAGGGTGCCTAGTTAAGTGGTGGTATATGGATTATTAGGTGGGTCGGTGAATACTAATATTTATCTGTAAATATAGCCTGTGAGTGTCTATGGGTGTGGCCAAGGGCCCTGTGTGGGTGGGAGGATCCGGGGGTTAATGAGGCCAGCTGGAAATGTGGGGAGAAAAAGTTTGGGGACTGATGGGGAAGGCTGTAACATGGATTGTCACAAATAATGAATAAAAAGGACTGAAGGTGCTTGCAATATGGTCTGTCTCATCAATTTTGGTCTTCAGCCACTGCATAATCCTCCACCTGCCTGGTTGTTCTGATCCTGGTGGTAAGGGCACACCACCTTAACCTTATATATTGGTGTCAGAAGTGGGATGAGACGCAGCCAGACTGGAGGAGCCTAGCAGGTGAGCCAACGACATGGGACCGAAAGCACAGGCCAAAGGTTCAGAGGTGGCTGTTTCTGAAGAAGGCCCAGAAGAGGGTGCAGTAGGAGGGCAGCCAGTGATCCACTGGTGGAAAGACTGGTGGTTCCACAAGGACTCCAGGAACAGATACTAAAACTGGGTCATGGTATTCCATGGGCGGGTCATCCAGGGATTAAGAAATTTAGAGGTACAGGTTTATTGCCAACCATGTTCAGTTTGCCAGCTAACAGCTGATAAGAATGTACCCAAATTCCCATTACAACCACTCCCAATTATGGATGTCCCATTTAGACATATAGCTATGGGCATTGTTGGTCCACTGGAGAGGACACAGTCAGGACATCGTAACATACTGGTCATTTGTGACTATAGTACTAGATATCTGGAAGCATTTCCCCTTAGAGATATAACTGCCAGGCAGATCGCATATGCATTATTGCAGCTCTTCCCCAGGGTGGGCATTCCATCTGAAATTCTGATGGATCAGGGAAAAAACCTCTATTCAAACACTCTTAGGCAGGTGTACAGGCTCTTAGGCATTAAGGGTATTCGGACCACCCCATTCCATCTCCAGACCGATGGCTTAGTAGAGCGATACAGCAGAACCCTCAAAAGTATGTTGAAGAAGTTTGTCTCTGCTAATGCCAAAGACTGGGACTGGTGGCTCCCATATCTTCTGTTTGCCTATAGGGAAGTACTTCAGGCATCCACTGGTTTCTCATTGTAACACTCCGTTCACTTCTGTGTTTTACATTTGGAGTCACACTCACAAACCTCACTTCCTTGTTTACATACTCGGAGATGCGCAGACACACTCAGCTGATCAGACGGACACTTTAAAATGACATCACACCCGCTGTAGCGAGTCGGCCAGCTGGAAGCTCAGTCCCGAGGGGAAGTAAACGCCGGTAGCACCGCAAACCGCGGATCAGCTCGCTAAGTTCGGGGTAGTTTTAATCCCTCCGCATCTGGATCGTAGCACACTCCTCTCTTCACCTCTCCGGGCTCGGATCTGCTGCACTGCACTTGAATAAACCATCGGAGAACGACGCGATGGCGCAGCGCGCTGTAAAGTTTGACTGACTGACCGACCATTCTGACTGACACGACTAATCACGTGATAGCGGACCTGTGAGTACTGTTTCGTGTTTTATTTCGTCATTGTTTTTCCTTATTAAAAATAGACGGAATAAGGGACTGGAATTACTGATCTGAAGAGAGTTTTTTTTTTTAACTGTTTGAACTCTAAGAAGGGTGTGTTTTTTTCTTTTGTTTGATTGGGGAGAAACGTGTTTGGGTTGAATATAATTTTGCTTTATTGAAAAAAACGTATTGGATTGAATATAATTTTTGTCCTTATGAAAAAAAACATGTTTCAGTATAATTTTCACTGATTTAAAAAAAAAAAAAAATGTTGGTTTCATTCATTTTCTTAAGGTGGGTTGTTAATATTTATGCTTTAACATCCTTTGTGTGGTTTTTGAGAGTTGGAAAAAGACTTGACTTAAAAAGAACAAATAAGTATTGTTAGGTTCATTACCTGACTGGCACCCCAGAAAATAAACTAATAAAGAGACCAAACTCAAATTTAAAAAAAAAAGAAAAAAAAAGTTAAGTCAATTGACTCTCTAAAAAAAAAAAAACTGCTACATAAAAAAGGGGCCCTCTCAACTGACGGCCGAGGTTGAGCTCCGCAGGGGTGACTCCTGTGGACTCATGCACTGCTGTGTTTAGTGCAAACCGGAATTCAGGAAGGTATCTGTCCCAACTTTTATGCTTTTCCTCCACATAAGAAGCAATCATTGCCCTGATGTTACGGTTTATCCTTTCTGTTAAGTTTGTTTGAGGGTGGTAAGGTGAGGTCCTCTTCTATTGGAGGTTCCACCGCTTACAAGTTTCTTCAAACACAGAGGACATAAACTGAGGGCCTTGGTCAGACAGGATGAAGGTGGGGACGCCCCAGCGAGTCAGAATCTCCTTCCTGAGGACCTGGGATACCCTCTCTGCAGTGGCTGTCCGAAGTGGAAACATTTCAACCCATCTGGAGTAGTAGTCCACAAAAACAATCAGGTAGAGGTTGCCATTTGAGCTCTGTGGAAAAAGACCCATGAGATCAACTCCCAGCATCTCCCAAGGTGCGTTTATTACAGTTTGTTGGAGTTTACCAGGGGGTTTTCTGGTTTCAGGTTTGTGGAGCTGGCAGACCTGGCAACATTGGACATGTTTCCTCACATCCAAGCTCATCTTGGGCCAGTACACCAGGGCTTGAAGTCGTTTGTATGTCTTATATCTTCCAAGATGACCAGAGAGAGGGTCGTCATGATAATGGCGGAGAAGCTGTGGACGGAGGGAGGTTGGAATGTAGATTTGGTAGAGGGTTTTGTGCAGCAGCTGCAACACTCTATACACCTTGTCCTCCAAAATAGTGAATTTTGTGACTGGGTTTACAATGATCTCTCCTGTTCTCATGATTTTTTCATGTAGATCCTCGATGGCAGAGTCCTCTTGTTGGGCTTTCCATATGTCTGTATCAGTGATGTAGAGAGTTTGGGAGGTGTCTCTCTTAGAACGTAGGACTGCAGCACAAGTGGCATGTTGGTGGCAAGGATCGCACACAGGGGCTGGTGACAAGGCATCTGGGATGGTATTGTACTTGCCTTTTCTGTATTCTACTGTAAAAGACAACTCCTGGAGTCTTAAGGCCCACCGGATGAGCCGAGTGCTGGGCTTTTGAGTTTTAAAGACACACACTAAAGAAGAGTGATCAGTCACCACAGTAAAATGTCTGCCATCCAGGTAATACCTCCATTTCTCCAGGGCCCAGATGACAGCAAGGCACTCCTGTTCAGTCGTGGAATAATTCCGCTCTGCCTGATTTAGAGTTCGACTGGCAAAAGCAAGAACATGTTCTGTACCCAAACCAGTTTGCAGAGCCAAAACAGCCCCCAGGCCAATATCGCTGGCATCAGTGTATACGGTGAAAGGGAGGTTGAAGTCAGGGTGGCCCAGTACAGGTGGAGAAATGAGGTGTTGCTTCAATGTATTGAATGCTGTTTGGCAGGATGGTGTCCAAATGAATTTTGCTCCCTTCCGTTTCAGCACATTTAGGGGTTCTGTCAGCTGTGAGAATCGGGGCACAAAGCGATGGTACCAGCCAGCCATTCCCAGAAACGTCTGGAGCTCCTTGATGGTCGTAGGGACAGGAAAATCTTAAATGGCCTTTATCTTTTCTGCATCCACTTCAACCCCAGCCGAAGAAACGACGTGTCCCAAGAACTTCAAAGAGGTTCTGAAGAACTGACACTTCTTTATGTTTATGGTGAGGTGAGCCTGGCGTAGTTTGTCCAGAGCTGCTTGGATGTGGAAACTGTGTTGTTAAGTGTTAGGAGAGTAAATGATTATGTCGTCCAAGTATGCAAAGCAGATTTTCCTACGCAGGTCTCCAAGAACCAGCTCCATCAGCCGTTGAAAGGTTGCTGGGGCATTTTTCAACCCAAATGGCATGACCTTAAACTGGTAAAGGCCAAGTGGGCAGATGAAGGCTGTTTGTTCCCGGCTGTCCCTATCCATTTGGACCTGCCAGTACCCACTGTTGAGATCTAAGGTGGTGAATACTGTTGCTCCAGCCAGAGATTCCAATATTTCCTGAATATTGGGTAATGGATATGAATCGGTGTGTGTTGCAGCATTAACCTTCCTGTAGTCCACACAGAACCTGGTCTTTGGGGTGTTCTTCTTGGGAACCAGCACCACAGGTGTAGTGTATGGAGAGGTGGGTGGTTCTATTGTCTTTTTCCAGCATTCCCTCTATGTGTTCTTTAATTATTTGGAGTTTGGCAGGAGATACACGGTATGGTTTCTGTTTAATGGGCATTTGATGAGTGAGAAATATTTTATGTTTTAGGACTCCAGTACAGCCTAGTTGCTCTGTACAGACGTCTGCGTTCTCCTTGAGCTGACATAGCAACTGTCTTTTCCCAAAGTCATCCAGATGAGCGTCGCTTTAAGCAGCTTGCAGGAGGTCTGGACATGGGGGCAGAGGGAAGGAGCTTATCGGCGTGACTGCAGAGAAGAAAGCCAGCTGGGGTAGACCACTGCCATTCAGCACCACGTTGGCTTCTGGTAAGAACTGGTATTTTCCTTTCCTGTTGGACTTGACCCAGTAACAGCTGTCAGACACATCAAACTGCAGGCCGGCCAAGCAGATGTAATCTAGTCCAACCACAGCAGGAAATGCCAGACTGTCAGTAGGCATGATGACGCAGGGCAATGTAACTGGTTGAGTTTGTAAGGTGAGAGTCAGGTCACACCATCCTAATGGTTGTCTTCCTTCTCCATCCACTAGGTATAAAGGTTCTCTGGTCCAGGGTTTCAGCGTATCCTGCTGGCCTTTTACTCCTGACCACACATTCTCATTGATCAGAGTATACGAGGATCCCATATCCAAGATGGCAGGTCCTCTCCATGGTCCGATGTTCAGTGGTACCAGCAACTGGCAAGGAAGTGGACTTTCAGGGAGATCGGGCGGTTGGCCAACAGATGCTGTGCCTGGGTTTCCCAGCTGAGTCAGGGTACCCAGTGTAGCCTGGTTGCTTTGGGCATGGAAAGGTCTGGCAGTTTGTGGAGGTGGAGGTCTTATAGGAGAAGCTCTGTCACTGCGGTTAGAGTTCCACTGAGGACAAGAAGCAGGTGCGTGATTTCCTTTGCAACGCCAACAGACCACTTGGGGGGGGCGGTTTTGGACAGGTGGATTGGGCCGAATAGGGAGCTGGTCCCTATTAGAGGGTAGAGCAGCAGATGCAGGCGGACCAGGCTTGTATGGCTTCTTCAGCAGGGTTTTTCTTTGCTCATGCTGCAGCTGATTCTCCCGATCTCTTTCAAGTTGCTGACCAAGGCGCACAAGTCCAACAGTATCGACTCCGCTACTCCTCAGTTGACTGGCCAGTTGAGGGTTTATGTTTTTTAGAATCAATTTAATGATTTCTTCCTCTTCAATAGTTGATTTCCAGCATTTGCATAAAGACTGGTACATATATGCATAGTCCCTAATATTCTCTCCTTCACCTTGCACTCTGTTGTGCACCCTTTCTGCCAATTCGTCCTCATAATCCTCCGACAGAAAAGCAGCCCGGAACTGTTGGTGGAAATCCTTCCAGGTATGAACTTTGTGGCGAGCTACATCCCACCAGTCCCTGGCTGTCCCATGGAGAACATTACGCAGGGTGGCGATAAGTTCCTCGTCCATAAGTGCATTCAGAGCCAGGAAATCCTCACACCTTTCCAAATATTGAAGTGGGTCTGGCATGTATTTTCCCAAAAGTAGGAAACTGCAGCTTTAGTGGACTCTTGCCAACAAATCTACTCTTGCCTTCTCCATGGATGGTGGATCCTCCAGGTGATTCAAAGTGTTCCTCAGCCATATCATGTTGCAGGGTGGACTGTAATCTGGGACGGTTTGAAATGATTATGGGGTTTCTTTCCGGTAGGGCTTCATACTGAGTCTGGACACTCGCATGGCTGAGGGTGATCGTGGCTGCTTGGGCTGTGATGTCCGCTGTCAATGATTCTATGGAGGTTCTACAGAGTGATAGCTCCCTCTGGAGGTGAGTGACAGCCTCAGTCAGGGTGGTTAGTACAGGTTGGAGTATCTTTAGTATCCCTGTTTCCTGATGTTTCAATCGCCATCCTAGTGTTGCATTGACCTGAGTTCTCAAGTATTCCAGCTGTGTGTCCATGTGCTGAATAACTTCCTTGCATTGATCCTTGATTAGGTCTGTTAAACTGCTGCACACTTGTGCAATTTGGGTTGTAAGTGTGATTGATATTTGTTTCATTTCTCCATGCAGCTCCTTAATATGAAGACTCTGGGCCTGTGAAAATTCCTGAAGCTGCGGGTGGATTCCAGAAAGTTCCAGTGTGGGCTGAGGTCCTCCATTTTGAAGGCCTTCTACCCCGGTCGCCTTTTCGGGGGTTAATGGCTTTGCCAGATCACAATCTCCAGTCACATCCATGTCCAGCAGGGAATATGTGGTGGGGAATATTTCCTGCACCGAATTTGGTGGCAGAGAGTCCAGTTCCTCCATATCACCCAGCAATGATGAGTTAGCAGCCATCTTGTTTCTTTCTTTTGCTCTAGAAATAAAGTTTTTTTTTTTTTTCCAACCAGTTGTGGTACTTTTGTGTTTCCTTGTGTTATTTAGTGTTGTTTTCAAGTCCCATCTGGGGTGCCACTTTTTTATGTAGCAGTTTTTTTTAGAGAGTCAATTGACTTAACTTTTTTTTTCTTTTTTTTAAATTTGAGTTCGGTGTCTTTATTAGTTTATTTTCTGGGGTGCCAGTCAGGTAATGAACCTAACAATACTTATTTGTTCTTTTTAAGTCAAGTCTTTTTCCAACTCATCAAAAACCACACAAAGGATGTTAAAGCATAAAGATTAACAACCCACCTTAAGAAAATGAATGAAACCAACACTTTTTTTTTTTTTTAAATCAGTGAAAATTATACTCAAACACGTTTTTTTCATAAGGGCAAAAATTATATTCAATCCAATACGTTTTTTTCAATAAAGCAAAATTGTATTCAACCCAAACACGTTTCTCCCCAATCAAACAAAAGAAAAAAACACACCCTTCTTAGAGTTCAAACAGTTAAAAAAAAAACTCTCTTCAGATCAGTAATTCCAGTTCCTTATTCCGTCTATTTTTAATAAGGAAAAACGATGACGAAACAAAACACGAAACAGTACTCACAGGTCCGCTATCACGTGATTAGTCGAACGGTCGGTCAGTCAGTCAAACTTTACAGCGCGCTGCGCCATCGTGTCGTTCTCCGATGGTTTATTCAAGTGCAGTGCAGCAGATCCGGAGGAGTGTGCTACGATCCAGATGCGGAGGGACTAAAACTACCCCGAAGTTAGTGAGCTGATCCGCGGTTTGCGGTGCTACCGGCATTTACTTCCCCTCGGAACTGAGCTTCCAGCTGGCCGACTCGCTACAGCGGGTGTCTGATCAGCTGAGTGTGTCGGCGCATCTCTGAGTATGTAAACAAGGAAGTGAGGTTTGTGAGTGCGACTCCAAATAAGATAAGATAAGATAATCCTTTATTTGTCCCACAGATGGGGAAATTTGCATCGTTACAGCAGCAAAGTGGATAGTGCAACATTACAAGGAGGGCATACAAAAGGGCATATAAAAAGAATAATAACAACAGTAGAAAAATAACCAAGTAAAGAAAAACTATAGCATCATATGTACAATAAGTGAATACCAATAGTGAATAACTAAGCATGTACTATATACAACATAAGTGACTGAAATGATTGGGACAATAATTATTGAACACAGCAGAAGGAGTGGCATGATACATATAATACAGTGAATGGTATAGCGTAGAAAGTGAAGGAAATGGAACTGCAAAAAAGTATGATAATGACATTACACAGGATAATTTAAATATTGATTATTATATATTGATTATTAGGTATTTATATATTGCACAGATTATTTATTGCACATGTCCGCGGGTCATGTGTGTGGGTTAAGAGGAACTTAGTGAGGTGTTGTAGAGTCTGACGGCAGCAGACAGGAAGGAGCAGCGGTATCTCTCCTTCACACAGCGAGGGTGAAGCAGCCGCTCGCTGAAGGAGCTGCCCAGTGCTGCCAAAGTGTCCTGCAGGGGGTGGGAGGTGTTGTCCAACAAGGATGATAGCTGAGCCATCATCCTCCTGTCTCCCACCACCTCAACTGAGTCCAGGGGACATCCCAGTGCAGAGCTGTCCAGTCTCTTCTTGTCCCTGGCTGTGAGGCTGCTGGCCCAGCAGACCACTCCATAAAAGATGGCTGATGCCACCACAGAGTCATAGAAGGTCCTCAGGAGTGACCCCTGCACTCCAAAGGACCTCAGTCTCCTGAGCAGGAAGAGTCTGCTCTGACCCTTCTTAAACAGAGCATCTGTATTATCAGCCCAGTCTAGTTTATTGTTTAAGTGAACACCCAGGTACTTATAAGATCTGACGACCTCAATGTCCATTCGCCGAATGTTCACTGGTGCAGGTGGAGAGTGTTGTCGCCTGCCGAAATCCACCACCAGCTCCTTGGTTTTACCCATGTTGATCTGGAGGAGGTTCTGCTGGCACAAGTCCACAAAGGCCTGAATCAGTTCTCTGTACTGATCGTCGTCACCGTCCTTGATGAGGCCGGCGATTGCAGAGTCGTCAGAGAACTTCTGCAGGTGACAGCTTTTAGAGTTGTGGGTGAAGTCCGCTGTGTAGACCGTGAACAGGAAAGGTGCCAGAACTGTCCCCTGCGGGGCCCCAGTGCTGCAGAGAACTGTGCTGGACACACAATCCTGTATCCTCACGTACTGTGGTCGCTCTGTGAGGTAGTCCATAATCCAAGTGGTGAGGTGGTGGTCCACCCCAGTACGGTCCAGCTTGTCCCCCAGCAATGTAGGCTGGATGGTGTTGAACGCACTGGAGAAGTCAAAGAACATGATCCTCACAGTGCTTCCAGCCTTTTCCAGGTGACTGAGGGAGGACTGTAGCAGGTAGATGACAGCGTCATCCACCCCGATGCCAGGTTGATAGGCGAACTGCAGCAGATCCATAAAGGGGCTCACCAGCGGGCGCAGGTGGCTGAGGACCAGTCTCTCCAAGGTCTTCATGAGGTGAGATGTCAGCGCCACCGGCCTGTAGCCGTTGAGTTCCTTGTGGTGTGGAGTCTTTGGAACTGGGACCAGACAAGATGTTTTCCACAGCTGTGGCACTCTCCCTAGCCTCAGACTCAGGTTGAACAGGTGCTGAACAATCCCACAGAGTTGGTCAGCACAGGACTTGAGGAGCCTGGGGGAGATGCTGTTTGGACCTGCTGCTTTCCTTGCCTTCAACCTCCTCAGTTGGTTCCTCACCTGGAGTGAGGTGAAGGACAAGTTGGAGGCGGTGGGGGGTAGGATGTCAGAATGTGCAGAGGAGAGGGGAGGGGGCAGGGCAGGAAGTGGTGTAGAGGTGATGACTGGAGGTGAGCTGAGGGTGGAGAAGGTGCAGACAGTAGGGGGTGCAGACGGGGGGGTTGCCGCAGAAAGGACTGGACGGGGGGAGGGGAGGCAGATACCTGGCCAAACCTGTTGAAGAACAGGTTTAGGTCCTCTGCCCACTGTTGGTCTCCCCCAGGTTGAGACTTTGGTTCAGTGAAGCCTGAGATAGTTTTAAGTCCTCTCCAGACTCCGCAGATGTTATTTTGCTGCAGCTGAACCTCCATCTTCTTCCTGTAGCTGAGTTTCCCCTCTCTGATCTTTCTCCTGAGTTGTTTCTGTACAGACCTCAACTCCTCCCTGTTGCCTGATACAAAGACTCTCTTTTTCTCCTTCAGGAGAGCCTTAATATCAGGAGTAATCCAAGGTTTGTTGTTGGAGAAGCACCGTACAGTCCTGGTGGGTACAGTGCTCTCCACAAAGAAGTTGATGTAGTCTGTCAGGCAGTGTGTGAGCTGCTCAATGTCCTCCCCATGGTCATTACTGAATACATCCCACAGTGTTGTGTTGAAGCAGTCCTTCAGAGTCTCCTCAGCTTCATCGGAACATCTCTTCACTGTGCGGGTGACAGCTGGCTGCCTGTGTACGAGGGGTTTATACACAGGCAGAAGATGTACCAGGTTGTGGTCAGACCTGCCCAGGGGAGGGAGAGGCTGGGAGCTGTATGCCTCCTTAGTATTGGCATAACAGAGGTCCAGTGTTTTATTGTCTCTGGTGTGGCAGGAAACATACTGGGTGAAGGTGGTCAAAGTGGAGGATGGAGAGACATGGTTGAAGTCTCCAGAGATGACAAGGAGGGCATTAGGGTGTTGCATCTGCAGTCTGCTCACTGCTGAGAGCAGGACATCACAGGCCGCATCAGCGTTAGCAGAGGGAGGGATGTATGCTACTATTACAATAGCATGGGAGAATTCCCTCGGCAGATAGACGGGCCTCATGCTAACAGCTAGCAGTTCAATGTCCTTATCACAGTGTTGCTCCTTGATAGTGATGTGCCCAGGGTTACACCATCTATCATTAACAAACACTGCCAGTCCTCCTCCTTTCCTCTTACCGCTGTCCTTTGTCCTGTCCACCCGCAGGAGCTGGAATCCTTCCAGCGCGACGGCCGTGTCCGGAGTTAGCACAGTTAGCCATGTCTCCGTGAATAGCATGATGCTACACTCCCGGTATTCCCTCTGATGCCGGGTTAGCGCCGCTAGCTCGTCCATCTTGTTGGAAAGAGACCTTACGTTTCCCATGATGATCGAGGGAAGGACAGGATTGTAACGTCTCCTCCTGACGCGGCGCATAACACCAGCATGGCTTCCCCGTCTCTTTCTCTTCACCTCACGGGGGACATTGGGTCTTTCCTGGGGTAGCAGCACCGCCATGCTACGGAGTGCTAACAGCTGGTCCCTGGTGTAAACAATGGAGCCATGGCAACGTGTGGGATCTCCGGACACGGTTGAAAACAAAGCCAGCAGGGTAAAAACCAGTGCAAGTTGAGAGAATGACACATACATATTTACAGTAAATAAGTTAAAGTGGTAAGAATAAAAAGTATAAAACAAGAATGTTAAAAAAATGAGGAAAAGCTCAACAGTGAGCTGGAGCTGCTGAAACAGGCTGCCACTCGCGCAGCGCCGGAATTCGTGTATGTATAAATGTAAAACACAGAAGTGAACAGAGTGTTACATCATCTTTTGAGCTTCTTTATAGTAGGCAGGGGAGAGGTCCCCTCAATGTACTGCAAGAGTCCTGTGTGGGGTCCCAGGAGAAGGAAACCAATGTGCTGGCCTTTGTATTCCAGATGAGAGAGAAAATGGAGCAGACCACCAGGCTGGTACGGGAAAACATAGAGAGGGCTCAGCATGGACAACAAACCCGGTATGATAAAGCAGTCAGAGAGAGATCCTTAGTCACAGGACAACAGGTATTTCTGTTTCTTCCAACAATGGAAAACAAATTGCTGGCAAAATGGCAGGGACCATGTACTGTGCTGAGAAAGCTGAATTCAACAATCTATGAGATTGAGATGCTGGAGAGGAGAAATCCAAAACAGAGATTCCACATCAATCTGCTGAAGGAGTGGAAAACCCAAGAAAGTCCACCTCAACAGCAGATGTTTGTTAGGACAGTGGAGGAGGAGGATGATGTTGTAGTCACAGCTCTGTCTCTCTCATCTCTTCCTTATCCAACAGCAAGAGTTGTGGGCCATTGTTCCACCAGAGTTGTTCCAGGAGAAACCCGGGGCAATAAACCTAGCGGAGCATGACATTTGTGTGAAGGACAGCACCCCCATTAGGCAGAGGATGTATCGCATGGCACAGAAGTTGGTACCAGTGTTGGAGACGGAAATTGCTGTCATGCGGGAGCTGGGTGTCATCGAGCCATCCACCAGCGAATGGAGCCATCCCATTGTCCTGGTACTCAAGAAGAATGAAAGCATCAGGTTTTGTATTGACTTTAGAAAGTTAAATGCACAATCTGAATTTGATGCATAGCCTCTGTCCAGGCTAGACAACCTCATTGAATGGGTAAGCCGTGCAAGGTTCATTACCACCCGTTGTCAAATGCTGCAAAGCCTCTCACTGCTTTCAGAACACCGCAGGGACTCTGGCAGTTCACCAGGATGCCTTTTGGCCTTCACGGGGCTCCGGCCACCTTTCAGAGGCTAATGAACCAAGTGCTGGCAGTTATGGAATCACTTGCAGCTGTATACCTTGAAGACATTGTTATATGCAGTACCTCTTGGCAGGAACATTTGAGTCATCTGGAAAGTGTGTTGGGGAGAATGAAGAAAGCAGACCCGACCATCAACCTGAGGAAATGTGCAGAAAAGCAGGAGACTCAGTACCTGGGGTACATACTCAGTGATGGGGTCATTAAGTAGGATAAGGGGGAAGCAATCCGAGCACGAGAGAGACCAACCACACACGGAAAGAGGTGAGGTCGTTTTTGGGTCTGATGGGCTGGTACCAACGATTCATCCAGGGCTTCTCTGCAAGGGCTGTCCCACTATCTCACCAGCACAGCCAAAAGTAAGTGGGCAATGTAGTCTCATGAAATATTCGTATGATATCATACAAAAATTAAGGTACAAATTTTCGTGCATATCTTACGAATGACCGGCAACATGACCAATCAGCGCATGTGCAAGCCCAAAAGAGAACCCAGAAGCGACAGCCTTAAAAATGCCAGACATTCCTTTCACTGTCAGCTGGAACCGTAACATTACAATATGCATTGAAATAAGCCTGACAACACTTCCAGTGTTTAGGGATAGGATTACAGGGTTAGGCTTATGGAAATAAAATGCATATTTCCCACTAGAAATATGATCAAAACGCACCTGAACTCATAAAGTACTTCACTGAAAATGTTAATGAATGTCCACTGAGAATGTAAGGAATGTCCAACATGTTTTCACAGACGGAGCAGCCTGCATCGAACGTCACATGATGTCCGAATTACGTGGGTTAGGTACGCATTTTAGTGCAATATTTTTCATACTGATTGGTACGAATCTTTCATGAGACCAGATTGAAGGGGGAGTGGGGTGAGGAGCAGGATAGGGCCTTCCAGGACCTTAAGGAGGCCCTGTGCCAAAAGCCAGTGCTGCAGAGCCCAAACGTCAACTTACCCTTCACAGTCCACACGGATGTTTCCCACCGGGGGATTGGTGGGGTCTTATTACAAGGAGAAAAGGGGAGACTTCAGCCTTTCCGAAGCATGCAGTGTTGTTTTCCGGTGTCATGGCAGCCCTACAGCTCATTGGCAAATCAGTGTTGAATCAGACAATCTTGCGCCGTCACATGCTGTGCCAATATCCAATTGTATGGCTTTGTAGACTCATGTAATGCATCAAAGAGTAAAAAGTAGCGAGATAGTTGACTCCTCTGACTAGTTGTTGTTTCCACGATTGAAAATGGGCTCTGAATGCAATAACTTACATACAGAGGACCGTTATTTCATATGGATAGTGCGCAATTGCACACACCAATGTTATGTATGTTACTGATGGATATTTTTGATTGTAATCATTTTATTTGACTTGTAAATAATATCAAAGACGTTCGGGATCGTTTTCATCTCGCAGTTACTTGGCATCTTTGACTCAAAGTAAACAGCGGTTGGTGGATCTACAGGAGCACACCTTGATTTGTTTTCTCTTTTCCAAACAAATATTGCATTAGCACAAATGTTATTTTCAGTGCAGGAAGCTCTAGAACAAATTTTAGACAGTCATGTCATGTCTTTAGCTGTCTGGAGAACGTTTTTTCACAGATGAAGAGGTGGATTTACAAAAAGATAGATTTATTTTTTTATACTTATTTGTATTTTTCTTTTACATTTATTTTGCAGTGGTAATGCAGAGCAAAGTATGCCAACTCCTTTGTTTTGCTCCACTCTGCTCACTCTGCACCCTCCCCCACTTCACACTTCAGCCCAGGACAGACTGGAATGACACACAGGAGGTTCCTGGAGGAGCTGACAGAGTTGTGTGGTGTGACTGTAACAGTCCCTCCTGCCAAGGCCCCTGAACAGTACTTGCTAGTGGCAATAAGTGAGCAACCAGAGACAAGCAAGAGGGCCACAAATGGGAGGAGAAGCTGTGTTCACTGCAGGAACAGTGCCCTTGTATTTTGTCTCATTGCAGACAGTCACTGTATTCAGCAGTGGCATCAAACTTCAATGAAACGAGTGGCTATTTTTGCAATTACTGTGGTATTTTTACATTTTACATATAGTCAGAGCCTTAGTTTTTTACCCCATTATCCCTAAGACCTTAGTCAACATTTCTGAAATGTCCAGAAAGTTGTTTATTGTAGTTTACTGTGTTTTTCCAATAAATATATGTGAAGTTTATTTTTCGATTTATTTTTTTCCTTCTCTTTATGAGTCATCCATCCATTATCTACCGCTTATCCTCATAGAGTCGCGGGGGGGCTGGAGCCTATCCCAGCTGTCTTAGGGCGGAAGGCAGGGTACACCCTGGACAAGTCGCCACCTCATCGCAGGGCACATAGAGACAGACAACCATTCACACTCACATTCACACCTACAGTCAATTTAAATTAGCCAATTAACCTAATCCCCATGCATGTTTTTGGATAGTGGAAGCCGGAGTACCCGGAGAGAACCCACGCAGACACACGGAGAACATGCAAACTCCACACAGAAAGGCCCCGGGATTCGAACCCGGTACCTTCTTGCTGTGAGGCGACGGTGCTAACCACTACACTACCGTGCCTTTATTTGAAACTGCAAGCAAATTTGTTGCTTCCATCCTCTGTCATTCAACAGTTATTGAAGATCTTCAGGTAATACATGATACGAGCCAGTCACATTTGCGTTTCAAACTGAAAGAGAAGTTGATTACACTTGGGGTTTCAGAGGCTGACAAACAATGTGACTGATGTCCTGAAAACTGAGAATTTCTTTAGGACCTGCAATCACTGAAAACTGACCAGAAAAGAGAAACTGTTTTCAAGAACAGTTTCAGTTATGTTGAACCGGTTCTGGGGTGCGTTTCCCAAAAGGTTCGTTGCTAGCGTCGTTAGCTACTTCCTACATTCGAACGATGGATCTACGGCGCAGGTGTTTCCCAACAGCATCGTCCGAACGACGCAACTTCCGATGTTTACAACTAACGTAGTCCGATGTATCGTTGAACGACGGAAGTGTTTCCCAAAAGCTTAGTTGGAACGATGCATCGGAAGTTGCATCGGAAAGTTGTGTCGTTCGAACGAATAGCATGGAGCTGTCGTTGAATGTTCGTTCAGGTGACGTCATGTCCTCTACTTCTTCTTGGGGCTTGAAATGTCAGGATTAGACACCCTGTGATCCATGATCCCCCTACAGCATGAATGAAGAATGTCACTTTAACTTTCACCTCACAGTTGAGGTGAAAAGACGCAAGTTATGTTTTAAAAACAAATGTTTGTGTAGCCCTAGAAGTTTCGAATTACAACGTAAATAGCCTACTGTTAAATAATTATATTATGTTATATTATATTATTAGATAGATACTTTATTCATCTCACTGACAAATTCACGATTCCAGCAGCTTGAAAGATGGAAACACACAGGGACATGCAGGGGTCAGGAGGATGAAAATAAAATAAGAGATAAAGTACCAAACTGTATACTGTAATAGATACATATGAGGAATGCAAAGCGCAGATTATGATAAAATATGATAATACATAATAATACGAGGTGCAATTTTTGATAAACTAGGAGAGAAAAAAGAAAAACAGAAATATAAGTCTGACAGTTACAGTGCAGTTGCAAATGACAGTGTGACATACAGTTACACATACGTTTTCTAACTGAAAATAAGTCATCATTAAAGCAGTCCAATAGAATAAGGTGGAGACCAACAACTGATGATTAGGTGGTGTTAAATGTTCATAAATATTGTAAATACACCACTCGATAATGGAATACAATGTCAGAAATATTACTAGGCTACATCTTATCTGCCAGCAAAAGTGAATCACCTTATCGTCCTCAAGAGGATTTGAACCCATGCCTAACTAAACACCATGTTGACACACTGTAGTGCCAACACTCTAACCACTGTCCTATCCCACCACAGACTGGTGCAGGAGCTGTAGGGATATATAGGTTGGATGTATGTATTTTATGTCTTCAATTTATTACGATTATATGAAACAAACTGCATTCAGTTCTTACCTTCAGTGAGTATGAAACATGACCATGTTGATGAATATTTCCAAAAGTTCCTAAAGATGTCACACTGGCTTGATGAAAATAAAACTACGTTTCTGTCGTCAACACGCTCTCAGCAACGAATGCATCCGAGTGCTCTCCGAACGCTTCCGAAACATCTGGAAACTATGTCGTTCGGACGACGGAAGTTCAAACTAACGTCGTTCCAACTTACATAGTACGACGGTAGTTGGAGATTTTTGGGAAACGGTCGGAAATGGGAAGTTCGGTCGTTCGGAAGTACTACGTACTACCGTGGTTTCATGCTAACTTCCGTCGTTATTTGGGAAACGCACCCCAGATCTGTCTAGGTCAGAATGAGGGAGGCAAAGAGTGTTTTGCTTAGTATATTCCTATTAAACAAACCATTGAATCTCTCTTTCATTGTGAGTCAGTTCAGGAACAATATAAGCAAGTTCACTCCAATATCCGTTCAAAGGATTCTTCGGGACGTGTGGGATGGCAGAAATATTACAGAAAATGTGGTTTTCCAGACAGAGAGTCCATCGTTGTGCTTGATATTATATCAGGATGCATTTGAAGTAGTTGACTGATTTACTGCCACACAACAGATCAAGTACTGATCATATGCAACTTGTTCTTCTCTGTAAAGAACAGGACTTTAAGTATTTTGGTCAACACTTGATTATGGGCTCCCTGGTAAGTGACCTGAAAGACCTTGAGCTCAATGGTGTTACTCCGTCAGATGGAAAGGGGACTTTATGTGCCATTGCAGGGGGACGACCTAGGCTCACTTAACATAGGAGGCTTTGTTGAGAATTTTAGCAGGAATTTACACTTCTATAGATACTGTGATATCAGCAGAGATTCATTCAATGCAATCCAGGGCACTAAACACACAATACAGCCTTACAATGATCAGAGCAGTGAAGGACAGTCCTCATCAAGTGGAGGTGTTAAATTTGACTGTGTTTAACCTGTTGAAGTCAAGTGTCCCCCAACAGGGGGAGGGTTAGGGGTTAGGGGTTAGTGTGAGTTTCAAAACCTGTCCTGTTGTGTGCGTGTTTAATCCAATTAAAGGGTTAGGTTATAGGGATAACAGAGAGTCGTGCGACCCCCTCCCATGATCTTCAAAGGGCAATAACTCTTGAACACGCAACAGGACAGGTCTTGAAATTAACTCCTAACCCTAACTGCTAACCCCTAACCCTCGCAGTGGAGCTTAACAGGTTAAGGGGATAATGCACTCACATACTTCTATGTGTGTCAGCCAGGGTTACCTCCTTGTTTTGGCCATGATCTTTTTGAAGGTATAGTATCCTCTGATTTGGCATTGTACATTAAACATCTTATTAAGGTGGATAAACAGTTCAGTTATCTTGAGTTGAATTGACGAATAAATCAGTTAAAGTATCTTGGTAAGGGTGCTAATGACAAACCTCCTGAGGTTAATCCAGAAGTTGGAAAAAATGGTGGGCATGCTGTGCAGAACTGTCATGCTGGTCACATCATGTATAAGTGTTTTTTTTTTTTTTTTTTGTCTCGTGTTTATTAGTCATTGTCATGTCTAGTCTTGTTTTGAAGGTAACTGTCTCTCCTCTCGTTTCAGCACGTCACTTCCTGCCCCTGTTTCCTGCGTCTGGTTGTCTTCCCTGTCCCTGATTGTCCAGCTGTTCCCCATTACCTCATGTATTTTATGTCTGTGTTTCCCCAGTCTTGTGCCAGTTCGTATTGTTACTTCCTGTCATACCTGTCAAGTTAAGTGTGTTTATTATTTCAGTCTTGTCATTTGGTATTGTCATTTCCTGTTTTATTTTGAAATTGTCTTCCCTTGTGTTTCAGCTTTACTCTTCCTGCCCTGTGTTTCCCTGTCTGGTGATTGTCAGCCCCGCCCCTGATTGTTTCCAGCTGTTCCCCATTACCTAGTGTATTTATGTCTGCGTCTCCCTTGGTTTTGTGCCAGTACATCTTGTGTCCGTGTACCGAGTCTACCAGCCATCTTCCACGTCATTGCTTCCTGTCAGGTTTCCCCTTCCATTGTCAGAGTGTTGTCTGTTCATCGAGCTGTTTCTTCGTTTTTGTGATTGTCTCCCTCGTGTTTGTCTGTCAGTGTAGTCAGTTCTCTGTGTTTAGTGTGCTAGTCACTTAGGTTTTCCCTCACACGTTTGTGAGCGCTTTTTGTTAAGTATTTTTGCCATTTTTCCTCACCGTTTGTGAGCGTCTTTAGTTCTCTTTTTCCCCTGCAGTTTAGTAGCTAGATCAGCCAGAGCCAGGGTATTTTCAGTTGCAATTTTCATAGCTTGCTCTGTTGTTTATTTTGTAATTTTGATAGCCGTGTTGCTTCTTTGCGTTGTATTTCCAGGTAGCCAGGTTAGAGTGTCAATCCCTCCCTGTACTGTTGTTTTCTGTTCTGTTAATAAAGCTTTTGTTGTTACTTTGCTTTGAGTCGTGCTTTTGGGTTCTACTTCCTGTGTTTACTGCCAAGTTCTAACAGAACGTACTGGCCAGGATGAACCCAGCCGACTCCAGTCAGCTCAGGGATCTAGTCGTGTCCCATGGTGACAGACTCACTAAGCAGGAGGAGCAGGCTGCCATTTTGGGCCGTAATGTCGCTACCCTGTCCTCGCATCAAGAGGAGTTTAGACACACCATGACAGCTCAGGTCGACGCACTAGCTAGCAACATGCGCGACCTACTTAGCTACCTCCATGCTCAGCCTTCAGCTCCCCTGCCTGCTGCCATCCCTAGTCAGAGTCTGCCGGCTGCTATTCCACCTGTGGTGGTTCACTCACCCCCTCGCCTAGCCCCCCCAGAAAAGTTTGCTGGCGAGTCTGAACTGTGCAGACCTTTCCTGGTTCAATGTGATCTGCACTTCAAGATGAACCCTGATGCCTTCCCCACACCACAGTCTCGGGTTGCATTCATAACATCCCACCTGACAGGAAGGGCAGCAGCATGGGCCACTACAGAGTGGGCTCCGGACTCAGCGCTTTGCTCGTCACCAGAACAGTTTATTGCCGAATTACGCAAGGTTTTTGACCATTCACGACCGGGAAGGCAGGCAGCCCGGGCACTCAAGAGACTCTCTCAAGGCAATAGCACAGTGATTATGCTATTCAATTTCGCCCACTAGCTAGGGATAGTGGCTGGGGGGAACCCGCCCTGGTGGAGGCATTTTTGGATGGACTCAATGATCAGATCCACGACCAGCTCGGACCCCAGGATCTGCCTGATGACCTCGAGGCGGTGATGGAGGCGGCCATTCGGACGGACAACTGGATACGGGATCGTCGGTACCGCCGGCGTGGAGCACCGGGGACCCACACAGTATGGGTAGTAGGACCGGCAGCATCTAGCGACAGTGGACAGCGTACTACCCCGGATCACCAGACGGAGCCCGTGCAGGTTGGTCGGGCCCGACTTACCCCTGAGGAGCGTCAGCGGCGTCTCCAGCAGGGCTTGTGCTTTTATTGCGGGCAGCCCGGTCACCGTCTCAGTGATTGCCCGGTCAAGGTTTCCGAGTCTCCTGGCAGTAGAAGACGCCCAACCACCCAGGCAGTCTCCAAGGAACGAGCCGCTCGCCAGCTGACACAGGTAACGTGCTCAGTGGGTAACCAGGTATTGTCTCAAGGGGTGCTAATTGACTCGGGGGCCGACAAGAGTTTAATGGACTGGGGGGTGGTCCGGGCCTTGGGTCTGAAAACTGAGACTTTGTCACATCCCCTCGAGGCTAATGCCTTGAATGGGAATAAACTGTTCAGAATAACTCATGTCACAGAACCGGTAATGCTCAGAATTGACAACCATCACGAACAGTTAAGATTTCATGTGTTCAGTTCAGAGAATCATGCCATTGTATTGGGTTACCCATGGTTGTGCAGTCACAATCCTGTGATAGACTGGAAATCGGGGTTGGTGAAGGGGTGGTCGGAAAAGTGTCAGGGTCATTGTTTGATCAGTAACAAGCAGGTCATAGTGGGCGGTGTAGGAGCACCTGAAGTGACGTCCACAGAGGACAATGTTGATTTATCTGCTGTACCCCCATGTTATCATGACCTAGGCCAAGCCTTTAGTAAGGCGAAAGCCACCTCTCTGCCTCCCCACAGACCCTATGACTGTGCCATAGAGTTGCGAGCGGGGGCGGTCTTGCCCAAGGGGAGGCTCTACTCCATCTCCGGCCCAGAAAAAGAGGCAATGGACAACTACATTCAGACCTCTCTCCAGGCGGGCATCATCAGGCCGTCCTCCTCCCCGATGGGAGCGGGCTTCTTCTTTGTGGGGAAGAAGGATGGGTCGCTCAGGCCTTGCATTGACTACGCTCCACTAAACGACATCACCATCAAGAACAGGTACCCCCTCCCTCTCATGTCAGCTGCTTTCGAGCAGTTACAGGGCGCTAAGATTTTCACCAAGTTGGATTTACGCAATGCTTACCATCTGGTACGCATTAGGGAGGGGGATGAATGGAAGACGGGCTTTAATACCCCGTCAGGACACTATGAATACCTGGTGATGCCTTTTGGTCTTTCCAACGCCCCAGGGGTATTTCAGAACTTGGTTAACGATGTCTTGAGAGAATACCTGAACAAGTTTGTATATGTCTACATTGATGACATTCTAATTTTTTCCCCCGATCCAGAAACTCATGTGCAACATGTGCGCCAAGTGTTAAGCAAACTATTAGCTAACCAACTGTATGTTAAGGCCGAAAAGTGTGAGTTTCATGCCGAATCAGTATCTTTCCTGGGCTTCATCATAGCCTCTGGGTCCATACAGATGGATCCGGCTAAAGTAAAGGCTGTTGCAGAGTGGCCAATTCCGAATAACCGAAAGAAGGTTCAGCAATTCTTAGGATTTGCAAACTTTTACCGTCGGTTCATTCGGAACTATAGCTCCATCGCTGCTTCTCTGCACACATTAACCTCTCCACAGACCCCTTTCCAGTGGACCCCGGCAGCAGATGCTGCTTTCCGGCAGCTCAAGGCTCGATTTACATCAGCCCCCATTCTCTCGGAACCAGATCCTACCAGGCAGTTCGTGGTGGAAGTGGATGCATCAGATGTCGGGATAGGGGCGGTGCTATCCCAAAGGTCAGAGGTTGACGGCAAGATGCATCCCTGTGCATTCCTATCCAAGAAATTATCTTCAGCTGAGAGAAACTATGACGTGGGCAACAGAGAGCTGCTGGTGGTTAAGGTGGCGCTAGAGGAGTGGCGTCACTGGCTGGAGGGGGCCCAGCAACCTTTCTTGGTCTGGACGGATCACAAAAATCTGGAGTATATTCGACAGGCTAAGAGACTGAATTCTCGCCAAGCCAGGTGGTCTTTGTTTTTTAATCGTTTCAACTTCTCTCTTTCTTACAGGCCGGGGAGTCAAAATGTCAAGCCTGATGCTCTATCACGTCTGTACGACCCCGAGCCTGCTGCCAAGACGCCTGAACCTATTCTGCCATGCAACTGTGTGGTAGGAGCAGTATCTTGGCCAACAGTAAATGAGGTGAAACAAGCCAATGGGGAGAACCCGCCACCAGAGGATTGCCCTCCCAACAGGCTGTTTGTGCCTGAGGGGCTGCGGTCTCAGGTGGTACATTGGGCCCATACATTTCGCCTCACTTGCCATCCTGGCGTTAAAAGAACCCTGTTTTTCATTCGTCAGCAGTTTTGGTGGCCGACTATGGAGAAGATTGTCAGGGAGTACATAGAGGCGTGTCCCATCTGTGCCCGTAACAAGTCTGCAGCGCAGAAACCAGCAGGTCTCCTCCAGCCTCTTCCCACACCCAGCCGGCCATGGGCCGCCATCGCTTTGGACTTCGTCACGGGGCTTCCCAGCTCTAATGGCAACACAGCTGTCCTCACGGTGGTGGACAGATTTTCGAAAATGACACACTTCATTGCCATGCCTAGGTTGCCGTCGGCCAAGGAGATGGCTGAGGTTATGTTCAGTCGGATTTTTAGTGTCCATGGATTTCCCAATGACATTGTTTCTGATAGAGGACCACAGTTCGTATCAAGATTCTGGAGGGAGTTGTGCAGCCTTATTGGGGCTACCGTGAGCCTTTCCTCAGGCTATCACCCCCAGTCCAATGGACAAACTGAAAGGTTAAATCAGGTACTGGGGACCTGTCTGCGGTGTCTGATCACCCAAAATCCCTCTTCGTGGAGTAAGCTTCTTCCTTGGGTTGAGTATGCCTATAACTCCCTGCCATCAGCAGCCACCAAGATCTCACCTTTCCACTGTGTTTATGGATATCAACCACCTGCTTTTCCCGACATGGAGAAGGAGGTCTCTGTCCCGTCTGTTCATGCTCTGGTCTGGCGGACTCATCGGGTGTGGGAAGCTACTCGCAGGGTGTTGCAGCGCAGCATGGTGGGCATGAAAAAAGCAGCAGACCGTCGGAGACGACCGGCACCAGCCTACCAAAACGGCCAGAGAGTGTGGCTGTCTACCCGTGATCTTCCACTGCGGGAAACCTCCAAGAAGTTGGCACCAAGATTCATCGGTCCGTACCCCATCACCAGGGTGGTCAATCCGGCGTCGGTTCGACTGCACCTTCCCCGCTCCCTGAAGGTGCATCCCACATTCCATGTCAGCAGAGTAAAGCCAGAAAGGGTCAGTCTGATGGTTCCCACTTCCCGACCCCCACCTCCCCCCCGTATCATTGATGGAGGACCTGCTTATACTGTCCGGAGACTTTTGGCTGTCCGCAACAGGGGGCGGGGAAGACAGTTTCTGATAGACTGGGAGGGGTACGGACCAGAGGAGCGGGAGTGGAAGCCAGCGTCGTTCATTCTGGACAAATCTCTAATCACTGACTTTTACCGGAGGCACCCTGAGATTCCTGGGCCGTCTGGTGACGACCCTTAAAGGGGGGGTACTGTCATACCTGTCAAGTTAAGTGTGTTTATTATTTCAGTCTTGTCATTTGGTATTGTCATTTCCTGTTTTATTTTGAAATTAATTGTCTTCCCTTGTGTTTCAGCTTTACTCTTCCTGCCCTGTGTTTCCCTGTCTGGTGATTGTCAGCCCCGCCCCTGATTGTTTCCAGCTGTTCCCCATTACCTAGTGTATTTATGTCTGCGTCTCCCTTGGTTTTGTGCCAGTACGTCTTGTGTCCGTGTACCGAGACTACCAGCCATCTTCCACGTCATTGCTTCCTGTCAGGTTTCCCCTTCCATTGTCAGAGTGTTGTCTGTTCATCGAGCTGTTTCTTCGTTTTTGTGATTGTCTCCCTCGTGTTTGTCTGTCAGTGTAGTCAGTTCTCTGTGTTTAGTGTGCTAGTCACTTAGGTTTTCCCTCACACGTTTGTGAGCGCTTTTTGTTAAGTATTTTTGCCATTTTTCCTCACCGTTTGTGAGCGTCTTTAGTTCTCTTTTCCCCTGCAGTTTAGTAGCTAGATCAGCCAGAGCCAGGGTATTTTCAGTTGCAATTTTCATAGCTTGCTCTGTTGTTTATTTTGTAATTTTGATAGCCGTGTTGCTTCTTTGCGTTGTATTTCCAGGTAGCCAGGTTAGAGTGTCAAGCCCTCCCTGTACTGTTGTTTTCTGTTCTGTTAATAAAGCTTTTGTTGTTACTTTGCTTTGAGTTGTGCTTTTGGGTTCTACTTCCTGTGTTTACTGCCAAGTTCTAACACTTCCTGAACATACAACCAGCCCTTTCATGTCCAGAGTGTGTCAGGTTTGCTTTTGCTGTCAGTGTCCTCGAGCGTGTTTTTTGAGTTGTTACTTTGTTTGTTAATTCCATGTGTATTGTCGTTCCTGTCTGTCAGCTCTAGTGTGTACTGTGCCTTTTACCTCACCTTTTGTGAGTGTTTTCCGTTTGTCATTCCTTTTGTTAGTCTCTCCCTAAGTCCGTCCTTTGAGTGTTTTTCAGTTGAGTAGATTACTTTGATCATTCAATATTTTGTTTGTATCCTTCCTTCTAGAGAAGCGCCCTTGGTTTGTATATAATAATATCCCCTGTCTAGTTTAGTATATTCTTCCACTCTGTGCGTAGATAGTTCCCTTCCTTGTGAAGGGTTAGGCTGTACACTAAGGGGAGGGGAGGGAGGCCAAAGACTCGTGAGCATCAGAGCCACTGTCCAGGATGAAACATTGAAAATCCAAGAATACATCAGGAAAATGGCCCCTGAAGATGAACTGCTCAGTGAAAGCCTCAGGCAGCAGAAACCTGAAGAGTGTGAGGAGGGTGAGGAGCAGACAACATGGAGAGACAAGCCCCTACATGGCATATACCACCATCAGATAGAGGAAGTGGCTGATATCAAGAAGACCTTCCAATGGCTGGAAAATGCTGGGTTGACAGACAGCACAGAGGCACTGATCATGGCAGCACAAGAACAGGTCCTGAGCACGAGGGCTATAGAGGCCAGGATCTACAACAGTAGACCAGACCCAAGGTGCAGGCTGTGTAAGGAGGCCCCTGAGACAGTCCAGCACATAGTAGCGGGATGTAAGATGTTAGCTGGATCAGTGTATATGGAGAGGCACAACCAGGTGGCTGGGATAGTGTACAGGAACATCTGTACCCAGTATGGACAAGAAGTACCCAAATCCCAATCGGACATACCACCGAAGGTGGTTGGTTCTGTGGGACTTAAGCATCCAGACTGACAAACAGCTCCTGGCCAACCAACCGGACATAGTGGTGGTGGACAAAGAGCAGCAGAGAAAATCACTTTGTGTCGCAGTGATTGGCAGGGTGATCTGCTGCATGGTGATTAAGCATGGCACAGTTAAAGACGTGTATCCAGGAGGACTCACGAAGGCAGCAGTGGAGAAAGATGTCACACGAGTAGAATGCATGCTGTTACAGGACACAGACTGTAGCTACATTTATATACAATAAACATCAATAAAAATCATACAGTATTCAGTATGTAGACAGATTGCTCTGTTGGATCAGATCACCAGGACCAGCCTTCACTCCCCACCTGCATCAGTGATACTTGTCCTCTCATGACCCTGTCTCTGGTTCACCACTGGTCCTTCCTTGGACCACTTTTGATAGATCCTGACCACTGTAATGACTGTTTACTTCTTGTTGTCAAACTCCTGAAAAATTCTGACGCTGGAACATTTTTCCTGCTTCTAACATCAACTCTGAGGACTAAATGTTCTTCTGATGAAGAGATAATCAGTGATGTTCACTTCACCTGACAATGGTCATAATGTTACACTAGATCAGCGCATATATGTATATATATATATATATATATATATATATATATATATATATATATATATATATATATATACACGTATATATATATATATATATATATATATATATATATATATATATATATATATATATATATATATATATATATACACACGTATATATACTGTTAGAACGTGGCACTAAAAGACTGAACCCTAAATGCACGACTCAACACGACAGAAGTAAGATAAAGGTGATTTAATACCAAAAATGTTCACAAACAAAATATAACAAAACAACTCAGGCACTGATGCTAATTCGAGAGGAAACTAAAAACTCAGACTGAAAACACACTAGGCAGTTAATGAAACAAACTAAGGATTCTAGGAAAATGCTAACTAAAGGCGCCACACAATGAGGAAAACAATAACTTAAAGAAAAAGACAGAACATAAAACGCTCACTAACAGTGAGGGAAAAAGGCTCTAAACTGGTTGATAACAGATGTTACAAAACAGACAAAACACTAAGACTAGACTGGACAAAACTCGACACAATGACAGAAACTGATACGACACAACCTGGACGGCTTAAACACTTGACTTAATGGCTGGTAGCTTGGAAAATTCACAAGACGTACTGGCACATGACTGGGGAAGACGAGACATAAATACACTCCGAGGTAATGGGTAACAGCTGGAAACAATCAGGGCGGGCAGACAATCAACAGACACAGGAAACACAGGGGCAGGAAACGAGAGTTGCTGAAACACAAGGGAAGACAATTAATACAAAATAAAACAGGAAATAACAGAACAATATGACAAACTGAACCAAAAACTTAACTTGACATGACCAACATAACAGTACCCTCCTTAAGGGTCGCTCCTGATTCACGCCCAGGATCTCAGGGTGGCGATGGTAAAAATCCTAGATGAGAGTTTTGTCTAGAATGTGGGATGCGGAATCCATCTCTCTTCAGGACCATACCCCTCCCAGTCCACCAAAACTGTCTTCCTCGCCCCTATTCCGATCACCGCCAGGAGCCTATGGACAGTATATGCTGGTCCCCCATCAATGATACGGGGAGGTGGGGGTCGGAAGCGGGAACCAATGGGCTGATCCTTTCTGGCTTTATTTTGCTGACATGGAAAGTTGGGTGGACCTTGAGGAGCGAGGCAGGCGTGGTCGCACCGCTGCTGGATTCACCACCTTGGAGATGGGGTAAGGTCCAATAAAACGAGGGGCAAGCTTTAGTCGTGGCCCGCAGGGGAAGATCTTGTGTTGACAGCCACACACGCTGACCCGTCTGGTATTCGGGTGCTGGACGACGGCGCCGATCAGCCGCTTCATCCCGCTACCAGACCTGCGCTGGAGAACACGACGGGTGGCCTCCCAGACCTTATGGGCTCTCCGAACCAGGGCGTGGGCTGACGGGACCCCGGACCTCTTTCCACATCTGGAAAGACGGGGGGCTGATAACCATATACAACATGAAACGGGAGAGTCCAGTGGCCGCAGATGGAAGGGAGTTGTACGCCAGACTCAACCCATGGAAGTAGTCTGCTCCATGAGGCTGGATTCTGGAGAGATAAGACATCGCAGACAGGTCCCCAACACTTGGTTTAGTCAGCCGGTTTGGCCATTGGACTGTGGATGGTATCCTGATGACAGGCTCACCGTTGCCCCGATCAGCTCACAAAGCTCTCGCCAAAACCTGGATACAAACTGTGGTCCACGATCTGAAAACAATGTCCTTAGGAAATCCATGAATACAGAAACTCGACTGAACATGACCTCCGCCTGTCTCCTTAGCAGAGGGCAGCTTTGGTAATGCACAAAATGTGTCATCTTAGAGAATCGATCCACCACAGTTAATACAGTAGTATTGCCACATGACGAGGCAGACCCGTGGACGAAGTCCAGCGCTATTTCCGCCCCATGGCCGGGCTGGGAATGGGGAGGGGCTGAAGGAGTCCAGCCTTAGCCTGCACCGATGTTTTATTGCGGGCACACACAGGGCAGGCTTCCACGTGATTCCTTGACCATCGAGTCCATAGCGGGCCACCAGAACTGTTGGCGTAAAAGAACAAGGTGCGCTTTACTCCAGGATGACAGGTTAGGCGAGATGTGTGAGCCCAATGTACCACCTGAGACCTCAAACCCTCCGCACAAACAGCCGATTGGGCGGACAGCCCTTAGGTGGCGGTTTTCCCCTGTTGGCTTGTTTAACCCTGTTTACTATTGGCCAGGTTACCGCTCCTACCACAACATCACACGGCAGGATGGGCTCCGGTTCCCTGGTCACAGGCTCTGGATCATATAGCCGCGAGAGGCGTCCGGCTTCACATTCTGTGAACCAGGCCTGTAAGAGAGAGTGAAGTTGGAACCGGTTAAAAACAAAGACCAGCGGGCTTGGACGTGAATTCAAACGTTTGGCATGACGAATATACTCCAAATTCTTATGATCTGTCCACACCACAAAAGGCTCTTGAGCCCCTCCAACCAGTGACGCCACTCCTCTAAGGCCACCTTTACCGCCAGCAGCTCCCTGTTGCCCACGTCGTAATTTCTTTCCGCCTTAGACAGTTTCCTGGACAAAAAGGCACAGGGATGCATCTTGCCGTCCGTGAGACGATCTCTGGGAGAGCACTGCTCCTATGCCTATGTCCAAGCATCTACTTCCACCAGGAACTGCTTGGTTGGGTCGGGCATGGACGAGAATGGGAGCTGTGGTGAACCTCTGCTTGAGTTGCTTGAACGCAGCGCCCGCTGCAGGGCACCACTGAAAAGGAGACTTGGCAGAGGTTAATGTATGCAGAGGCGCTGCAATTGGCGCTTATAGTTCGAATGAACCGACGGTAAAGTTAGCAAACCCAAGGAATTGCTGCACTTTCTTGCGGTTATTCGAACTGGCCACTCTGCAATCAAGCTTTCACTTTAGCCGGATCCATTTGTATCGACTCCAGGGCTATGATAAAGCCCAGGAAAGACACGGATCTGGCATGAAATTCACATTCGCTTTCACAAAAAGCTGGTTTTCCAGCAACTTGGTTAACACTTGACGCACATGACACACATGACTTTCAAGACTGGGAGAGAAAATCAAAATATCATCAATGTATACAAAGACAAATCTGTTTAAGTATTCCCTGAGCACATCATTGACTAGATTCTGGAACACACCTGGTGCATTAGACAGTCCAAACGGCATGACAAGGTATTCATAATGTCCCGACGGTGTATTAAACCCCGTCTTCCATTCATCCCCCTCCCTTATTCGAACCAGGTGGTATGCATTGCGTAAGTCCAGCTTGGTGAATACTTGTGCATCCTGCAATAGCTCGAAAGCTGATGTCATGAGAGGGAGGGGGTACCTGTTTTTTATGGTTATCTCATTCAGTGGTGCATAGTCGATACATGGTCTCAGAGAGCCATCTTTCTTGTCCACAAAGAAGAATCCTGCTCAAGGGGGTGATGATGACGGCCGGATGATGCCTGCTTCAAGAGAAGACTGTATATAATTGTCCATCGCCTGCCTTTCTGGCCCCGAGATGGCATAAAGCCGCCCTTGGGCAGGGCGCCCCTCTCAGCTCAATGGCACAGTCATAATCTCTGTGAGGGGGCAAGGAGGTTGCTTTAGCTTTGCTAAAAACCAAAGCTAGGTCATGATAGCATTGAGGTACCAAGGACAAGTCAATCTGGTGCAGAGAAGAAGAAATATCTGGTTGATCTGGATCAGCTCTCAACCCTCCCATGGTTACCAGTTCCTCCCTCTCAAACACCTCCCGAACAGTCCTTAGACCATCCCTCAATCTCCCTGTTCCCCAATTAATACGTGGACAATGCTTACATAACCATGGAAAACCTAAAACAATGACATGATGTACCGACTCATAAACCTGGAAACTGAGTCTCTCGCTGTGCTTCCCCTATGGTTATTGTCACTGGTTCGGTGTGGTGAGTGATCTTAAAATTTCCCTACCGCTCAGAGAGCCCTGGCAGCCAGAGGCTGAGATAAAGGCTCTGTCTGTAGTCCCAACTCCCGAACCACCTTCCAGTCCATTAGACTCCGCCTGCTCCTGAGTCAATTAGTACTTCATAAGTTCTCTCAAAGTTATTGACAGTACAAGTTACCTGTGTCAGATGTCTCGGGGGGGTTTCTGCAGCAGCGAACTGACTCACCAGACCCCCTCCGGTCTTCTGATGAGCCTGCTCCTTTAATGGGCAGGTGATCGAGGCGATGTCCTGCTCCTCCGCAGTAGAAACATAACCCCTGCTGTAATCAGCGCTGGCGCCTCGGGAAATCTCGCCCTGCCGACCTGCATGGGTTCCTCCTTAAGAGCCGGAGAGCCCTTCGCCCACCGGATCCTCAGCCACTGGAGCCATCTCTGGTCCTCTGGTCGCCTCAGATCCTCGCCCGGTTCCTCCTGGCCGTCGGAAACGACGATCTCGAACTCCAGAGATCGGTGCGGATAGCCGCCTCGATGACCGCCTCCAAACTGTCGGGCAAATCCTGTGGACCCATCTGGTCATGAATAGTGTCACTTAAACCGTCCAAAAAGGCATCAACTAACGCTGGTTCTCCTAAACCACTGTCCCTGGCCAACGGCCGAAACTCGATGGCGTAATCAGCTACCGAGCGGTTGCCTTGACAAAGTCTCTTTAACATGCGAGCGGCCTGCCGGCCCGGGCGAGACTGATCAAAAACCCGACGGAGCTCAGTCACAAAGTCCTCCGGGGATGAACATATTGGGAGTCCCGCGACCATTCAGCAGTAGCCCATGCCGCCGCTACCCGTCAGATGTGAGGTAATAAATGCCACTCGAGATTGAGGAGTGGGAACGCGGTAGGGTTCATGCGAAATGCAGTTCACATTGCACTAAAAAGGGCGACATAACTCTGACTGGCCGCAAACTTATCAGGGGGAGCAGACGCGGTGGCGCAGGAAACGAACATTGTCTGTGTCACCAGCGGCTGGCTGGAGCTGCTGCCTTCAGGAACCGTGGGAGACGCGGCTGACTGCTTATGCAGGTGAGCTAGCAGGTCCTGCATGTGAAGAGCTAACGAGTCAACTTGTGCAGTCATGGATCGCCTAAACTCATCCTGGCGAGACGATAACGTACTAAGTCTCGACCCAAGGCAACTGCCTGCTCCTCCTGCCTTAAGATTCTTGTCACTGTGCGAGCTACCAGCTCCTTTAACTGGCTAGAGTCGGCTGGGTTCATGTTATGGCCAGTACGTTCTGTTAGAACGTGGCACGAAAAGACTGAACCCAAATGCACGACTCAACACGACAGAAGTAAGATAAAGGTGATTTAATACCAAAAAATGTTCACAAACAAAATATAACAAAACAACTCAGGCACTGATGCTAATTCGAGAGGAAACTAAAAACTCAGACTGAAAACACACTAGGCAGTTAATGAAACAAACTAAGGATTCTAGGGAAAATGCTAACTAAAGGCGCTCACACAATGAGGAAAACAATAACTTAAAGAAAAAGACAAAACATAAAACGCTCACTAACAGTGAGGGAAAAAAGGCTCTAAACTGGTTGATAACAGATGTTACAAAACAGACAAAACACTAAGACTAGACTGGACAAAACTCGACACAATGACAGAAACTGATACGACACAACCTGACGGCGAAACACTTGACTTAATGGCTGGTAGCTTGGAAAATTCACAAGACATACTGGCACATGACTGGGGAAGACGCAGACATAAATACACGAGGTAATGGGTAACAGCTGGAAACAATCAGGGCGGGGCAGACAATCAACAGACACAGGAAACACAGGGGCAGGAAACGAGAAGCTGAAACACAAGGGAAGACAATTAATACAAAATAAAACAGGAAATAACAGAACAATATGACAAACTGAACCAAAAACTTAACTTGACATGACCAACATAACATATACAGTATATACACTCAACAAAAATATAAACGCAACACTTTTGTTTTTGCTCCCATTTTTTATGAGATGAACTCAAAGATCTAAAATGTTTTCCACATACACAATATCACCATTTCTCTCAAATATTGTTCACAAACCAGTCTAAATCTGTGATAGTGAGCACTTCTGCTTTGCTGAGATAATCCATCCCACCTCACAGGTGTGCCATATCAAGACGCGGATTAGACACCATGATTAGAGCACAGGTGTGCCTTAGACTGCCCACAATAAAAGGACATGTTTAATTTACTATATCATTAGTGTTGGCAGTTTTATGCCTCTGAACAACGAATTAAGGAACCATCAGATAACAAGCCTGATTTATAGAGAGGGTGCAAATTAACAATTTTGTTCATGTTTTGTTCTATCATGGCAGGTAGAAAGTTGGGCAGAAATGAAGAAAATGTGTTATTTACAGCAGAGTGTGATTTCTTGAAAACAGCCTAACAAGCAGAGCTAAATAAATCTGTGCATTTTTAACAGAATAATCAGACTGCAGCGGTCAGTTATTTGGTCTTTCGGTTCAATAGCTGAGTAGGATTTGATGTTGCCGCTGGAGGTTTGTCTACTTTGAAGTGGAACTGTGTACCCATGCTTGTAATTTAGTTTGGCTTTGGGAATACATTTGGGGAATGAAGAAACAGAAAAAAAAAATATTATTTTTTGTGCTCTTTCCATCTTCTTCTCAACTTTCTCCTATTTTTTCTGTGTCCATCGCTCTCTCTCCTTTTATTTATGTATCTTGCATCAAACTGAGCTAATCCAACACTTAGAAGACTGGTCATGGCAAAAAGTCATTATGTTATCAGTTACAATGGAATGTTCAAATCAATGCAGCAGTGTTTATTTTTATTTTTTAAATGTTGTGTCTGGAAGGCAAATTGGATGAATACAAAGGGAGTCACACATATAGCATGTTTATACACACGTGTGCTAATACACATGTATTAAAATTACTATTATTGTATTTCTGTAACTGGTATGTTACATAAAGCTCTGTTACCTTGTGGATACTTTTTCTTTGCTTCCACTTCCTTTTTCATTTGTGTTTCGCCCATACAAACCTTACTGACAGTTTAATACCCTGCTGTTGACTCATTTCTGTCTTTTTCTCCTTCTCCTCCTGAACGCTCAGAGTTCTCATCACACTCACACAGTAGTTCAATTAAATTGTCTCTCAAATAGACATTGCTTGTATTCTTAAAGTCAAACAAGATGTTGAATACCAGTGGTGTGCAGATCAATACTGAAATTACAGATATTTATGTTCTCGCTCTCTTTCTCTGTCTCTCTTTCTCTCTCTCTCTCTACACACACACACACATATATTTAAATTTATATGTGTGTGTGTGTGTATACACTATATTGCCAAATGTATTCTCTCGCCCATCCAAATAATCAGAATCAGGTGTTCCAATCACTTCCATGGCCACAGGAGTATAAAATCAAGCACCTAGGCATGCAGACTGCTTTTACAAACATTTGTGAAAGAATGGATCGCTCTCAGGAGCTCAGTGAATTCCAGCGTGGAACTGTGATAGGATGCCATCTGTGCAACAAATCCTCACTCCTAAATATTCCACAGTTAACTGTCAGCTGTATTATAAGAACGTGAAAGTGTTTGGGAATGACAGCAACTCAGCCACGAAGTGGTAGGCCACGTAAACTGATGGAGCGGGGTCAGCGGATGCTGAGGCACATTGTGCGAAGAGGTCACCAACTTTCTGCAGAGTCAATCACTACAGACCTCCAAACTTCATGTGGCCTTCAGATTAGCTCAAGAACAATGCACAGAGAGCTTCATGGAATGGGTTTCCATGGCCAGGCAGCTGCATCCAAGCCATACGTCACCAAGTGCAATGCAAAGCGTCGGATGCAGTGGTGTAAAGCACGCCGCCACTGGACTCTAGAGCAGTGAAGACGCATTCTCTGGCGTGATGAGTCGCACTTCTCCATCTGTCAATCTGATGGACGAGTCTGGGTTTGGTCATTGCCAGGAGAACGATACTTGTCGGACTGCTCTGTGCAGTAAAGTTTGGTAGAGGGGGGATTATGTTGTGGGGTTGTTTTTCAGGGTTTTACCAAGACATTTTGGACAATTCCATGCTCCCAACTTTGTGGGAACAGTTTGGAGCTGACCCCTTCCTCTTCCAACATGACTGTGCACCAGTGCACAAAGCAAGGTCCATAAAGACATGGATGACAGAGTGTGGTGTGGATGAACTTGACTGGCCTGCACAGAGTCCTGACCTCAACCCGATAGAATACCTTTGGGATGAATTAGAGCAGAGACTGAGAGCCAGGCCTTCTTGTCCAACATCACGCTTTTGGAAGAATGGTCAAAAATTCCCATAAACACACTCCTAAACCTTGTGGACAGCCTTCCAAGAGGAGTTAAAGCTGTTATAGCTGCAAAGGCTGGACTGACGTCATATTGAACCCTATGAATTAGGAATGGGATGCCACTTAAGTTCATATGGAAAGTCAAGGCAGGTGAGAGAATATATATATATATATATATATATATATATATATATATGTAGATATATATAGATATATAGATAGATAGATATTCACCGTGCTACACTACCAAAATCTCTGTCTGTGGTTATGAGTGATCAGCTCTGCAGCTCTGGAGCTTCACAGTGACAGCCTGACAGCTGCTCAGTGAGTAAAGCAGGACAAGACAGGCAGATACATCAGTGTCATTGGGTAAATCGCAAGTCAACGCAGGTCGACAAGGCTCGAATTTCACACTGTAGCCGATTCGGTCCGAGCCAATAAACTCCCGGGTCGATTGCCGAGATGTTGACCCGTGTCAAAATGCTGCGTCGACCCCTTTCAAAGTGCACAAAAAACCTGCGTTGACGCATGTGAAAGGGGCTTAAGGGGTGAATCTTGCTGTGAGTGTCAGTGGAGAGCCTCTTGGCCCACTATCCAGGGTGATGTTCTGTTTCAAAGTGCCATCTTTACCATCTTAAAGGATAACATGAAGCTGATCTAAAGGGCGGAGACACTTATGTAAACACAAGATGTTATTTCTGGCCAGACTGCGAGGCGCCAGAGGTTAGATACCTTTAGCAGGTCAAACTCTCAAGGATGAGAAGTGGGGTGAACAAAAGACCCCAGAAGGCCTCTTGTGCTACATGATTTAGCTCCTCATCTGTGTACTCCACTGCTTTAAATTCCAAAGTGAAATGATTCATAATTGTCCTCATAATAATCCAATGGATAACCAACCATTACTTAGTGGTTTTGAATTTCCACAATATGAAATCGCAACAATGTGATATGTAAATCCATTGTTTGCCGCATGCTGACACACAGATAACATCCAAACAACAGACAGTGACAGTAGTAATGACGTCAAGCTCACAGACAAAAGCAACCATTTTCACATCCTCCTTTTCTGCAAATTCATCATGGCACCAGAAGTAGTCTGGACTGATTCACCAGTGGTATTGCCTGCTGAGATGGACAGGATCACTTTCTTCGTTGCAAACATGTCCTTACCATCCATTTTCCCTTATTTCACTCGAATCACAATGTCCATAACAGACAGGCCAAATACAGTGGACACCTTGTGTATTGTGTATTTTGCTTGCCTTGGGGCTGATCGGCTCCTTGCAAGATGCCAGTGTGTTTTAATAAAAATGTCAGACAAGTAAAATTCAACTGTTGACCACTGAATGTCACACTGAAAGCCTCATCTATCCAGGGGAAGGGGAAGTGTTGTTGAGCATTTATAACATGGAGGAGGAATTGTATATTTGCTGCAATGCCTTTTAAAGCTGTTGTTTTTATGGCACTGCTGGAGGAATTATAAATGCTGGAATGTATTCTATTATCAGTCAGGGCAGCCTTGTATAGTTCCCTTCATAAATTATCACCATGTCTCAGTTATTCTTCTACTTAATTGCACTCATTTTATTTGATTTGATTTTGCATGCACCAAGGTTTGAGAGAACCAGTGTTTCAATCCTCTGTATGTCCTGTGGCCACACATGATTCCGTTGGAGAGTTTCTCTGGTTTTGTTGATCATATCACTGTTGTTTCTGTTTCTAGCTAATCTAACTCTCTTGCAAGGAAGAATAATTTCCCAAATTTGTAACTGTTCTTACAAAAAAAGCACAAAAAGTAAGGACATTTGGTGGATTATTTCTTGGTTGTAACAATGCTCATTGTACTGTTGGAAAGCCTGTTTACTACCTCCACCAAGGAGGTTATGTTTTCACCAGGGTTTGTTTATTTGTTTGTTGGTTTGCAAAATAACTCAAAAAGTTGTGGACGGATTTTGACAAATTTTTCAGGATTGGTCAGAAGTGGCCTAACTTAAATCTGGTTAATTTTTGGTGGTGATCAGATCCGATTCAGCGTCACCACCAAAAATTAATTAGTTTTGAGTTAGGCCACTTCCGGCCAATCCTGGCAATTTCGTCAAATACTGTCCATAACTTTTTGAGTTACTTTGCAAACCGACTAACCAACAAGCCAACAAACAAACAAACAAGCCCCCGGTGAAACCATAACCTCCTTGGTGGAAGGGGTAACTTTAAATAAAAAGCTGCCACTGCCTTGGCTGAGGTCTGCGCTCTAGTTTCCATTTTGAAATGGTGTAGGAACATCCAACCACTGCCCCCTGACACCCCTACTCGACTGTCTTGGTGATGTCAGGGCTTGGTTAGCCCCAATGTTTTTAAAATTAAATGAGGAAAAGACTGCGGTTATGGTTTTTGGAAATTCCCTCACTAATTTGGGATCTTTCCAAAATTATGTGCGCCCAAAAGTCACCAGCCTTGGCGTCACCATAGACAGCGATTTTAAACTTGACAAACAGGTCAGCGCTGTTTTAAAATCAAGTTTTTATCATCTTCGTCTGTTATCATAAGTGAAACCCTTTTTGTCTTTCAGTCATTTTGAACAAGTTGTGCACGCTTTTATTTCTTCTTGTCTGGACTACTGCAACACACTTTACTCAGGAGTTAGTCACAATGCACTTTCCCGTTTGCAGGTAGTCCAGAACTCTGTGGCACAACTATTAAAGGCCAATTTATAGTACTCCGTAAAGTGCCGTACGTAGAGACGGAGAGCCCTCTCCGTCGCCGGAGAGCCTGACGGAGAGCCTCTCCGTCGTCTCCGGGCGCAGGAATTTTTTTTTAACTGTCCGTCAATCCGTCAAGGGAAGACGGAGACGACAAGGGCTGTGATTAGTCCTCTAGCTGCACCCTGCTGTGAAATGCAGCCCCTCTCCCTACACACAAACAGACAGACAGGTCTCCTCTGCAGCAGTGCAGGCAGGACAGGAACTAAAGTATCGATTATCCTATCAAAAAATCTATTTAATTCATTTAGTCATTATGGCTGGGGTATATTTCCACAGAACATACCGAAAGTTGTTGGTTTGCGTCCGCTATTATCCGATTTTGTGTTGAAAAGAAAGAGAAAGAGGAGCTTTAAAGACTGAAAGCAATCAATGTTGTTCTCTTCTATCTCCCTCACAAATAATTAAATCATAAAATAGTATTTTCTCATGCTTTTATCTGCGATATTAAGGCGAATGAACTGGCCCCACAATATATCACAGACTGCCTCCAAATTTATTCTCCAGCACGTGCCCTGAGGTCTCAGGGCCAGTCCCAGCTTGTGGTGCCTAAGACGAGACTTAAAACCTGAGGGGACAGGGCTTTCTCTGTGGTTGGCCCCAAACTCTGGAACATTCTACCCCTGCATATCAGAACGGCTCCCACAGTGGGGTGTTTTAAGTCTTGTCTTAAGGCCCACTTTTATTCTCTGGCGTTTAACACTGAGTGAGTTGTGTGGTCCTCTGTGTCTTTTATCTGTGTCTTTTATTTCTTTTATCTAATTTATTGTGTCTGGTATTTTTAAGATTTTATCTTACTTATTTCCTATCTTTCCTGTTTTAGTGCATTCTTGTCTCTTTTCCCCTGTTTTTATTTGAGTTCCTGGTCTAATGTATATTTGTTTGTTGTGCAGCACTTTGTAAAATGTCCTGTTTTTTGAAATGTGCTATATACATAAAGTGGCTTGGATTGGATTGGAACATACAAACATATTTGTGTGATGAGCACAAGGTTTATCCTCTCTACTATCAAATTCTGGAGGTGGTCTCTGAGAAACCCAGCTCTAAAGCGACAAGTGTTGTCATCTTGGAGGACAAAGTTTGGTCTCAAATTGTGGAGATACAGTAGGAGCCACTGACTTTTTCCTCTGCCAGCCATGCCATGCGGCTGCCGTGCAGCTCCCAGCCAAAAGCCATCCACGTCTTTTCCCCCCTCCCTCTCCTATGCTTATTCAAAACACGACCATTCATGCGATTCCAGAGTATCGCAGAGTATCACCTCTCTCACAAAAGAACATTGACTACAGGCATTCAGTTTAGAGGCAAAAATACAGAAAGGACAGGTGTCACATACAGTAATAACAAAAAAAAAAGTTGGCGATTGTATAGCTTATTACAGTGTAGTACCAGTTCATACTTCAGTTCATACAAAAGAAATAGGTCAAAGTTCAGTTCACGCATATGAAAATGAACTAGTTCACGTTCATTTGTTGCATTTATTTAAATAAATCATACACTATGTCACTCACTAGAACCATATCAATAAAGAATCACAGGCAGCACTGTATTGGTACCATATTGGTACACTTTTTTTAAAATTTTACTTAGCCTAACCTTTATTTTGCCAGGCAAGTCAGTTGAGAACTAATTCTCATTTACAATGTAAGTTCAACAAATACAGATTTGAAGCTGCCAAATGCCAGGAGGACATTACTACAAATGATGATTCTTTCCAAAACAATTACGATAGATTAGGTATTAGTCGGATATTAGATCATTTATTGACAGTTTTTTTTCTTCTACAGTAAGCTACTTCCATTTTTACTTCACTACATATTTTTTTGATGAGATGAGTTTGATACTTCTACTCTGGGACATTTTTTATTTGCTTTATTTTTATTTACAGTCTGTAAAGTTCCTCTAAAGAGTGCAAATAACAGTTGTTCTTCTCAACACGGTATGTGGAAATACACCCCAGCCATAATTATTATGCACCCGGAGAGAACGGAGAGGCTCTCCGACAAATGATACAGTCAAAGATAGCAGAAGAGGCACACCACAGGACTCTCTATTCAGCAGGCGCATGTCTGACTGCAGCACTGCTGTCCAGTCAGCCTCTTCTTGTTACTTCCTGTTTAATAAATGAGCCGCTCGTTGTTTTCTAGTGTTTATATTGATCACTGAAATGGCTCTGAGGCTGACAGGAGCTTTTCTTTTTCCACAAAGTTTTTTGAACAACATCATTTATTAAACTTGTGGGATAAAGAAAATGTGTGCATCATTTTTTTTCCACATTTCACTGTAAATAGGTAAATATGTGGCAATATTAATGAATATATGGACATATTGTAGAAGTAAAAAAGAAACACTTAACATGGAGAGCCTGTCTGGGCGCATAATATATATATATATATATATATATATATATTTTTTTTTATTTATTTTTTTTTCAGTAGAAATGGTTTATAGTTTTCAAACTTAATAATGCTTAGTTAAGGACAGACTATGATCTGCCGGGGCTCTGCCCAGTGACACAGCGACGTGCTTTGGAGAATTGGAAAAATCTATGATCACACCCAAACTGATTCCTGACGTTGCAGCAAAATATTCTATGATGGTCTTATAGGATCATTATTCCATTGAGTATGAGAGCTCCTCGCCGGGAAATCTTTCCCCGTATGGAGCTTGTGTTTTAGCTGAGGTTTGTAAACAAAGTCCTTCCTGTGGAAACTTTGCCTTGTAAAACACATTTTAATTCAGAAAGGGTCCTGGGCACATTTCCAACATACGGGCCTGACTGTGAAGGGCAGTCATAGCAGGCCTCCTCCCAAATACCAGAAGATTTGGCAAATATTTCATGGCCACAACCCACATACTCAACTCTGCTGCTGATCCTACAAATGTATGTTCTTGTCTATTTCTGGTTCTATTGTTTCAGACCACTTTGCTTCCTGCCTTCATATCCTCCCGCATCAGTTGTTGTCTCTCCCACCCTCATTGTTTCCAGTTGTGACTCTCTTCCTCATGTTTAGTCTTGTTTCCCTCTGTTCAGTGTGAGGTTTCCTGTAAGATGTGTCATGTGAACCTGCCACTGTACAATAAAATCAAACAAGTAAGAGCAACCATAAAATCAAACAATCACAAAACAATTCAACTACAAACAAAGTGCACCAGCAAGAATAAAATCAACACAACAGAACAAAACAAACCAAAAATGAGTAGTGTGGGGAGAGAAGAGACAGTGTAGTTAAAGAGAGTAGGCGGATCTGAACAGGTGTGCTTTGAGTTTGGATTTGAACAGGGAAAGGGAGGTCAGATTTTGGAGGTCGGCAGGGAGAGAGTTCCAGAGTTGGGGAGCAGAGCGACTGAAGGCCCCGCTCCCCATAGTGACAAACGCGTAGAGGGGACAGTGAGGTGGAGGGAGGAAGAGGATCTGAGGGAGCAGGATGGAGTGGAAATGTGGAGAAGGTCAGACAGATAAGGAGGGACGAGGTTGTGGATGGAAATGCATATAGAAGGAGTTTGAATTCCAACCTATGTTTGATTGGGAGCCACTGAAGTTGCTGAGGATGGGAGTGATGTGGTGGAGTGAGGGGGTTCTGGTGAGTTCTGGATCAGTTGGAGTTTATGGAGGAACTTTTGAGGGAGGCTGAACAGGAGAGAGTTACAGTAATCTAAACAGTAGCTGACTAGGCTGTGAACAAGGATGGAAGCACTGTAGGGGTGAGGAAGGGGCAGAGACGGTTGATATTTCGGAGGTGGAAGTAGGCAGACCAGGTGATGTTATGGGACTGATATGAGAGGATGCTATCGAGGATGACACCCAGCCTCTTAACCTGAGGGGAGGGAGAAACCAAGGAATTGTCAATGGAGAGGGAGAAGGTGTCATCTTTGGAGAGTGAAAATTTGGTTCTAATGAGGAGGAGTTCTTGTAGTGGTTAGCACTGTCGTCTCACAGCAAGAGGGTACCGGGTTCGAATCCCGGGCCCAGGGCCTTTCTGTGTGGAGTTTGCATGTTCTCCCCGTGTCTGCCTGGGTTCTCTGTGGGTACTCCGGCTTCCTCCTACCATCCAAAAACATGCATGAGGATTAGGTTAGCTGGCCAGTTTAAATTGACTGTAGGTGTGAGTGTGAGTGTGAGTTTTGTCGCTGTTAAGTTTGAGGAAGTTTGAGGTGAACCAAGATTTAATTTTGGATAAGCAGGAGATCAGGGAAGGGGGTGGGAGAGTGGAGCTAGGTTTACAGGAGAGGTAGAGCTGGGTGTCATCTGCGAAGCAGTGAAATTGGATATTAATTTTCCAGAAGATATGGCCAAGGGGAGGAGGTAAATGATGAAGAGGAGCGGCCCCAGGACAGAGCCCTGGGGCATGCCTGAAGTAATTGGAGAGAGGTCAGATTTAAATGATTTAAACTGGATGAACTGAGTGCGGCCCATGATAAGGAAAGGAACCAGCTGAGGGGGGTGAGGGTGATGCCAATGGAGGCGAGTCTATTGAGGAGGAAAGGATGTAAAATGTTTTCAAAGGCCGCACTCAGGTCAAGAAAGATGAGGATGGAAAGGGAACCAGAATCAGCTGCCATGAGGAGGTCATTAGTGATCTTGAGGAGGGCTGTTTCTGTGCTGTGACGGGGGCAGAAACTGGACTGGAAGGGCTCATAGAGATTGTTCTGGGTGAGGTGTGAATGGAGTTGAATAGATAAGAGAGATGAGTGCCGCTGAATGAATTATTTTTACATTTTGGATTTTATTAACACAATCTAAGTACAATACAAGCACATACACTATGTATGCAACAAAAAAATCATTTATTTTTCATTTTGATAATTTCAGAGCTCTACTGCATCAAATGTCTTCAGCACTCTCTAAACTCATTTATTCATCTGAATCTGAGCCATCCTTAGTTCCTTTTGTTCCATGTTTGTGCACAAACTCAGGCCTGCGTGAGCGTCAGTGCAGCTTCTGCTGTGATGCGGGCGCTTGGTAAAGAGGGAGATGAGCAGAAAGGCGAATTTACTGGTTGATCTATGTTCCTGCTCTCACTTATGGTGACGAGCTGTGGATCGTGACCGAAAGAACTAATACAAGCGGCCGAAATGAGTCGTTGCTCCTTTGCATTGACAGAATGATAAGGAAACCTTCAGACGTAAAGGACGAGCCCCTGGTAGTGCTCAAGCAGGGGAGGTGACCGCTATATCGGAGGGACTGTTGGAATTGGAGAGAAGAAAAATGAAGCGAGTACGGATAATAACAGATAGTTATTACTGCTCTCAAGCTCTCAAAGAGGACCTCAACATTTGGGAGGAGAATGGCTATGAGGGAGCTAAAGGGAAAGAAGTTGCACATCGGGACTTGCGGAAAAAGATAGCCGTGATGCGGCTGAACATGGACTTGGATGTAGTACATCAGAAGGCCCATACAAAGGAGGGAACACACTGGCGGGGAAATGATTAAGTTGACCGCTTTGTTCAAGAGAGAAAAATTGTCTTTGTCGGCGTCGAGAAGTGGGACATGACACCCAAGGGAAGGGTGGTCCCAAAAGAGTCCGTGAAGGGGGTGGTGCAGGCCGTACATGAAGCGCTAGGCCATGCTGGCACCTTACCCACACAGAAGGAATTGGAGAGACAGCACCAGAAGACAGAAGTTCGCCATGTTCTCAGAGACTGTAGAGTATGTCAACAATACAACACAGGAAGGAGAGGACAGAGAGTGAGCGGCCTCACGATCAAAAGCACAATACCCTGGGGATCAGTATGTATGGATGTAGCTGGACCTTTGGGATTAACTGGAAAACGAGGGGAGAAATACCTTTTGGTGCTTGTGGATTCTATGTCAGGATATGTGGCTGTACAACCAGCAAAAAGAGCTGACGGTAACAGTGTTGTGAACATGCTGGAGCAAGCCTGTAGGCATATTGGAATACCAAAGGAGTTAAGAACAGACAATGGTACCCATTTCCGCAACGTGAAGGTGGACCAATGGGGTCAGCAATATGGGGTAATGAGGATTTATTCACCACTCTATACCCCCCAAGCTAATGGAGTTGTGGAACGGACCATTGGTTTGGTGAAGAATTGGATTGGGAAAAACGCTAACACCAAAGAATGGAGCGTCAAGATCCTGGAGATGGTACAGGCCCTGAACGACCGGCATAGAGCTGGTAGGCCCTCCCCCTCTGAGGAGCTGAATCAACATCCATTTGCGTCACTGGAGTCAGGGCGGAGTCAGAGGGACCAAAAGGAGGACCCTAAGCCTAAGATCCCATTTCATGTGGGACAGAGAGTGTGGGTCAAAGCGCGTGATCGACCAGCAGACGGGGCAGTCAAGCTCAAGTACGAAACATCTGACATAGTGGAGAAGATACTGGACAATAATACAGTACTCCTAAAGAAGAAGGGAATCCAAGAAGTTGAACAACTCAAACCAGTTCCCAGCTAGAAGAAAACCAAGAATCAAAAATGGCCAATAGCGTACAGAAATTACCGCCCTACATCAGAATGGCCACTGTCAATGGGGTGGTTGTGTTGAGAAGAACAACCGCAGGGCTCTGGGCAGGCAGAGCACTGAGCAAGATGAATTTTGCCAAGCAAGGATTCCTGTCATATGAATTGGAAATCACTGAATGGAGAGAGATGAAAAATTCATGCATGGTGTGCATGAAAGCTTCAACATTGACGGTTCAGTGGGAAGGACCTGGACGAGACAAGCCGACTAAAATTGAGGGTAAGAGACGTGAGTTTCGAGGGATGACATACAAATTAGTGAAGGTGATGGATGCCTATGTTTGTGGGTGGTGCTGAGGACGAGTCTTACCGAGACTGACTATTCTCACTCAATGGGACCTCCGTAGTATACCATTGGAACCTCATGAGTGTACCTGTCGGTGGGATGGAGAGTTTCTAGACTATTGCAGCAACTGCACCGTCCAAGCTCGCTCGGGAAGGCTGCTGACAGTGGGAACCGCCCAAGGATGGCAAGTGAGACGATTCCTAGACCCGCTGAGGGACTTCAAAATGATGGCAGAGGAAGGAGGTTGGGGTGAAGTTCCTAAGGCCACCACTACGGGGCTAGAATGTGGGGATAGGGAGCTAAGGGGGACTGGATCATCTGCACCAGCGCTTTGTTCTTCTCTGAGAACAGAGGAAGGCAAGCCATCTGCGCCACCTTTGTGCACTGAAGAGGGAACTAGTGAGTCTAGCCCTGGAAGGAGAACGCTGGAGCAGGTGATTGAGTGTTCATGGCCCTTCAACCGTCGATTTGGGCAAGTAGCAAGACCCTCTATGAATACAATGCAAGTGTCACAGTTGATCAGAGTGTATCGGGACCCATCTAAACGCGGATACAGCGAGGGAATTGACCTACTACCTGATAATGAAAAGGAGCTGGCAAGAAAAGGGGGTTGGTTTGGGCCATGGGAGCTCACCACCTGGGCTAGGTTGATCATAGAGGTGATCAATAACGAAGAGTATGAGATGGAAGACCTGCCCGAAGCCCCCAGAGAAGAGAGAGCCAGGAGCAACACTCTGCACTACTATGTTACAGGTAATGATGCGTGGGGCAGCGCAGGTGCTAAAGAACAGGGGAAGAGGGCCGAGTTCCATGTTACACCAGAAGTATGGCGTTGGAGTGGAGTGATTCAAGTTCCTGGAGGGTTGGCGAGTCGAGTGGCCACGCCCCTCAGACCTGATAGCACTGTGAAGATAAGGATGCGTGTTAAAATGATGATCATTCCTTTCAAGGGAATATACTCCGTAGGAGTAGATGTGGAGGTGGTGGAGGAGACACCACAAACTGAGGCAGGAGGAACTACGCCTGGAGATGACACACCATGAGATAAGATGAGAAGGTGGTTTCAACGCACCTACTTTAAAAGAAGGAGCTCTGCTAGGGGCTCCCAAAAGAAGTAGTAAAGCAGCAAGACGTTGGCCATCAAATAAGCCTCTGGTTGGAGTTATAAGTGTTCTGTTGAGGCATTTCCTGTTTTCCTTGTAATGGATTCACAAATATGGACTGAAGGAGGGACTTTGGAAGAGATTGGATTTTTACTCAACCTCCTGGCTTTGATCGCTATCCAACACCTAAGAGGTTTAGGAATAAAGAAAAAGAGGAAGAAGAAAAGAAGCTGGCCTCCTCTCGTGTATATCGGTTATCGTCATCTATATCATATGGACCATATAATTTTATGATTGATTATTATGATTGACCGACATTGACTGAAGATGAATGTGAATTGAAGACGAGGATATATAATTGTGCCTAGGTTTCCTGCAGGGTGAAAGTAGGACCATTCATCATTGAGCAAAATGGAGATATGGTAACGTGGGATCAGTTAAGAGAATAATTGTGATAATTCGATTGGGAGAGGACATTCTGTTTAACACTTTTCCCAAACTATGTAAGGATATCCATACCTTACCCAAGTGGTAATGAGACGACACCATAAAAAGTCTAGGCAAGTTCAACAACTGGCACGGGCAAGCGAGGAGATAGCGCTAAGAAGACAATTGGAAGATGATTTTCAACTCCATTTACAGGGTCAAGACAAAGAGGCATGATTTGGAATCAAAGGAGTAAAGAAAGATAAAAGGGGATGGAATATGTCGTACTTCTATCCTACAGCGAGTTGGATGAAGAGTAAATGGTCAGAGGAGGAGGATATTGAGTATGCCAGACATCCCACAGCTTGTTTGATGAGAACATTGCCATATGGACCATATCAATGGCAGATTCCTCGGTACCTTTTCAAGAGGGAGATAGCTCTATTACAAGTGGATAAGGTTCATAAGCTGTATTGGGAGGTTGAAGAATATCAAGTTGGACCTTTCACTATTATCAATGTGGATTATGGAATACGTTGCTTGTGGGAACTGCTGGAGGCTCATCATGCAGAATGCCTTCAGGGTATAGAGGTTAAGGAAGAGGAAATCATTATCATAAAGTGGGTAGCTGACATACTCTTCAATTCTTTTCCACGACTATTCAAAGAAGGACCTACCCTTCCACAATGGGAGTTAATCTAATGTAACGATTGATAGAGTACATGGACACCTAGATCACACATTAATTGCAGTTAGGGAGTGAGGGTTGAGAGTCTCAGCTACAAATGGAGGAGCAGGATGGTATGCTACAGGAACCCGGAATGAAAGAAGACAATAGGAAAAAAAATATAAGACTTCATACTATTATCCCACCCGTTTGGCAGAGAAATAAGAAACGGGATAAGGAAGATGCAGAATTGGCCTCAAATCCTATGGTTGTCTTGATGAATTCTCTACCACTGGGATCTTATTTTTGGAAAATTCCCCGATGGACCTTGGAAGAACGATATGAGAAGATGATAATAGAGAAGCGCCATATAACAGTATGAGAAGTCATGGAATATGACGTTGGTCCTTTTTCAGTGGCTATCATCGATTATGGAATACGGTGCAAGTACAAGCTATGGCATGGGAAACCAGGCACCATGTTCCAAGATGTGGCTGCCAAGTTTGGGGAAGTAGTGATATTAAAATGGGGATCAGATGTGCTGTTCAACTCCTTTCCAGAACTTTGTAAGAGAGCACCAGGTCTACTTAGGTGGTAATTCCAGAAGGGGGAGGTGTGGCAGAGGGTTGGCCTTTTCTGTCCTACATAACCAAGACCCCTTCTGGATATCACCAGAAGCCTACAGAGAGATACCCAGAGAAGATGGAATTACCATGACAGGATATAAGAAGGGAGGGCGAAGGCCCAGACCAACAGGACCTCCGCCACTACCGCCTCGATCTGCTTTATTTGAACCAAATGGCATTACTTTTCAACCACGACGGGCCAAAGACAAGAAGACCAAAAGAACTTGCTGTTTTGCCTTCACTGCCAAAGCTGGGACAGTAATGACGGGGATTATTGTGGTTCTACTGATCCTGTACCACTATGGCAGTCACCCGTGGGCCCTAACCCCTAACTATGGTCTATAAATCTAATCCTAACTGTGTCTCTAATCCTAACCCTAACTGTAGTCCTATCCCTGGCCCTGACTTTGACCCTAACCCTAATCTTGGCCTTATCCCCACCCCCAACCCTAATTTGGGTAGTAATTTTAGTAGTAATTATATGTGAAGGATTTATGGGGCTATAATGATTGAAATTCTCAGAGGAAATAATACAAACCAAATTCCAATCCCAATTTTTATAATAACTTAATTAATAAAAAAACAAGTTAATAAATAAATACATATTATTCATTTAGGGGCTTACATGGGGTGTTAAATTTCATCGGGGGTGAGTTGAAACCTAAGGTGAGTAGCAAAATCTAAAATTCATACTAAAAACTTACAAACTGAGGGAAACTGCTTATATGCAAATTAGAAGCCTATATAAAGGAGGGATGCTCAGACACAGGCTCATTCGCCTTTCAGCAATTGGATGAGCAACACAGAGCCAGACAGCTACTCTAGAGAGCCAGCCCAGCTGTTTTTAGCGTGCCCATATCTGATGAAGATCACTTTTGATTGAAACGTCATTTTTTTGGGGGCACACCTTCCTTAGGTCTTTAATTTAATTTTGATTAAAATGACAAAATGTTTGATTAAAAACAGAAATAATTGAATTGAAATATAGAATTTCATTGAGTGAAGAACAAATATTTTAGTTAAAAACAACTATCCTTTCCGTTGGAAAGCGTTTTGATTTTATTTTTTTGAGGGCCAATGGGGCCTTACTTTGAGGATGATTGGACGGTGGTCCGCTTTGGCTGCAGGCGCCAGCGTGACCGCCGTCCTATAGTGGACCAGGGGTATGGGGTTATGGTAGGTCCACCCCGTGGAAGGACCGTGCACCCCCTTACTCCTCCAGGAGATGGGACTCAGTCCCCTACCCTAACCGGCCAGTGCCTCCACGTTGGACCTCTCGTTCCGATTGTCCCCAATCCCGTTCTTATGCAGCGGTGGTACGTCAAGGCAACCGTCGACCAGCCCGTAGATGGAGATCTCCGCGGGACGGAGGGTCAGAGGTCAGACGACAGCCAGCTACTCCCCAGTTTGGGAAATTGGCCCGTAAATTGCATGCAGTGGTGAAGAGTGTCCACCACTCTAGGAAACCTAGGAAACCAGAACCCTGCACCATCTCTAGGATGGTAAAAATGTTATGTTGGTCATGTCAAGTTAAGTTTTTGGTTCAGTTTTGTCATATTGTCCTGTTATTTCCTGTTTTAGTTTGTATTAATTGTCTTCCCTTGTGTTTCAGCTTCTCGTTTCCTGCCCCTGTGTTTCCTGCGTCTGTTGATTGTCTGCCCCGCCCTGATTGTTTCCAGCTGTTACCCATTACCTCGCGTATTTATGTCTGCGTCTCCCCCAGTCATGTGCCAGTACGTCTTGTGTATTCTCCAAGCTACCAGCCATTAAGTCAAGTGTTTCGCCGTCAGGTTGTGTCGTATCAGTTTCTGTCATTGTGTCGAGATTTGTCCAGTTTAGTACTAGTGTTTTGTCTGTCTCTAGCATCAGTGTAATCATCCAGTCCAGTCGTAGTGTTTTGTCTGTTTTGTAGCATCTGTGTTGTCAACCAGTTTAGAGCCTTTTTCCCTCACTGTTAGTGAGCGTTTTATGTTTTGTCTTTTTCTTTAAGTTATTGTTTTCCTCATTGTGTGAGCGCCTTTAGTTTAGCATTTTTCCTAGTATCCTAAGTTTGTTTCATGATCTGCCTAGTGTGTTTTCAATCTGAGTTTTAGTTTCATCTCGCTTTAGCATCAGTGCCTGAGTTGTTTTGTTAAATTTTGTTTGTGAACATTTTTTGTATTAAAAATACCTTTAACTTATTTCTGTCGTGACGAGTCGTGCATTTGGGTTCAGTCATTTCGTGCCACGTTCTAACAGAACGTACTGGCCATAACATGAACCCAGCCGACTCTAGCCAGTTAAAGGAGCTGGTAAGCTCGCACAGTGACAGAATCTTGAGGCAGGAGGAGCAGGCAGTTGCCTTGGGTCGAGACTTAGCCACGTTATCGTCTCGCCAGGATGAGTTTAGGCGATCCATGACTGCACAAGTTGACTCGTTAGCTCATCACATGCAGGACCTGCTAGCTCACCTGCATAAGCAGTCAGCCGCGTCTCCCACGGTTCCTGAAGGCAGCAGCTCCAGCCAGCCGGTGGTGACACAGACAATGTTCATTCCTGCGCCACCGCGTCTGCTCCCCCTGATAAGTTTGCCGGCCAGTCAGAGTTATGTCGCCCTTTTTTAGTGCAATGTGAACTGCATTTCCGCATGAACCCTACCGCGTTTCCCACTCCTCAATCTCGAGTGGCATTTATTACCTCACATCTGACGGGTAGAGCAGCGGCATGGGCTACGGCTGAATGGTCGCGGGACTCCCCAATATGTTCATCCCCGGAGGACTTTGTGACTGAGCTCCGTCGGGTTTTTGATCAGTCTCGCCCGGGCCGGCAGGCAGCTCGCATGTTAAAGAGACTTTGTCAAGGCAACCGCTCGGTAGCTGATTACGCCATCGAGTTTCGGCCGTTGGCCAGGGACAGTGGTTTAGGAGAACCAGCGTTAGTTGATGCCTTTTTGGACGGCTTAAGTGACACTATTCATGACCAGATGGGTCCATAGGAGTTGCCCGACAGTTTGGAGGCGGTCATCGAGGCGGCTATCCTCACCGATCTCTGGGTTCGGGATCGTCGTTTCCGACGGCGAGGAGGAACCGGGCGAGGATGCGAGGCGACCAGAGGACCAGTGGCTGAGGGATCCGGTGGACGAAGGGCTCTCCCGGCACTTAAGGAGGAACCCATGCAGGTCGGCAGGACGAGGATTTCCCCCGAGGAGCGCCAGCGGCGATTACAGCAGGGGTTATGTTTCTACTGCGGAGGAGCAGGACATCGCCTCGTCACCTGCCCATTAAAGGAGCAGGCTCATCAGAAGACCGGGGGGGGTCTGGTGAGCCAGTTCGCTGCGGCAGAAACCCCCCCGAGACATCTGACACAGGTAACTTGTACTGTCAATAACTTTGAGAAAACTTATGAAGTACTAATTGACTCAGGAGCAGACGGAAGTCTAATGGACTGGAAGGTGGTTCGGGAGTTGGGACTTCAGACAGAGCCTTTATCTCAGCCTCTGGCTGCCAGGGCTCTGAACGGTAGGGAAATTTTTAAGATCACTCACCACACCGAACCAGTGACAATAACCATAGGGAAGCACAGCGAGAGACTCAGTTTCCAGGTTTATGAGTCTGTACATCATGTCATTGTTTTAGGTTTTCCATGGTTATGTAAACATTGTCCACGTATTAATTGGGGAACAGGGGAGATTGAGGGATGGTCTGAGGACTGTTCGGGGAGGTGTTTTGAGAGGGAGGAACTGGTAACCATGGGAGGGTTGAGAGCTGATCCAGATCAACCAGTTATTTCTTCTTCTCTGCACCAGATTGACTTGTCCTTGGTACCTCAATGCTATCATGACCTAGCTTTGGTTTTTAGCAAAGCTAAAGCAACCTCCTTGCCCCCTCACAGAGATTATGACTGTGCCATCGAGCTGAGAGAGGGAGCGCCCCTGTCCAAGGGCCGGCTTTATGCCATCTCGGGGCCAGAAAGGCTGGCGATGGACAGTTATATACAGTCTTCTCTTGAAGCAGGTATCATACGGCCGTCATCATCACCCCTTGGAGCAGGATTCTTCTTTGTGGACAAGAAGGATGGCTCTCTGAGACCATGTATCGACTATGCACCACTGAATGAGATAACCATAAAAAACAGGTACCCCCTCCCTCTCATGACATCAGCTTTCGAGCTATTGCAGGATGCACAAGTATTCACCGAGCTGGACTTACGCAATGCTTACCATCTGGTTCGAATAAGGGAGGGGGATGAATGGAAGACGGGGTTTAATACACCGTCGGGACATTATGAATACCTTGTCATGCCGTTTGGACTGTCTAATGCACTAGTGCACCAGGTGCACCAGGTGAATCTAGTCAATGATGTGCTCAGGGAATACTTAAACAGATTTGTCTTTGTATACATTGATGATATTTTGATTTTCTCTCCCAGTCTTGAAAGTCATGTGTGTCATGTGCGTCAAGTTTTAACCAAGTTGCTGGAAAACCAGCTTTTTGTGAAAGCGGAGAAATGTGAATTTCATGCCAGATCCGTGTCTTTCCTGGGCTTTATCATAGCCCCTGGGTCGATACAAATGGATCCGGCTAAAGTGAAAGCGGTTGCAGAGTGGCCAGTTCCGAATAACTGCAAGAAAGTGCAGCAATTCCTTGGGTTTGCTAACTTTTACCGTCGGTTCATTCGGAACTATAGCGCAATTGCAGTGCCTCTGCATACATTAACCTCTGCCAAGTCTCCTTTTCAGTGGTGCCCTGCAGCGGACGCTGCGTTCAAGCAGCTCAAGCAGAGGTTCACCACAGCTCCCATTCTCGTCATGCCCGACCCAACCAAGCAGTTCCTGGTGGAAGTAGATGCTTCGGACATAGGCATAGGAGCAGTGCTCTCCCAGAGATCATCTACGGACGGCAAGATGCATCCCTGTGCCTTTTTGTCCAGGAAACTGTCTAAGGCGGAAAGAAATTACGACGTGGGCAACAGGGAGCTGCTGGCGGTAAAGGTGGCCTTAGAGGAGTGGCGTCACTGGTTGGAGGGGGCTCAAGAGCCTTTTGTGGTTTGGACAGATCATAAGAATTTGGAGTACATTCGTCATGCCAAACGTTTGAATTCACGTCAAGCCCGCTGGTCTTTGTTTTTTAACCGTTTCAGTTTTACTCTCTCTTACAGGCCTGGTTCACAGAATGTGAAGCCGGACGCCCTCTCGCGGCTATATGATCCAGAGCCTGTGACCAGGGAACCAGAGCCCATCCTGCCGTGTGATGTTGTGGTAGGAGCGGTAACCTGGCCAATAGTAAACAGGGTTAAACAAGCCAACGGGGAAAACCCGCCACCTAAGGGCTGTCCGCCCAATCGGCTGTTTGTGCCGGAGGGTTTGAGGTCTCAGGTGGTACATTGGGCTCACACATCTCGCCTAACCTGTCATCCTGGAGTAAAACGCACCTTGTTCTTTTTACGCCAACAGTTCTGGTGGCCCGCTATGGACTCGATGGTCAAGGAATACGTGGAAGCCTGCCCTGTGTGTGCCTGCAATAAAACATCGGTGCAGGCTAAGGCTGGACTCCTTCAGCCCCTCCCCATTCCCAGCCGGCCATGGGCGGAAATAGCGCTGGACTTCGTCACGGGTCTGCCTACGTCATGTGGCAATACTACTGTATTAACTGTGGTGGATCGATTCTCTAAGATGACACATTTTATTGCGTTACCAAAGCTGCCCTCTGCTAAGGAGACAGCGGAGGTCATGTTCAGTCGAGTTTTCTGTATTCATGGATTTCCTAAGGACATTGTTTCAGATCGTGGACCACAGTTTGTATCCAGGTTTTGGCGAGAGCTTTGTGAGCTGATCGGGGCAACGGTGAGCCTGTCATCAGGATACCATCCACAGTCCAATGGCCAAACCGAGCGACTAAACCAAGTGTTGGGGACCTGTCTGCGATGTCTTATCACTCAGAATCCAGCCTCATGGAGCAGACTACTTCCATGGGTTGAGTACGCGTACAACTCCCTTCCATCTGCGGCCACTGGACTCTCCCCGTTTCATGTTGTATATGGTTATCAGCCCCCCGTCTTTCCAGATGTGGAAAGAGAGGTCCGGGTCCCGTCAGCTCACGCCCTGGTTCGGAGAGCCCATAAGGTCTGGGAGGCCACCCGTCGTGTTCTCCAGCGTAGTGCGGCGCGGATGAAGAAAACGGCTGATCGACGCCGCCGTCCAGCACCCGAATACCAGACGGGTCAACGTGTGTGGCTGTCAACACAAGATCTTCCCCTGCGGGCCACGACTAAGAAGCTTGCCCCTCGTTTTATCGGACCTTACCCCATCTCCAAGGTGGTGAATCCAGCAGCGGTGCGACCACGCCTGCCTCGCTCCCTCAAGGTCCACCCAACTTTCCATGTCAGCAAAATAAAGCCAGAAAGGATCAGCCCATTGGTTCCCGCTTCCCGACCCCCACCTCCCCGTATCATTGATGGGGACCAGCATATACTGTCCATAGGCTCCTGGCGGTCACGGAATAGGGGCGAGGAAGACAGTTTTTGGTGGACTGGGAGGGTATGGTCCTGAAGAGAGGGAATGGATTCCGGCATCCCACATTCTAGACAAGACTCTCATCCAGGATTTTTACCATCGCCACCCTGAGATCCCTGGGCCGTCAGGAGACGACCCTTAAGGAGGGGGTACTGTTATGTTGGTCATGTCAAGTTAAGTTTTTGGTTCAGTTTTGTCATATTGTCCTGTTATTTCCTGTTTTATTTTGTATTAATTGTCTTCCCTTGTGTTTCAGCTTCTCGTTTCCTGCCCCTGTGTTTCCTGCGTCTGTTGATTGTCTGCCCCGCCCTGATTGTTTCCAGCTGTTACCCATTACCTCGCGTATTTATGTCTGCGTCTCCCCCAGTCATGTGCCAGTACGTCTTGTGTATTCTCCAAGCTACCAGCCATTAAGTCAAGTGTTTCGCCGTCAGGTTGTGTCGTATCAGTTTCTGTCATTGTGTCGAGATTTGTCCAGTTTAGTACTAGTGTTTTGTCTGTCTCTAGCATCAGTGTAATCATCCAGTCCAGTCGTAGTGTTTTGTCTGTTTTGTAGCATCTGTGTTGTCAACCAGTTTAGAGCCTTTTTCCCTCACTGTTAGTGAGCGTTTTATGTTTTGTCTTTTTCTTTAAGTTATTGTTTTCCTCATTGTGTGAGCGCCTTTAGTTTAGCATTTTTCCTAGTATCCTAAGTTTGTTTCATGATCTGCCTAGTGTGTTTTCAATCTGAGTTTTAGTTTCATCTCGCTTTAGCATCAGTGCCTGAGTTGTTTTGTTAAATTTTGTTTGTGAACATTTTTTGTATTAAAAATACCTTTAACTTATTTCTGTCGTGACGAGTCGTGCATTTGGGTTCAGTCATTTCGTGCCACGTTCTAACAAAAAATCCTATCAGAAATGATTAAATCAGCGCACCGCTGATCTGATAATTGGGAATGCCAAAAATTTGGGGCATAATACTTATCTGAGCTTGATGGAGCATTATGAAGAAGGCCTTGAGATACCTCTGGGAGAACTTTCTGGCCTCCTCACCCCAGACTGGAAATCGGCCTTTGAGGTGGCGGTCCGTTGGGCGAAACGGAACTTACCCCGCCTAACACAGGATGTTATTGACCATGCCGAGGCCATGGTTACAGACCGCCTTGATGCCACAGACCGGGCACAAGCCCCTCGTCAACCTGTGGTCACTTTTCAGGCCCCACAATAAGAGGCCACAGCACAGACCCCACAACCCAGGGGGGCCCCTTTGCAAGAACCACAGGGGAACCTAGAGGTGCCACAAGCCCCTCAACAGACCAAGGTCATGAGACAACCTCTGTCTCCTCTGTGTGAGGATGAGGCTCCTAAGAGAACCACATAGAAGGACTAGAGTGTCAGGATCTTAGTGTTTCCTTGTGTTCCCCTCCCTTTTGTGGACATGTGTCTTGTCCTCCCTGTCTGTTGTGTGTTTGTCTGGAGCTGGAGTTGATCACTCACCTGCACATGATCTGCAATCAAGCCACCTGCCACTCTCCCTTGCATATAAGCCTGGTTCAGTTCACCACTCATCGCCAGATTGTCAGCTTACCTCTGTGGTAGTAAGACGCAAAATTGGCTCTGTAATCTTCTTCAACCTGTTTGTATTCCTTCGTACCAATCCTGACTGCACTCTCCATTCCCAGCTCCTGTCTTTGCCTGCTCTCGGACCCGAATCCAAAACCACCACCTCAGCACCACTCCAGCTCCGGTTCCAGCTCCCGCTCCAGCTCCAGTCCTCGCTCCATTATACCTACACTCATTAAAGTCTTTTCTTTTGCCAACCAATCCTGCAGTTGTGTTGTCTGCATTGTAGGTCCACCTCCCGTCAACCATGACATAGGGGCATAGTCTTAGCTTGTGATGATGTCCCTCAGGACAGGGTGATTGAGGAGGTGGAGCAACGTGAGGTGGAGTTGGGTTCTCCCACAAAAAGTGGGGGAGACCTTTTTGAGGATTCAGAGCCTGAAATTCCGGCCGCTCAGTCCTCTAGACAGGTGGTTGCTCCAACTTTCTTGATGATTTAGTGGATCGGCTAGCGTCTCCAGAGCCGCAGCAATACAGTGTGTTTTTAATCATTCCAAGCCTCAGAGAAAACTCACAGATTGGAATTTGGTGGTTGAAAATAAAGTCGTCATTATTGGCGACTCGAATCTCTCCAGGATTCCACCCTTCCGTTACAAAGACGAGTTTTCCAGGCACACATTTCCGCCATGCACAGGCCTTGATGGAAAAGACAGTTCCACCCCCAGACCTTGTTGTTGAAAAGATGGTGTTGGCATTCGGCCGAAATGGAAGAAGAAACAACGGTTAAGAACTTGCAGGGAGCAATTAGGTCCACGAGGAAGAAATTCGCTTATGCAGACATTTGGATCCCTACGGTGAATTTCTTCTCAGAGCTTCCTGAGGAAGAAAAAGACAACCTTAGGGACCTTAATGATCACATTAAGAGGAACATGCCATACATTCCTCCCCTGCCAGAGGACAAATTTGTCACAGAAGGAGACAATGTACATTGGACAGGGAGGACAAACTCAGGCAATCTTCGATCATTGGATCGACTTTTTAAACTCCAGATCCCCCTAAATCTGGAACAGGAGGGGGGAGATGTATCTGGTGCTCATGATGTGATTGTGTTAGCAAAGAATTTTACTCTTACCAGATCACAATCTACTCTTTTGAGCAGAAGCTTATCTTTCATCCCTAATGTTGACATTGGCCGTGATCAAAAAATACAATTTCAATTGGATATTCAAAATTATCATCATAAAATCATATTGGCAGATTATTTCAAAGATTCTGCACAAAAACAGCGGTTGCCCTTTATAGGACCGTCAGATTGGATGCCGCCAATGGATGATATGTCCCTTGAGGTACGAAATTTAGTCCAAGAGAAAATAAAACAATTTAAGAATCATTTTAAATTCATAGAGGAAAAACCTGACAGGGATCCATATCCAGGAACCCAGACGCACGACTCACAGACAGGGTTACAGTTCACACAAGAGTCTTTATTTGGAACTAACAGAATAATCAGGCACGGTAATCCAGCAGGGAGGTGGAGCACGGCCATGCGCCACCGGGCAGGTGGAGGCGCGCGTCCGGGGAATCCCTACACTCTCTACTCTCGACTAATAACAGGGCAAAACAAAAACCCACTCTCAAGGCCGAGAGGAAAAACAGTTTAGCGTTACCTGAGAAAGAAAAGGGGAAACGCTAGTTGGATGAGACTGTAAAAGTTAAAGCACTAACAGGGAAAAAAGGAGGGAAACTATCAAGGGACATTACAAGGGAAATGGAGGGGAACTAGCATACGGGGCAAAATACAGAAAATAACTCGGACACCTACAACTCTACACAAGAGGAGGGAATTACAAAAAACTGAGGAACTACAAAATGCAAACAACAGAGGATTCTTCTTGTGGGCTAGGGGGCACGGGGCTTACAACAAAAACTAAAGTCAACTAGGATCAACTCCTAAGAGGATTCTTCTAGTGAAAACAAAATCAAAAGTCTTTCAAAATTACAACAAAAAATTTACCGCTGGAGGCACGAGGAAGCTGGAAAACGTGGAAGGCAAACGAGGGAGCGAGGAACACATGGACGCAGGGAACATGACGATCACGCAACGAGACAGGGGAAAACGAGACTATTTATGCATGAGGTGATGGGGAACAGGTGGAGACAATTAGGGCGGGGTCAGACAATCACAGAACGTGGGAAACAGGAGGAAGGGGAAGAGTGAATCTGAAACAAGAGGGAACATTCAGTTATTTCAAAATAAAACAGGAAATGACAGGACAACATGTATGCACAAGACAAAAATGGTTAACTTAACTCAAACAGACAGACGCATCATGACAGTACCCCCCCCCCCCCTTAGGACCGGCATCCTGACGGTCCAGGAAGCTGGGGGTGTCTTCTATGGAAGTCCTCTATCAGGGTCTTGTCCAAGATGTAGCTGGCCGGAATCCATGATCTCTCCTCGGGTCCATACCCCTCCCAGTTGGCCAGGTACTGTTTACCCCTTCCTCTGTTCCGAACCGCCAGGAGCTTGCGGACTGTGTAGACTGGATCTCCATCAACGATCCGTGGAGGAGGAGGAGGAGGGGTGGGTGGAACTAGAGAGCTCTCCTGGGCTGGCTTAATCTTGCTTACGTGGAAGGTGGGGTGTACTTTGAGCGATCGGGGTAGTCTGAGCTGGACCGCCGCAGGACTGAGGACTTTGGAGACCGGGAAGGGGCCGACGAAGCGCGGAGCCAGCTTGCGGGAGGCCACCTTGAGAGGTAGGTCGTGAGTGGATAGCCATACCTTCTGCCCTTCCCTATACTGCGGGGCCGGTCTCCTGTGGCGGTCCGCTGCTCTTTTCATTATTTCTTGGGATCTCAGCAGGATTCTACGTGTGGCTGCCCAAATCTTGTGGCGCTGAGGGCACCACCACCTCCTTTTCCAAGTCTGTAAAGGTGGGAGCTGGGTAACCATAGACGCAGTGGAAGGGGGAGATACCTGTGGCCGACGTGGGTAGCGTGTTGTGGGCATATTCGACCCATGTAAGTTTGGTGCTCCAGGAGGAAGGGTTCTGGGAGATTAGGCAGCGTAGACATGTCTCTAGGGTCTGATTAAGTCTCTCAGTCTGGCCGCTGGCCTCCGGATGGTAACCCGAGGTGAGGCTGACTTTGGCTCCGATGAGAGCGCAGAACTCTCGCCAGAACCGGGATACAAATTTGTCCTTAGGGAAACCATGTAGCCGGAAGACCTGGTGCAGCATCACCTCTGCTGTTTCTTTGGCCGAGGGCAATTTGGGCAGCGGGATGAAATGAGTCATTTTACTAAACCTGTCCACAACCGTCAAAATGGTGGTGTTGCTTTTCGATGGGGGTAGCCCGGTGACAGGGTCTAGGGATATCTCGGCCCATGGGCGAGAGGGGATGGGGAGAGGCTGTAGTAGGCCTTGGCGCTGCTGGGAAGATGTCTTATTGCGCGCACACACCGGGCAGGCCCTGATGTATTCCTGGACCATGTGGATCATATTAGGCCACCAGAAGCGCTGACCGATGAACGCCACCGTTCTCTTGACTCCCGGATGGCAGGTGAGAAGCGAGGTGTGACCCCAGTGAACCACCTGAGGGCGTAGCTGGGCGGGAACAAACAGTCGATTGGGTGGACAGCCCGCAGGTGGTGGGTTCACACCATTGGCCTTCTTCACTGCTGCTTCTATTTGCCAGGCCACAGCTCCAACCACACAATGTCGTGGAAGGATCGATTTGGGCTCTCTGGCTACAGACTCGGGGTCGAAGACGCGGGAGAGTGCGTCTGGCTTCACATTCCGGGACCCCGGCCTGGAAGACAGAGAGAAACGGAAGCGATTAAAAAACAGCGACCACCTGCTCTGGCGAACATTGAGAGTCTTAGCATTCTTTAAATACTGTAAATTTTTGTGGTCTGTCCAAACCAGGAAGGGGAGCTGGGACCCCTCAAGCCAGTGTCGCCACTCTTCCAAGGCTATTTTGATGGCCAGGAGCTCACGATCCCCCACGTCATAATTCTGCTCCGCTGGCGACAGGCGGCGAGAAAGGAAGGCGCAGGGGTGCACCCGGTTGTCGGCGCTGGACCGTTGCGACAAGACGACACCGACCTCCAGGTTGGAGGCATCCACCTCCACGATGAATTGTCGGGTCGGGTCGGACATGAGGAGGACCGGGGCTGTGGTGAACTGCCTCTTGAGTTGAGAGAAGGTTTGATCTGCTTCGGGGGACCACCGGAACACCTGGTGAGGAGATGTTAATCTGTGCAGAGGGGCCGCAATGGCACTAAAGTTACAGATAAACCGTCGATAAAAGTTAGCAAATCCCAGGAATTGCTGTACCTTTTTACGGTTATCCGGCACTGGCCACTCAGCAACTGCGCTTACTTTAGCCGGGTCCATTTGGATCTGACCCTGGGCTATGTGGAAGCCCAGGAAGGATACCAACCCGGCATGAAATTCACTTTTTTCGGCTTTGCAAAACAACTGGTTTTCTAGGAGACGAGTGAGTACCTGTCGAATGTGCTTCTGGTGCATCTGAAGATCTGGGGAGAAGATTAGGATGTCGTCCAAGTACACAAAAACGAAACGGTCCAGAAAGTCCCGAAGCACATCATTCACCAGCGCCTGGAAAACTGCTGGTGCGTTGGTAAGTCCAAATGGCATAACCAGGTACTCGTAGTGCCCGGATGGAGTGTTGAAGTCGGTCTTCCACTCGTCCCCCTCCCGGATGCGCACCAGATGATAGGCGTTGCGCAGATCCAGCTTGGTGAATACTCGGGCGACTTGTAGCTGCTCAAACGCGGACGACATCAGGAGCAAAGGATATCTGTTCTTGATGGTTACCTTGTTGAGTGGTGAGTAATCGATGCACGGACGGAGGGAGCCATCCTTCTTTTTAACGAAGAAGAACCCCGCTCCAGCAGGGGACGACGAAGGACGAATAAGGCCGGCTTGAAGCGAGGTGGTGATGTACTCCTCCATGGCTTGCTTTTCAGGACCGGGCAAGGCGTATAGACGACCCTTGGGGATGATGGCGTCCGGGACCAGATTAATGGCGCAGTCATACGGGCGATGAGGGGGAAGAGACAGAGCCCGAGCCTTGCTGAAAACCTCCACCAGGTCGTGGTAACAGGAGGGAACGCCGGTGAGGTCTGAAAGGGCCCTAGGGCCGCCAGAGTCCTTTTCCTCGGTCCGGAAGGACCCGGTGACTCCAGGGGATGCTGCAGGATGCAGACAGGAGGTGCTGCACTCCGGGGACCAGGAGCGGACCCCTCCGGAACGCCAGTCTACCTGGGGGTTGTGTCTTTGGAGCCACGGCAGACCAAGAACCAGCGAAGGCTGTGGAGACTTAAAGAGGCACAGGGTGATAGTCTCCACATGACCTGCTAGAGAGAGAGTTAGGGGGTTAGTTTGATGTGTGAGGGTGAACAGAGCATTCCCATCAAGGGTCTTAGCCTCTAGAGGCTCCTTAAGAGGAACCGGTCACAGCCCTAGTCTTTTAGCTAACCCCCAGTCCAGCAGGCAAATGTCTGCCCCAGAGTCTATAAGGGCTTGGATGTGAAGCGTCTGTGTGTGTGACGACAGGGTTACCTGGGTTAGGCGACGAGGAGACTGGCATCCAGTGGAGAATCGGCTCACCAGCGCCCTCCTCGGGTAGTCTGGCGAGCCGGTCCTTTTAAAGGACAGTCCTTGATGAGGTGGTCCTGTCCAGCGCAATACAGGCATCGTCCCTCTCTCATCCGGCGCTGTCTTTCCTCAGGAGAAAGGCGGGTGCGACCCACCTGCATGGGTTCCCCTTCGGAAGTGGATGAGTCCGGGGACGCTGCTGAAGGTGGTGAAGCCTCAGGGCGCTGCTTCCAGGGAGGCCGACGCTCGGACTCGCGCTGCTTCTCCCGCCGGAGGACCTGAAGGCGCTTCTCCGATCTGATGGCCAAGGCGATAAGGGAGTCGAGGTCTTCGGGTATTTCCATGGAAACGAATTCATTCCGGATCTCTGGGATTAACCCGGCGAGGAAAGTGTCTCGTAGACGTCGGTTGGGCCATCCGCTGTCCGCGGCCACCGTGCGGAAGTGGATCGCGTAGTCTCCAACTGAACGTCGTCCCTGGGTGATGGAGTTTAGCGTCTCCAGTGTCTCTGCTCCCGTTGCCGTGTGATCAAACACTTTCCTCAGAGTCTGGGTGAACAGGTCCACACTCTGGCAAATGTGGGACCCTCTCGCCCACTCCGCGGTTGCCGCTGCGCCCCGTGAGATGGGAAGTAATGAAGGCCACCTTGGAGCGGGGTGAGGGAAAAGCATACGGAGTCATTTCAAAATGTAACTCACACTGTACCAGGAACGCACTGTACCAGGAACGCTCGGCAGTCGTCGGTGTCACGGGAGAACTTGGATGGCGCAGACAGCTTGTAGGCGGAGGAGGACGGCGGGGCAGGAACGGGTGGTGACAGCTGGGGTACGTTGCGCGTGCCTGCCGTGCTGCTGGTGGTGGCATGGCTGGATTGCAGCAGCGCCGACATCTCGCCGACCAGCTGGGTCAGATGGTCGACCCGGGCCGACATGGTGTCCGAAAACTCCTGCTGCCGGAGGGAAAGGGTGACTATGCCTTGGCGCGCCGCTGCTACTTCCTCCTTGTGGCGCTGGATGCGTTCCTCCTGAGCCGCCATTATGCCGGGCAGTGCGGAGTCGGCTGGGTTCTGTCTGGCGTGATCGTACTGACAGGGATCCATATCCAGGAACCCAGACGCACGACTCACAGACAGGGTTACAGTTCACACAAGAGTCTTTATTTGGAACTGACAGAATAATCAGGCACGGTACTCCAGCAGGGAGGTGGAGCACGGCCACGCGCCACCGGGCAGGTGGAGGCGCGCGTCCGGGGAATCCCTACACTCTCTACTCTCGACTAATAACAGGGCAAAACAAAAACCCACTCTCAAGGCCGAGAGGGAAAACAGTTTAGCGTTACCTGAGAAAGAAAAGGGGAAACGCTAGCTGGATGAGGCTGTAAAAGTTAAAGCACTAACGGGGAAAAAAGGAGGGAAACTATCAAGGGACACTACGAGGGAAATGGAGGGTGACTAGCATACGGGGCAAAATACAGAAAATAACTGGGACACCTACAACTCTGCACAAGAGGAGGGAATTACAAAAAACTGAGGAACTACAAAATGCAAACAACAAAAAACACAAGGATCAACTCCGCAGAGGATTCTTCTTGTGGGCTAGGGGGCACGGGGCTTCCAACAAAAACTAAAGTCAGCTAGGATCAACTCCTAAGAGGATTCTTCTAGTGAAAACAAAATCAAAAGGCTATCAAAATTACTACAAAAAATTTACCGCTGGAGGCACGAGGAAGCTGGAAAACGTGGAAGGCAAACGAACCCATGTTTGGGGACACCATTCCTATGGTTAGGGATATTATAAAAACATTAAAACAAAAGAAATTCATAAATTCTAAACAGAGTAAATATTTAATTGGAAAATCGCAGCCCAGGGAAAGATTGTAAAATCAAATTAGTGGCCGCTGGGAGCCTTTGGGATGTTGGCCTAGAAAAGTGGTGCACCAGATGCTACACCGAAAATTTCCCAGTCACCATAGCCAAAGGAGTTCTCTGCAGCTTGGACCCACGTCTTTATCTTCCTGGAGTGATTCCAAGAGCTTTCAGGGAGGTAGAGAAGAATGCTAAACCCATATGCTCTACATTGGATGACGAAGTTCAAGACCCTGAAGCCTTAATACGGATTCAACAAGATGGGCTGTATTACCACACCTACACCAAAATGTGGAGATACTCCAATAACAAATATATTACCAGCTCACATTCGGCTGATAGAAGAACCGTGGCAATTGGACGACGCCTACAAGGCTTGGAAGTGGCACAGGAGCAGGAATTACCACCAAAGGCCACTGTGAATACCCAGACTGAGGGAATGATCTGGTTTTGGGAAGAGCAAGCTGGACAACTTGTTGAGTCTGGAGGAAGGAAGCCCTTGGACAGCACTCGAAATGAGCAACCAGCTAGCAAGCGACCATCCAGTCTTCCTGCTATGCCAGCACTCAGCCCACAACCCGTTTATACCGACAAGCTGTCTAATACAGGAGTTGTCAAGACCGATACTGAATTTGGTGACATAGATGCAGCCATAAATGAAACCCTGAGATGCATAAATGATCACCTGGAGGAGACTACCGTGAGAACTACAGCTGATGTACCGCAGGAGCATTCACCTATTTCATCTCCTGAAGCTGACCTGGTCATCAGTATCCCAGAAGATGACAGTGATCTGGAACCGGCGACTGGAGAGACCGCTTGAACCGAATTGGCAGTGAGTGATCTCAAGAAGGGGGTGTCAAGAGAGTTGAGAATCCCTCAAAGCCAGCCACAACATAAAGCCTGCCTCCAGCAATCATTATGCTTATAATTGGATGTTTTGGGACTGTTACAAACCTAGCCCTGAAGAAAATAATCAGTTTAAGTAGCAGAGAGAAAAGGTACTTTCTGCTAGGCCTCAAAATGGATTAAATTTCAATGACACACAGAGAGCAGCATAACCAGAAATATAACCAGATATTAATGAATGATTAAAGCTTCATTCACTGTGTTGTATGATTATTATATGATTAAAGATGAATCGTTATGATTAAAGGATGTACTAACCTTAATCCAGTACAATGTTATAATATGCAAGAGTTAAAGATTTAATGGTATTCATGAAAAGGGAAGTTGGAATCACAAGAGGATGAGTCATGGTCATGTGTTGTTTTTCAGCAGTTAGACTGTAATGTTTCACCTGTAGGTGAAAGGAATTCTAGTGCCTCCTACTGGTTATTTTGAAGAATGCTGTCATTTTAAAGTCCTTGTTTTTTATTGGTCATTGGAGATCACATGGTTAGGGTCGTAGTTCAGGCCAGCCATCTTGGATTATCCATCAGCATGGCAGTGTGCTCGAGAGCACTCTTTGCATAATCCATCGCATCACTCCACGTTGAGCCTTGGAGAAGTGTTTCATCTTTATAGATAAGAACTGATAAATAGCTGTCATTTATTTCATATTTTTGAAGAGTTAAAAAGTATTTAACATCGCTTTTTGCCACCTGTTTATCATACTGTTTTTATTTAAATTAAGAGCTTTTTCTCTGTATTTATTTTTAGTTTCACAAAAAAGAGTCTGGCATTGTAAGAAAGCTACATGACGTCAACTTTTCTTCCATGTCTGAGTCATCATTAACCCTTCAGTGCCTGGCACGTCTGTTTAGCTATCTGTCACTTTGTGTAGAGTCACACACGTAGTGGACAGAATAGTGAAAGAACAGCATCACAGCGGGCTCGACACAGCATATACAAGATGGACGACAAGGGAAATGCAGAAGGTCAGGAGAATTCTCCGTCTCAACCTCCATCTGTTAAGTCACATGTGACCAGATCTGTTGTTGCTTCATCTGACAGTTCTAGCAAATCTTCAGCAAGCCTAGCAGCAGTTAGAGCACGCACTAAGGCTGAGGCAGTGCGTGCGCACTCCAACTTTGTTAAAAGAGGAAGCGAGCTCATGGTTGAAAAGGCACAGCTGAAAGTAGAGGAGGCACGCATGGAGGCAGCTTTAACCACGCTGAAGCAGGAGGAAGAGGTTGCTGCTGCAGTGGCTGAAGCAGAGATTCTGGAAGCAGCTGCAGCAGAAATTGGATCTAAAGCTGGCTCAGTGAACATTGCAGGTATTCCTCATGAATCCAGAGAGAAAAGAACAAGTGACTATGTTGAATGTCACTCCAGAATGCATTCTAGTATGCAGTCATTGCCCCACGCTGAACCTAATATTGCATCCAAACAGCTGCATGAAGTCCCTGAAGCTCCGCCACTACAAGACAGAGAGAAGAACCCCATTTACATGACTGAGGATGGAACAAACGTCATTCCTAATTCTGCCATGCACCACACCAGTCACTCCAGAGCTTATGACATCAATCAGCCAACTGCCCAACATTCAGTCGAGACGCATCCACACAGTTCGTCTCCCTTAAAGGGACCTCAACCACAAATAAAGACACATAGGATGCAGGCACCACAGTCATATGTGCCTGACCATACAGGTATGAACGACTTTGCTATTTACATGGCTCGTCGTGAGCTTGTGACCTCTGGGATGATCAAGTTTGATGACCGCCCAGACAATTATTGGGGATGGAAATCAACCTTCTCAAATGCCGTACAAGGGCTGAGACTCACCTGCAACGAAGAACTCAACCTTCTAGCTAAGTGGTTAGGCCCTCAGTCATCAGAACAGATCAGGAGAATCAGAGCCGTTCATATCAGGGACCCTAGGGCTGGGCTCAGAATGGCATGGATGCGTCTTGATGAGAGCTATGGTTCGCCAGAAACAATTGAGATAGCTCTGCTGGACAAACTTGAAAGGTTTCCTAAGATTGGAAATAAAGACCCGCTCAAATTGAGAGAGCTTGGCGATCTGTTAAGGGAGTTGGAGTCAGCAAAACTGGAGGATTTCTTAACTGGACTCGCCTATTTGGATACATCTCGGGGTGTTAACCCAATAGTGGAGAAATGGATAACACAAGGCAGTTTGTACAAGCTCCAATACCAAGTCCAGTTTCCACCATTCTCATTCTTTACAGATTTCATCTGCAGAGAGGCCCAGATCCGTAATGATCCAAGTTTCGCACTCACCTCATCTGGCACGACAGCAGTGAAAGCAGACAACCCTGTGAAGAAGTACGCACCCTCTAAAGGCCAGGTTTCATCCCACAAAACAGAGATCACACCAATATCTATCACCAAACCTGTAGAAACCCCCAGCAGTAACTTGGATGTTGACAGGCAGTGCCCAATTCACAAAAAGCCTCATCCCCTCAAGCGATGCAGAGGCTTCCGAGCTAAGACAATAGAGGAGCGCAAAACATTTCTCAAGGAGAGTGGGGTTTGTTTCAGGTATTGTGCCTCAACTGACCACATAGCTAAAGACTGCAAAATGGTCATTAAGTGCAAAGAGTGTGACAGCAATAAGCATGTGGCGGCTCTTCATCCAGGACCAGCTCCATGGACTGTCAAAGAGCCAGACTCAGAGCATGGCGGGGAGGAAGGAGAAGAAGCTTCTCCTGACATAATCTCCAAATGCACAGAAGTGTGTGGTGGAGCAAATACCTCCCGCTCTTGCTCAAAAATCTGCCTTATAAAGGTGCTTTCAAAAGAACAACCAGACAAAGTGATAAAAGTCTACGCTGTGCTTGATGACCAGAGCAATAGGTCTCTTGCACGGTCTGAATTCTTTGACCTGTTCAACCTCACAGGCTCAGATTCTCCCTACACTCTTCGCACATGTGCTGGAGTCACAGAGATGTCTGGAAGAAGAGGAACTGGCTTCATTGCTCAGCCTTTGGATGAGTCTTACAGTGCCACTTCCCACACTCATAGAGTGTAATCATATGCCGGATGACAGGGCAGAAATACCTACTCCTGAGGCTGCGAAGCACCACTCCCACCTCAAGCCTATCGCTCACCTGATCCCTGAACTTGACCCAGATGCACAGATTCTCCTACTCCTTGGCCGAGATGTTTTACAGGTCCACAAGGTAAGAGACCAACGTAATGGGCCAAACAATGCCCCTTATGCACAAAAACTTGACCTTGGCTGGGTGGTAGTTGGTGAAGTCTGCCTAGGTGCAGCACATAAGCCTAAGGAAGTCAGTGCATACCGGACTAATGTTTTGGAGAATGGACGCCACTCTCACTTCATGCCCTGTCCCAACCATTTGGTTTTAAAGGAGAAATTCACAGTCAGCACAAGTAATAAGCCTCTCAGTTCTCAAAAACTAGGTCACTCACGCCTCTCTGACAGCCCAGTTCAGAACACTGGGGATCATTCACTGGGAACCAAGATCTTCGAAACAACAGAGGATGACAACAAGATTGCTCTGTCCATTGAGGACAGACAGTTCATGCAGCTGATGGACAAAGAGATGTTCATAAATGATGCTAACAGTTGGGTGGCTCCCCTTCCCTTTCGCACACCAAGACCCCGCCTACCCAACAACAGAGAACAAGCTCTTACACGCTTTACCAGCCTCTGCCGTACCCTTGAAAGGAAGCCTGATATGAAGAACCATTTTTTGGCTTTCATGCAGAAGATCATTGATCAAGATCATGCTGAGTTGGCTCCACCACTGCTTGATGGAGAAGAATGCTGGTACCTTCCCAGTTTTGATGTGTACCACCCACGCAAGCCGGACCAAATCCGAGTCGTGTTTGACTCTAGCGCTTCACATCTCGGCATCTCACTCAACGATGTTCTGCTGATGGGTCCAGATCTAAACAACAGCTTGCTGGGTATACTGATGCGATTTAGGTGTGAGCATGTAGCGGTCATGGCAGATATTGAACAAATGTTCCATAGTTTCATTGTCAGGGAAGACCACAGGAACTTCCTCAGATTCCTGTGGTTCAAAGACAATGATACCACCAAGGAAGTTGTGGAATATAGGATGAAAGTCCATGTGTTTGGCAACCAGCCTTCTCCAGCTGTGGCTATCTATGGGCTACAGCGAGCAGCTCGACATGGGGAGGATGAGTTTGGTGAAGATGCTAAGCAGTTCATACACAGGGACTTCTACGTTGATGATGGACTCAAGTCACTACCGTCTGCAACTGCCGCCATCAATCTACTGAAAGCAGCCCAAGACGTGCTTGCCATCTCCAACCTAAGACTCCATAAAATAGCATCTAACTGCTCAACTGTCATGCAGGCGTTTCCAACAACCGACCATGCAAAGGATTTGCAAGATCTTGATCTGGACGCAGACTCACCTCCACTGCATCGCAGTCTTGGATTAAGTTGGAACCTAGCGAATGACACTTTCACATTCCGTGTTGCCAACAGTGAAAAACCATTCACACGAAGAGGAGTGCTTGCAATCATTAACAGCCTATTCGACCCACTTGGTCTTGTGGCTCCTGTTACTATCCAAGGGAAGCACTTACTACAACAGCTCACCAGCGATACCAGTGACTGGGATACTCCCCTCTCAGTTGACAAGGAAGCAGAATGGATTGTTTGGAGAGACTCACTGCAATACCTTGAACAGTTTGAAACTCCTCGAGCTTACACAGCCTCCTGTTTTTCTACTGCGCAACACAAAGAGAGCCACATCTTTTCAGATGCCTCTGTAAAGGCCATCGCAGCCGTGGCATATGTGAAGGTGATTGATGATGAGGGAAAATGCCACATCGGCTTCATCATAGGGAAAGCCAAGTTAGCCCCCACATCAGTCCATACTATTCCTAGGCTTGAGTTAGGTGCTGCTGTCTTGGCGGTGGAGATTGCTGAGCTGGTTGTGAGTGAGCTAGATGTTGACCCCAACAATGTTCATCTCTACACCGACAGCAAGGTGGTGCTGGGGTACATCTACAATGAAACCAGAAGGTTTTATGTGTATGTCGGCAACCGGGTGGAACGAATAAGGAGATGCACACGTCCTGAGCAGTGGCACTATGTCCCAACCAGTCAGAACCCTGCAGATATTGCTACCAGGTCAGTGCCTGCAGCTCGTCTCTTGGACACCATCTGGCTCACTGGCCCGGATTTCCTAACATGTTCTGTGGAGGCAAACACAACTGAAGAGGTATATGAACTCATAGACCCAGGCTCAGATGTAGAGGTTCGATGTCATGCTGCTGCAGCTACAGAATCCCTCAGAGGTCTCAGTTCACACCGATTTGAAAGGTTTTCCACCTGGCAATCCCTTGTCAAAGCTGTGTCTTCCCTCATACACATTGTTCGGTCTTTTGGGTCAGAGAAGGACAGCAACGAACAAGGATGCAGTGGTTGGCATCATTGCTCCAAACCTCACATGGCTGACACATTGTCACAAGCAAAGGCTGTCATCGTCAGATGTATACAAGAAGAGGCATACCAGGTCGAGATGTCTTGCTTGAGGAAGGGAGAAGTCGTTCCTAAAAACAGTCCCCTTAGAAAGCTCAGCCCTGTTCTTGATGACAATCGTCTCCTACGGATAGGTGGTCGACTCCAGCATGCTCCTCTAGAGATGGAGGAGAGGCACCCTCTCATCATTCCTGGTCATAGCCACATTGCTACTCTACTCATACACCACTACCACGAAAAAATCAAACATCAAGGCAGGATCTTCACAGAAGGAGCAATCCGCACAGATGGCATCTGGATCACGGGAGCAAAAAAATTAATCTCCAAAAATCTGCGCAAGTGCATCACATGCAACAAACTACGTGGTAGGACAGCAGAACAGAAGATGGCAGATCTCCCATCTGATCGTCTTAGCATGGAACCCCCTTTTACAAATGTGGGCCTGGATGTGTTCGGCCCCTGGACCATCTCCACACGTCGTACCCGAGGTGGGGCAGCAAACAGTAAAAGGTGGGCAGTACTCTTTACATGCCTAAGTGTACGTGCTGTACACATTGAGCTGATAGAGTCAATGGACACATCAAGCTTTATCAATGCTCTACGGCACTTCTTTGCTGTACGCAGTCCTGCAAAGGTGATCCGTTCTGACTGCGGCACAAACTTTAAGGGAGCCTGCAAAGAGCTGCAAATCCTCCTACAAGATGAGAATGAAATATCGCAGTATCTCAGTAAGGAAGGATGCACATGGTTGTTCAACCCACCTCACTCTTCCCACATGGGGGGAGTGTGGGAAAGAATGATTGGGGTTTCAAGACGGATCCTTGACTCAATGCTGTCTCAGATCAGCCCTTTACGTCTCACTCGCGAGGTGCTTTCGATCTTTTATGGCGGAGGTTTCTGCAATAATAAATGCAAGACCTCTCACACCCATCTCGACTGATGCAGACTCACCTTGTCTTCTGACTCCAATGATGGTCCTGACACAAAAGGTCTGCATCCCACTTCCTCCTTCGGGAGTCTTTGAGAATGCGGATCTGCATCGTCAGCAGTGGAAACGTGTCCAGCGCTTGGCAAATGCCTTTTGGGAGAGATGGAGGCGAGAATATCTCTCTACTCTACGAAGCCGTAACAAGTGGCAGGATACACATCCCAATGTAAAGGAAGGAGACTTGGTGTTACGCAGAGACACTCAGGTGAAGAGAAACCTATGGCCCATGGCTCTTGTCACCAGGACTCACCCTGGCAGTGATGGAAAGGTCAGGAGGCTTGAGCTGAAGGTCACCAAAGGTGGGACCGTTAAGACCTTTCTCAGGCCAGTAACCGAAGTAGTGGTGCTTATGTCTCCCTAGGCCTCTGCCATGGACATTCATGCATTATTTTCTTATGTTTTGTTGGACTCTATGAGGAAGTGATAGTGGTATTGTGTTCAATACCAGGCGGGGAGTGTAATGTTACACCTGTAGGTGAAAGAAATTCTAGTGCCTCCTACTGGTTATTTTGAAGAATGCTGTCATTTTAAAGTCCTTGTTTTTTATTGGTCATTGGAGATCACATGGTTAGGGTCGTAGTTCAGGCCAGCCATCTTGGATTTGTCATCAGCATGGCAGTGTGCTCGAGAGCACTCTTTGCATAATCCATTGCATCCATCCACGTTGAGCCTTGGAGAAGCTTTGTTCGTAAGTTTATATTATGTGTTTCATCTTTATAGATAAGAACTGATAAATAGTTGTCATTTATTTCATATTTTTGAAGAGTTAAAGAGTATTTAAGATCGCTTTTTGCCACCTGTTTATCATACTGTTTTTATTTAAATTAAGAGCATTTTCTCTGTATTTATTTTTAGTTTCACAAAAAAGAGTCTGGCATTGTAAGAAAGCTACATGACGAAGATTACAAGTAAAAGCCATCAACTTTACTTCCACGTCTGAGTCATCATTAACCCTTCAGTGCCTGGCACGTCTGTTTAGCTGTCTGTCACTTTGTGTAGAGTCACACACGTAGTGGACAGAATATAGACCATGGAAAGTACCAGAATCAGTAAAAGTGACACACCTAAAAGATGATGTAATGTCTAAAAATAGAGACTTAGAGGAGTACTATAAAAGATGTTGAAAAGTGCTATTATTTGTTATTCTTCCCTGGACGACCTCGGAGCAAGTGCAAGTGTGCTAATCTACCAAACTGACCACTTTGGATTTTAAGCTTGTAACTTGTTCACTTTTAAGGACAGAGTAGCGGAGAGAAATCAGAAGATCTCTTTTAGTTTTTACAGCTGTGATAACAGAGGATCCACTGAGGAGAAGATTAACCATTTTCCAACCAGCTGTGGATTATTTGGACTTTGGAGTGATTCTGTCTCTGCCTGCAACAGGATTTGAGCAATTTAAGAGACTTTGTGGATTTTGAACAAGATCACCAGTTTCTACAAGTTTCTCTCATCAGCAGAAAAGGATTGAGGCGTGGCCAGCTGCACCTTTCTCTGTCTTTTCTTATTCCTTAAGGATAATGCATTATTGGATTAATTTCAACAATTTGGATTTTCAGACTGATTTGGATCTTGGACTGATTCACCCCCAGAGACTTTCAATCAGGTTTTATGATTTCAATTCAGATTTTTACCTAATTACAAACTCACTAATTGTTGAATAATTAACATATACAATCATTTTGAGCTGCCTTGCAATTGCTATGTTTAAGTCATTAAATAAATCAAGATCTGCAGTTAAAGCAAAAGTTCTGGACTTCACTTTTTCATCACTTCTCAACTTTGTGGTAAGTTAAACAAAACCTTGGGACTATTTTTATCCAAGTCTCTAAAACTTTTCCTGGCTTAAACCAAATGCATAGATCCATGAGAGGAGAGCTGCCGTGAACGGGCATGGCTGGTACTTGGACTGAGCTCAGACTACTCGGCTCGGTGCTTTGCCAGAGCAAGCAGGGTGGACGTCCGGATGAAGGCAGTGAGAGGCTAGGCGAGTCTCCTCGACACCAGCTTAAATAATTCTCAGTTACACTAATTTGGGTAATACCATTAGACCTGAGAGTTCGGACCCTTTAAATGGAGAGCTGGATGATACCTCCTGCACCAGGGGATATCTCGGGGATCCAACACTAAATACACAAATCATCTCCCCAGGATTTACCACTGAGTTCGCAGCTCCTGTCGGCACAGAACATAGTAAGTCCGTCAATGCTAACAGTGTTGTCCAGGATCGATGAGTTCGATGTCTCAGTTAGGATTATGGCGCAGCAGTTCCTCATTTCTTGTTTTGATGTAAATTCCAGCTGCAGATGGTCCATTTTTCCATCCAGGGAGCGAACGTTGGAGAGAAAGATCGATGGAAGCGGCGTTCTGTAGGGGTTAGCTTTGAGCTTAGCTGTTAGTCCACCCCAGCAGCCGCGCTTTTGTTGCCGGTCACATCGCCTCCACTTGCTCCTCTGTCGGCTTGTGCTGCTGGGTGAGGCCGCTGCTCCGTCGGCCGCTGGGTCTTGCCAGTGAGTAACTCCGAGGCTACATAAACACTCCTGAGTAGTTGAGTCTACGAACCCAATGTTGCTGGATGATCGTAATTCCAATAGGTGCTGGCGATCATATATCAACTTGTGCTGATTTTGGTTTGCTTTCAGCATCGTAGGTGGAGTATTTTGACCAAAATATCCGAAACTGTCGTGAGCCTGTTCAGCTGCAGCCTAACAGGGCAGCGCCACCCCTTCAATCTCCATGGCTGCAACCAGTGTCTCCACTCTTGCAGAGCCCAGATCACAGCCAGCAGCTCACGATTTCCGACGTCATAGTTTCTCTCAGCTGGGGAGAGGTGGCGAGAAAAGAAGGCACAGGGGTGCAGCTTGTTGGTCCGGGGATCTCGCTGGGACAGCACTGCTCCTGCACCAGTGTCAGAGGTGTCTACTTCAACAACAAACTGGAGAGAGTGGTCGGACTGTTTGTGCATGGTAAATAACTCCTTTAACCGGGAAAACACCTGGTCCGCTTCAGGGATCCACTGGTAGGGGGAGCTGGGGGATATGAGCTTTGTCAGAGGGGCTGCCACTTTACTGTAGTCCCGAATGAACTGCCGGCAGAAACTGGCGAAACCCAGGAAGAGCTGAAGCTCCTTACGGGAGGAGGGACTAGGCCAGCTGGTTACAGCCTGAATCTTGGCTGGGTCAGGCTGCAGCTGACCCTTAGGGATCACGTACCCCAGGAACCCAACAGAAAAGGAGTGAAACTGACATTTCTCTGGTTTCACATAGAGCTTGTTCTCTAGGAGCCTCCGGAGGACCAAGCGGACGTGTTGCCTTTGTTCATCGAGGGAACGTGAAAAAATCAAAATGTCATCAAGATAAACAGAGAACAAACCAGTGGAGCATGTTGCAAAGCACATCATTGATGAAAGCCTGGAAAATGGCCCGAAAGGCCTAACCAAATACTCAAAGTGGCCTGGGGGGAGGGGTGTTGAATGCTGTTTTCCACCCATCTCCCTCTCTTATCCAGATGAGGTGGTAGGCACTCTTGAGGTCGAGCTTGGTGAATAGGGTGTTGGAACAGAGGGGCTCGAATGAAGGGTCGTTTAGCTGGAGCGGGTACTTAACAGTGTAAGATCTATTGCAAAGGAGCATTGTTGCAAAGAAGTAATCCACCACACAAATTTCCTTACTTTTCGTGCTAAGTTAATTTTGCCTTTTGCTACAGTGAACAAAATACTTGACCCTTTTAGACTCTAGGCTGCAGCAGTGGTACTAGCTAACAACTGCATTGAAGATGGCCACCACTGAAACACTGAAAACAGCAGTGCAGGAGGAGCTGGCGGCACAGCAGCAGCACAGATAACATTAAGTCAAAGAGACAGCTTCTCTCAATGAGTCACAATAAATGCACCAATACCTGCATTCTTATTCTTGTAGTCTCTTATCTAACCCCATTCTCTCTGCCTCTCTTTGTATTTGATAGGAAATAGACAAATATTTACTGTCTGGCTATTCTGCCAGTTTCCCATTAGCTCTCTCCTCTTCAATTTTTATTTATGTTGAAACTCACATTTCATTAGTGTACAGTATATATGTAGCTATGCCATATAACTACTAGTCAACTTTTGCTGGGGATCATGTTTTTAGGGCCCGAGCGGACTGTGAAACAGGTCTGCAAGGGACCTATTGAAACTGTAATGTTTATTCTTATTATTATTCCTGTACATATGTTTTCCCAAATTTCACCCCTTTCCCATTGTCAAAAAGTTGTATAAATTTGCACATTCCTGCGGCCCGCCCCGAAATTCGATATTTTGGGGTGTTCACACACGTTGCACGCAAAATGGCTGAATGGCGCCCCCTACAGTGTTGAAAAATCCCCATAGGGAAATTCGCCAACTTTGTTGTATCTCAACAAAAATTGGTAGAGATGTTAAGCATACATGTACGAACAAAATTTTCTCTTGGCAGGAAGTTTGCCATTTTGCATTTTCTATTTTCTGATGAAAACGAACTCGTCCTAGGGATTTCGTCCGACCGACTTGAAATTTGGTACAGAACATCTCCAGACCTAGCTTAGCAAAAGTTGTGCTTTGTGCGTAATTAGGTCAAAGGGCGTGGCCGCTAGGGCTCGACAAACTTTGGCGAATTCGCCGTCAAAATTCGAACGGCTCTCACGTTCACATAGTGGATCCTAGCAACTTCAAATTTTCTGAGCATGATGGGGATGCGGCCTTGAACGTTCCGATATATTCTTATTAAGTCTTACTCGTAGCGCCCCCCGGTGGTAACAGGAAGTGACCCGTTCTTATTTTTTTACTTTTACCGATTTCACATAATTTACTTCATTAACTTCATTACACTTCTAAAACATAAATAACAACTCAGTGAAGCTACAGTCCGAACGCTGTGAGGCTACGGCTAACGGCGCCCGTGTGGCGGCGTGGCAATTTTTGACAATTTTTCAAGAAAATACGTTTGCCTTTTTGACGGTTTAAACAAACTCGTATCATCATGAAAATTAATGCACAGGTCAAGGCTGGCGTCCTCTAACATCTGAAGTGGTCCCCGCCCAGGGGCGTGGCACCAGCCAATGTGCACCAGAATGGCTTCCAGAATGCAACAGGGGTACGTGTGTCAACTAAAACAGTCAGGAGACATCTGCATGAAGCTCAGTTGATTGCAAGAAGGCCATCTGTTTGCTCTCCTCTGACTCTGCAACACAGACAAGCAAGACTGCAGTTTGCCAGACAACACATGGTGGATGATCCAGCAGTGGTCGTCTGTGCTCTTCACAGATGAGTCCAAGTTTTACTTGCACTTTCTGGATCGATGCAGGAGGGTGTGGAGGCGGAGAGGTGAGTGCAATATTGAGCCAAACTTCTTTGAGCATGATCAGTTTGGAGGACCATCTGTTCTGGTTTGGGGAGGAATTTCAGTCCGCTTGTGAACAGACCTTCATGTGATCCGGAATGGGACTCTCACTGTCCTCAGGTACCAAGATGAGATCCTCAGTCCTATAGTCTGACCATATGCAGGTGCTACTGGTTGGTGACTACTTTATCCTAATGGATGACAATGCCCACCCCCCATCGAGCTAACATTGTGAATGCTTACTTGGAAGAGGATGAGAATCACCCGCATGGACTGGCCTGCAGACCTCAATCCTATTGAACATATTTGGGATTTGCTCCAGAACAGAATTCGAGCCCAACAGAATGCTCCCATAACAGTTCAAGAATTGGAGGATGCCCTATTGGAGGAGTGGGGCCGGATAACCCAACAGCAGTTATCCAGATTCATTCAGAGCATACACAGAATGTTTATTGCAGTTATTGATGCTCATGGTGGTCATACACACTACTAGGCACATTTTTGATCAAATCTCTTGTAGACGTGAGACGTTTCATACAAGTTTTTCAAACGGTGTTTTCTGTTGTTAACATCAGTTATGGTCATGGTCTTCTGTACGTTTCTTAGTTGAGAATAAAAATGTTTCTTGATTTGATTTTTCTTTCTTAAAGTTTCTCTGATATGGCTGGAATTTAAGCTCATATAGAGCATTTCCAAAAAATATTCATAATTTTAAAAATATCATTGGCAAAAAACATGATTACTAGCAAATGGTGACTAGTGTATTTATGTTGCACTACACAACTATATAATGTATGTAGGACATGTAGGTTTATAGCTCAACATGTTTTAAGCACACCCAACATATTGCATTGTAAATACATGGAAACACAGCTGAGGCATTATGGTTAGTTATGAGTTTGCAGTCAGGGTACCTTGCAACTAACATTTCTAAACTATGTCCCTAATTTCCTGTTAAAATACCACGTTAGTTTGAGATCATTCTTGACTTCCTGATTAGAAACAGTGATTCTGTGGGGTTTTATTTTGAGGGCTAGGGGAATAATTAGACCGATGTCCACAGGGAGGTCATTCTTGAAGATGTTAGTGTCATTCTAAGTTTCAGTATAGTGCTCTCTGGGGCTTTTATTTTGAAGGAGTGTGGGACAGTTCACTCTCGAGTGAATCCAGAAGTGATGTGAAAGAAAAGGGCTGCGTCATGTTTCGTCTGTCTGGTTTGGTTTCCAATTTTTGTCTCGTGCCTTCAGGTTGTCTTGTCTTTTCCTGTTTTATTTTGAAATAACCCTGTCTTCCTCTCATCAGATTGTTTTGCTTCCTGTCCTCCTGTGCTTCCGTATCTGGGATTGTCAGCCCTGCCCTGATTGTTTCCCCGTGTCCCCTTACCTCTTGTATAAATAGTCTTTTCTCCCATGTTGTTGCGAGATCGTCATGGTTCATGTCCTGTCGCAATCCCTGTTCCATGTCTCCAGAAGTGCTTCCAGTGTTTTCCCTCGTTGCTCCTGACTGGTTTATTTTGTAAGTTTATTGGCCTTAGTTAGTTGATTTTCTTTGTAGTTATTTATTCCTCCTTAGAGAGAAGCTTTGCAGTTTTTTATTGTAGTTTTTCCCCCTCTTGGGCAGAGTGATTATCCATCCATTATCTACCGCTTATCCTCATAGGGCCGCGGGGGGGCTGGAGCCTATCCCAGCTGTCTTAGGGCGGAAGGCAGGGTGCACCCTGGACAAGTCGCCACCTCATCGCAGGGCACATAGAGACAGACAACCACTCACACTCACATTCACACCTACGGTCAATTTAAATTAGCCAATTAACTTAATCCCCATACATGTTTTCGGATGGTGGGAGGAAGCCAGAGTACCCGGAGAAAACCCACGCAGACACAGGGAGAACATGCAAACTCCACACAGAAAGGCCCCGGGCCAGGGATTCGACCCCGGTACCTTCTTGCTGTGAGGCGACAGTGCTAACCCAGAGTGGTTATTTAACAATTAAAATTTTTACAGCCTCCTGGATAGAATGCCATTTGTTTTTCCATCCGTCTCATTGTGTATGCAGGTTTTGTTTTATTATTTTTCATAGCCTCATTAGTGAGTGTTTTTTGCCCAGTAAGAATAATTTTAGTTTCAAGACAGCATCTGTTTTTTCCCCCATTTTGGCTGGGTGGCTTTTGTATTTCCCCTTTTGTAGTCCAGTGCAGCCAGTGCAGGGATTCCCTGGCACCGTCTCCAACCAGCCCAGAGAGGCACGTCCCCTTCCCTGACTGGAAGAGCTGTGCTTGTGTTTTACTCCTGCTGCCCGTATCAAATAAATCACTGATCCACTGTTAGACTGAGTCGTGTATTTGGGTTCAGCGGAGAGTCCTGATTGGAGGACAAGGTTCAAAACAGGAAGTAGGCATGTCCATTTACAGTTTAGTACAAAGTTTTCAGAAGTCTCATCTGACATGGAAATGTAGCCAATGGAGGGAAACTGAAACTGGTTTAAGAGGTCTTTTGCCTTAAGCTGTACACATCCTCAGTGGAAATGCATAAATTTAGCATGACTTGAAATCGCAATTAGTCCGTGTCGTTACACATCGCGTAGAGATTGTCTCTCTAGAGTCACTGTCAAAGCTGGTTGTCGTTCTTTTTTGCCCAAATCATCACCTGCCTTCTTGACCCCATACCAGCTATTTTTTAAAGATTGCTGCCATTTCTGCAAGCTATAAATGCAAACATTGTCAACTTGTCTCATATGACTGCTATTGTCCCCATTAGCTTTGGGAAAATTAGACCTCTTGTGCTTAAATAGATATCAACCAGTTTCTAAACTCTAATAATAATGATAGCATTGTAGTGTGAACAAATCACATGTTCATATGTCATTTGCTGTGTACATGATGTCTCCTCACTGTGTGCCTGTGATATATAGTGTAAACAATGTCCACACATTACCGTCACACACAGCCACACTTATACTGACAATGAATCGACTGGTTAACATCTGAAACTTTTGTGTTTCTCTTACACATAGAAAGAAAAAAATGAAGAGTGCTTGATTAGTATTCAAATGCTAATATCACTCTCATGCACATTCACAGACTCATTTTGCAACATGCATAATCTTCTGTCTAATCCAATAGTCTGCTTGATTGTGAATAGCTGAAACAGAACAGAATAAAACAGAATAGAATAGAATGACCTTTATTGTCATTATGGAATTGTACAATAAACATGTGCAGCTTCTCCTTTTTCAGAGAACAATAATAAAAATAAGTATTTAAAAAATGCAATTGTGAAAAGTAAGTATGGAAATCTTAGAATGCAAATACAAAGCTATAAAAATAAATATAAATATTGTCTTGTATACAGATATAAATATGAGAATGAATTTTATATAAACAGGAAATGTACAGATGTATTGCACTGGATGTCAGACTATGTACAGGATAAATAAATTAAATGATATTGTTCAAAGTGTTTAATAGAAGAGCTGTCATGCTCCGTCCGTCTGGTTTTGTTCAGTTGACTATTTTTTGTCTTGTGCCTGCATGTTGTCTTGTCTCTTCCTGTTTTTATTTTGAAAGTAAACCTGTCTCCCTTTCATTTCAGATCGCTTTGCTTACTGTCCGTGTTTCCCGCATCTGTGATTGTGATACCCCGCCTTAATTTTTTCCACCTGTGTCCCCTTACTTCATGTATAGTCTTGTCATTTGTTTGTTTGTCGTGAGATTGTCATGTCCCCTCGTCTGTCTCCAAGTTCAAGTGTTCCAGCATCCCTGAATCTCCAGTGTGTTTTTTGTTGAAAGTTTCATAGCCTTAGTGCCCGTTTTTGGTTTCTAGTTTACTCTGTACTTTCCCCAGTAGATCCTCAGTGTGAGTAGACCCTGGCAGTTTGTATTTCCTCATAGATTTTCTGTGTGAGTTGCCCCCAGTAGTTTAGTCTGCCTCCTCTAGTGTAGAGTGAGAGTTTTGTTTTGTAATTTTTGTAGTTTAATTCAGTCCCTCCTCATTGTGTATGAGTTGTAGGTGTTTCGTTTGTTTGATTTGTTTCACCGCCTGATTTGCTTAATATCCTAGTGTGCCTGACATTAGCATCCTTAGTTTGTTCCTCTTAGTTTCTCCTTTCCTTTTTATAGATTTTAGTTGCACTTAATGAAGCCTCTTCTAGATAAAATCTTTATTTTCTCAGGTATTCTGTTGAAGTGTTTTCCTTCTCCACTTTGGAGAGTGGTTTTGATTTTGCCCCTTAATAGTTGAGAGTAGTATATAGAGCAGGGTCTCCCTGGCAAGCGTCTCCACAACCCGGTGATGCACGCAACTCTCCATCTCCCTGCTGGAACACCATGCTCTCAACCTTCTCTGTGTACCTTAAATAAAGTCTTTCTGGTTGCATGCAGTATCTGTCTCAGAATCATGTGTTTGGGCTCTCCCTAAAATGGAGCCCCCACAAGAGCAGCAGTGACAGTGACAGACATTGGATGTTATATTGATTGCTGAGGTTGTTACATATGAGAGTTCATGAGAATGGGAGGGTCCTGCAGATATTTGTTTCTATAACATTAATATGCTTAATTTACTGGATAAGTTCTGATCATTTATTATATTTATTGAATTATAACATGATTTCAGTATGTTGGGACCTCTCCATGTTGAACAAAGTACTTTGGGCCTACATGATACAAGAAAGCCTGACAACGAAGAACCTGGCCAAAAGCCTGCCACAGCAGGGATTCATACCAAGATGTGAACTGTGCTTTAAATCCAAACACCCGTTGCTCATTTGGGGATCCCTGCGGCACACCCCCTGACATCACTAAAGGTATATAAACACTGGTGTATCCCCAAGACGTCCCTCTCCATTGTGACTGTGAGGTTGCTGAAGGAAGCGCATACAGACTGTTTTTGTGTTTCTCATGTAGCATATCAATGAGCATAAAATATTGAACATATCTCTTCTCATTTCTGAGTATTTCCCCAGGAAATCCATCTGACACTATGTGGCACCTAAGTGCTAAGGGCTTAAGTTTTATGACTGGCAAAATAAACAGATAAGACCAGTTCCTCCTCTCTGACCCAAGGAACTCCAGAGTGTGTTTATTGCCCACATTCCTGCTTTAATCCGGCCAGACACATCCAAAGCTTAATGTGGCCTCTTCCTTTCTCCCTGCCTGGAACAGAACATTACATGAACATTTTAATGGTTAACTATGCTTTCATTTCTCAGCTACTGTCATATAAATATCACTGTTATAATGTCAAACATCAGTCTCCACATAAATCCTCTTCCTTTTCCTCCTTCTGATAAGGACTAAATGTGACATGTGGGATTGGTTGTGGATTAAGTCTACAGACAAAATCATACATAGATCTGCCTGTTGTAGTACACCTTCCTACATGCTCTGATATCATGGTTCATCTGTGTTGGTTAATTTGTTGATTAATTTCGATTCAATTGGTCAAGTTTTGTTCTGTGGTTTCCTATTATAGGGTGTTTGGTACTGATCTGCAGTGGAGAGAGGAAGCTTTCACATAGAGAAACTTTAATAAAGTAAAACAGCAGTATTAAGATTAAATAAGTTAAAAGAATATCATCTCAGTTAACTTGGTGGATGATCAACAAAGATCATAAAAAGCCTCAGCTGGTCTGAGCACTCTACTCTTCTTCAGTCCTTCAGCCAGTCAAGTTCTGGTCTTCATCCTCTCCCCTGCCTCTCTGTACTCCCTTTCCCACATGCTGGGAGGGGGAGGGAAGCAATGATGACCCAGAGACAGAGACATGCTGTCTATCATGCGTCTCATGGCTTAAAGAGCAACCTCTCCAGAATCTTCATTCTGCTTCAGATATGACTGAAAGACTCTGAATGCTGCCCTCAGGACCCAGCACCTCATGGCATGAAGAACAGCCTATCCAGAACCTTCCAACTCTGCATCCTGAATCAAGACCATCTTGTCTCCTCTGTCTACTCCTTTGCCCTGAAAATGTGAGCCAGCTCCTCTGCTCAGACACAGGCTGCAGAAAATGACTCCAGCCATCATGAAGAAACTTAAACGAAGAGAAGACTGTCGGTCGACACATTGGTGTGAATCCAGCCGACCTCCCCCACCAACAAAGAGGGGGGGGAGAATTGAAGCAAGAGCACAGAGACTATACTGTGGAGAGGAGAGACAGCCAGAGAGAGACTGAGATGGAGCCATGTCAACTAGAGATGTTCAGAGACGACCAAAGATGTCCAGAGCTGTCCAGAACTGAACTGTTGTAATTAATCATTCATCCTTTAAACTTTTGTTTAATCATTCATTCCATTTTGTTCAAGATGAGTCAATCCCATGTTTTCACCATCAATCTTCCTCTATTCTAGTTTTTATTTTCTATTTTATTATTTCTGTTAGTAGCCTGGTCATTTAGTTTGTCAAACGAATCATTTATTATTAGTTATTTTCTTTTACAGTAGTAGTCTGGTTATAGTTTGTCAAATAAACATCTCATTTATAAAGAACTTGGTTATTCGATTTGTGTGTGTAAATAAAGCAATTGAATCACTCTGTAGCACCCTGAGATTAAGAGACTCTATTAATTAATGTCAAATTCACAAGTTTTCCCTGTTTTAGCAAAACTGGGTGGTGCCCTGATAATTTCTACTATTAAAGGCAATTTTTGGTTAATGATCAATAACTTAAAGATATTGTTCATAAATACATAATTTGATGTTAACTAATGATTGACCAATCTGCTCTACACTATTTATGCTACACTCAGTACAATTTTTGGATCCTGATTGAGATCTCATCAGCATCTCATTTTGCCTGCAGAAGGGATATTCGGACCAATCCTTTCTCCAAGAACAGGGAAGAACCTCCGCAAAGCGCTCTCTTTTCTGAGCCGACTTTGCCGTCTCCTCCGCTACTGCGAGGACTCGCCTACTATTGACCCTACAGCCCATTTGTAATGGAACGCCGCCTGTTTGATGTGTTCATTTACTGCATGCTGCTTGTGTTTTAATTTTCAAATTTATTGATTGTGTTCCCTTCACCACATGAAGTTAGTCTTCTGTCAGCTGTTGCCAAAAAGCCAATAACCATAATTTTATTGGTTAAAAGACCAGTTTCAGACTGGTGAGCACCAGCCTGATGGCTTGATTTTTGTGAAAAGAGCAGTTATTGCGTCTTTCCACGGTGATTTGGATTTCTTCCTTTTACGCATGCTAACGTGCTGTTCCTCCTCTCTTTCTACTAATGCACACTCGACACGCACACACGTGTGCCTCTTCAAGTATTATTGGTCATTGATCATTATTGTTTTGATTAAATGAAGTCTATTGTAATTTAACAAGCAGTTGTCAGTGACTGGTTGTGTATCTTTAATATTAGTATAGTATATATATATACTATTAGTGTAGTATTTAAATATTGACATTTAAGGTTAAACTCTTTCCCTTGAGACTGTAATAACAAATTGATTATTGTTCTCTGTTTACAGGGTGGTGCCTCGTTCCTCTCTGTATATTAATAGCTTATATTATATTTTCGTTAAAATTATAAATATTTTAATAATTTTGAACAATCAAATTTGATTTGTACCAGTTCCCAACAAATGGTGCCCCGTGTGAGGGTTTCCAATACCAGCTTTATTGCAATATTTGTGCATAATGATCAAGCATTAAGTTTTTGTTGTTATTAATCTTTCAAAGAAAACAAAAACAAAAAACCTAACCTCTAGATTTTGTTTTGCATTAGGATTTATAAGTATATTTTGTTGCTATTTGTGCAAGCTGCTAAGCATAACGTCAGTTGCAGTGTGAGTTGCTTCAGTGTGTAGTAGTGGTTAGTGCGGTTAAATAACAGTTGATATTTTTTTTTCAGATCTCTGATAGTCTAATACAGCTATTACTCACCAAACTTGTTGAAGTCACCTCACTAACATCCTGACAGGATAGACTGTAGGACAGAAATTTGCTTTGAACACTTTCACTTTACTGAACAAGTAAAATGAGCAGCCAAAAGCCCCATACACCCGGAGCTGATGCTCCCCAGGAGTCAGACGACCCAGGCCTGCAAGATGCCTGCTGGCTCTCGACAAAGGCAGTCACATTTCCTCTCCTCTCCTCCCCTGACCTTCCCTGCTTCTGCTCCTTTCGCCTTGTCTATTGTCTTATACTGAGGGAGACTCTCTCTGCCTTGCTCTTCAAACTCAAATCAAATCATAGATTTGATCAACTTGGTCTCTTAACGCAATTGTCATCATCTTCTCGACGAGAAGCCCCACTAAGCTGCCCGGCATGATTGAAACGGTGGGCAGAGCTGTCGGCACTCAGACTGTGACTATGAGTCACAATATGGATAACATGGTGGAGAAGCTTACGGCTTTGCAAAGGCAGATGGATCGTTTTGGAGACCAGAATGGACATAGAGAGCCTCTGTAAATTGGAAACTCGACCTAACCTAAAAAATCTCAATATTATCTGCTTTTGGCCTGCCTCGACTGGCACTGGCCTTGGCCAAGGCCGCTGCTGGAACAACTCCCCTGGAAGAACGTGGCAATGGGATACTCTTTCATTCCTTCCCCCATCACCCAGACGCCTGCTGATTATTGACTCCGTCTGGAACCAGATCAAGGCCGTTTCCATGGCGAATGCTGTGTTATCGCTATTGCGAACTGAGACTCTGATTGTGGTGCCGGATGAGGCGACTCTCCAGGCCTACAATACACAAGCTACATTGACACACACACACACACACTCACATTCACACACATTCATACACATTACACATTTCACATCTCCTCCCCCCATCCAACGCCTTCGCTGCTTATTACCACCATTCGTGTAGGCGAGTGTGGCATCGCGCTTATGGCTGCAGCCGGCTGGCAGCCTGCCCACACTGGACTATCTCCAGCTTCCCCTTTCCTCCCCTGTTGCTAGTCATGAGTTTTTCATGTTGTCAATGTATTGATTATGTGCTTGTGTTGCTGAAGTATTTTTTTTACTGTTCTCACACTGTGTTTCCCTGTATACCCACTGTGTCATATTGTTTGTATGTAATGTATGTATGGTTGATGGCTAATTTCGCTGGTTACTTGTGATCAGTGACAATAAAGGCTTTCTGATTCTGATTCTGAGTGAATTTCTCTGTGAGATTAATAAAGTATCTATCTATCTATCTATCTGAGCTGCCAGTCTCCTTAATCTCTCTTTGGAGGAAAGATATAATCTTAATAGCTATAGCACTAGTACCTGCGATATAAACTCGAGGAGCTAGTTAGCTATACAAACAACCCACCCGGGAAACCACAGCGGCTGGTCATAGACCTGCTTGGTGAAATAATGCTCCTGTATCACCGGAAAGTGCAGTTATGAACGGCAGAGTTTAAGAAAGAGCTCACCAAGCTGCAAAACAGCTATCAAGACGTGCAGTGCAGCAATACAGACTTGAAACAAAAGGTTCTAGATTGCAAAATTGAAATCATCTGGAAAAATGAGGAGCATGACATGCTCATGGAAAAAATGAGTTGCTGCAAAAGAGAAATTGGCTCATGCAGTCAGAGCTCTTAGCTGTTGTGCAAGGGCATGAAGAAGCCCAGGGCAGCCAGGTAAGTAAATCTAATGATCTATTTGCTAAGGAAAACACACCTGGGGACACTTCTGACAGTGTAGAAAGCAAACCCCTCGACACGATGAGTCAGACTCAGATAAAGGTAAGCTCAATCAATCCCAGTGAATCTGAGCAGCTACATGTCAAACTTAAAGCCTCTCAACAGGCGGAAAAGCCAGTCTGTCCTCGACAGTGCAGTCACTGGTTTACATACATCAGATCCTTACATCACCTTCGAGCACCTCTTTAAGTCCGTTAATGTCAGGGTGCAACGGAGTTCTTGACCTAGTGTACAGTGATTCAATTGCTTTATATACACACACACAAGACTGTGGAGCATTTACTATTCTGAATGTAAGTTTAGTATTTTATTGTTCAGTATTATTAAGTTTGTTAGATTAAGCTCTAAATTCAGGATATTTAATTTACCGTCTAATCATCAAACTCTGAGGATGTATATGCAGTATATCACCATTCCTGGATAGATGAGATGGAGGAGTGGCTGCAGGTTCTGTCTGGATCTGCTGGATCTCTGCTCTCTCACCTGTGGCTCTTTTGGACATCTGTGGACATCTCTGGTAGCTTTGGACATCTTGGACAGCTCTGGACAGCTCTGGACATCTTGGGTTGGCATGGCTCGGCTGACATTGTTTCCATTTCAGTCTCTCTCTGTCTCTCTCTTTTCTTTACAGCATAGGCTCTGTGCCCTGTTTCAATTCCCCCCACCGAGGAGGTCATGGCGGCGTCTCTATCAGTGGATTCACTCCTCTTCCCTCTTCCCAGCATGTGGGAGAGGGAGAACAGAGAAGCAGTGCAGAAGAGGAGAGACCAGCACTTGACTAACTGAGGGACCGAAGAAGAGCAGAGACAGCGCTCAGACCAGCTGAGGCTTGTTATGGTCGTTGTTGAAGGTCCAGTGGGGTGTGACCACTCCCCATCCAACAAGTTAGCTGAAATGATATTCTTTTAACTTATTTAATGTTAATACTGCTGTGTCTTAATAATTTCTCTATTTGAAAGCTCTCTCTCTCAGCTGTAAAACTAAACCAAGCAACCTATAGTAGGAAACCACAGAACACAACTTGACCAATTGAATTGAAATTAATCAACAAATTAACCAACACAGATGAGCCATGATATCAGAACATGTAGGAAGATGTACTAGACTTAATCCGCAACCAATCCCACATGTCACATTTGGTCTTTATCAGAAGAAGGAAAAGGAAGAGGATCTGTGTGGAGACTGACCTTTGACATTGTAACGGTGATGCTTATATGACAGTAGCTGAGGAATTAAAGCACAGTTGATGATTAAAATCTTAATGTTCTGTTCCAGGCAGGGAGAAAGGAAGAGGCCACATTAAGCTTTGGATTTGTCTGTCAGGATGAATGCAGGAATGTGGGGGCAATAAACCCCCCCTTCCTAGGGTATGTCCTGGAGTTCCTTCGGTCAGAGAGGAGGAATTGGTCTTATCTGTTTATTCTGCCAGTCATAAAACTTAAGCCTTTAGCACTTAGGTGCCACAGATGGATTTTCTGGGGAGATACTCAGAAATGAGAAGAGTTAAGTTCATTATTTTATGTGGTAGTTTGTGTTTTTTGTGCTTTTATTTTGGTGGTTTAGTTCTTGGAGTTGTGCTGTCTTGTTTTGTCTTGTGTGGTTTTGTTCCCGGTGGCTCCCTTCCCCCCACGGTGCTGAGGAGTAATTGTACACACCTGCATCAGATTGGATCATCAGACCATCTACTTAAGACCTGCAGTGACACTTCTCAGCGCCAGAGTATCCAGTTATCCTCCGTGGTAGCAGCTTGGCTTTTTTTCAGCGATTGTAAGTTTTCTCATGCACCCTCCAGTGAATGTATATTTACCCGTGTCTCTCTTCTCCTGTTTTTTCCAGTGCCTCCCGTCGCTCTCACAGCCCAGCACTCACCCTCGTGTCTTCCTCTCACTTGTGGACCTTTTTTGAAACTCTCACCTGCTTTTTGTGAAATAAACCTTTGTACTCACCTGTACCGCTTCCACTCCTGGGTCCTCCTTCTCTCACACGCCACAGAATATTCTGGCCAAAGCATGGACCCAGCGGATCTGGATCCCATCAGGACGGCCCTCTCCCGGCAGGGAGCCCTGCTTGGTCAACATGAGGACATGTTAAAAGGAGTTTTGGAAGCTGTTCAAGCCCTCTCTCGACAGGTCTCCACCCTCGCCAATCAGGGTTTTCCCCCGGAGAACAACTCAGCTACGTCCTTGCCGGCTTGCACAGCCCCACTTCCGCCCGCTCCTGTGATTTCCCCCTGGCGCCTCGTTTAAAGAGCCTTTCGTTCCAGCCCCCAAGCCCTTCTCTGGTGAGGTCGGAGAGGCTAACAAGTTCATCCTCCGTTGCTCACTGGTTTTTGATCAGCAGCCCCTGAGTTACCCCTCTGACAGGTCCCAGATAGCTTATTGTATCAACCTACTGCAAGGTAGAGCCGCAGACTGGGTTACAGCTCTCTGGGAGCAGTGGTCCCCTGTGTTGTCCTCCTTTGCTAACTTTTCCAGTGAATTGTGTAGAATTTTTTGACCACCCCCGGCAGGCTCAGGAGTCCGTTAAGAGACTGCTCACTATCTCCCAGGGTAATAGATCAGTTGCTGACTTTTCCATCGATTTTAGAGTAGCGGCAGCTGAGAGCGGGTGGGGGGAACGCGAGTTAAAAGGGGTTTTTCTCTCTCACCTGTCCAAACTACTAAAAGACAAGTTGGCATCCCTCGAAGAGCCGGACACGTTGGAGTCCGCTATCTCCATGGCCATTCGCCTTGATAACAGACTTAGGGTGAGGCAGAGGGAGAAGCTCCGGTCCCGTCCCCCTAGTCTACGACCCCCTGTCCTCGCCTCTACACACCTGGCACTTCCCGCTCCTCCTGTTGTTACACCGGTTCCCCCACCCTCCAACCCCTCCTCTGAGGAGCCCATGCAGCTAGGTCGCGCCCGTCTTCTCCCCAGTGAAAAACAGCGTCGCATCAACCTGCATCTCTGTATCTACTGCGGGCAGGCAGGTCACTTCCTGTCCTCCTGTCCCCAGACGCCAAAAGAGAAGACTCACCAGTGAGAGGGGACGTCCTGGTGAGTCACACTTCCACCGTTCCCGAGTCCCCAGCTAGACTCCTGCTGCCCTCCTGTCTTCTCTGGGGAGGGGATTCGCTCCCCCTTTGTGCCCTTATTGACTCCGGTGCTGATGACAGTTTCCTCACTGACGAGCTGGTCGCCCAGTTGAATATTCCCCTCGAGCCGTTACCTACCCCTAAGAAAGTTACAGCCCTCGACGGCAGGCTCATCTCCCTGGTTAAGTTTTGCACTCCCCCAGTAACCCTCGTTATTTCAGGTAATCACCGTGAGACCCTTCAACTATATGTTATTCCTTCGCCTCATGCCCCCCTGGTGTTGGGTCTCCCCTGGCTCTCTCTTCACAACCCACAGATCGACTGGAAAGCATCCCGTGTCGTCAACTGGAGCCCCCACTGCCATTCCCACTGCCTACGGTCAGCCCATCCACCTCAGCAGCATATTCCACTGTCACCTCCTCCGCCCGATCTCTCGCTAGTCCCACCTGAATACCACGACTTGGCCCCCGTGTTCAGTAAGGAGCTGGCCTTCACTCTCCCTCCCCACCGCCCCTACGATTGTGCCATAGATCTCCTTACGGGGGTGCCGCTTCCCTCTAGCCGCCTGTACAATATCTCCCGCCTTGAGAAGGAGGCCCTGGAGACATATATCCAGGACTCCTTGGCAGCTGGACACATTTGGCCCTCCTCCTCTCCTCTGGCTGCAGGGTTTTTCTTTGTCAAGAAGAAAGAGTCCTCTCTCCGCCCCTGCATTGACTTCTGAGGTTTAAATGAGACCACCGCTAAAAATAAGTACCCTCTCCCTCTCATCGACCCATCTTTCGAGCCACCTTGTTTCTAAGCTGGACCTCAGGAATGCCTACCACCTCATCCAGATAAGAGGAGAGAATGAATGGAAAACAGCGTTAAACACCCCCCTTGGCCATTTTGAGTACCTGGTTATGCCCTTCGGGCTCACTAATGCCCCTGCCGTCTTCCAGGCTTTCATCAACGACGTGCTTCGTGACATGCTCCACCGGTTTGTTTTTGTCTACCTCGACGATATTTTGATTTTTTCTCGATCCCTCGAAGAACACCAACAACATGTTCGTTTGGTACTCTAGAGACTGCTCGAGAATAAACTCTATGTCAAACCCGAGAAATGTGAATTTCACGCCTCCTCTGTCAGCTTCCTGGGATACATAATCGCTAAGGGGCAGCTACAACCTGATCCGGCCAAGATCTAGGCCGTGGCCAGCTGGCCAACTCCCGCCACCCGTAAAGAGCTCCAGCGCTTCCTGGGCTTTGCCAACTTTTACCAGAGGTTCATACGGGACTACAGCAAAGTAGCGGCTCCCCTTACTCGACTCACATCCCCCAGCGCTCCTTACCTGTGGATCCCAGAAACGGATCAGGCCTTCTCTCGCTTGAAGGAGCTTTTTACTACTGCCCCCCATTCTCAAACACCCCGACCCCTCTCTCCAGTTTGTTGTCGAGGTGGACGCCTCCGACACTGGTGCAGGTGCAGTGTTGTCCCAGCGGGACCCCCAGACCAACAAGCTCCATCCCTGTGCGTTCTTCTCTTGCCGTCTCTCTCCGACTGAAAGAAATTATGATGTTGGAAACCGTGAGTTGCTGGCTGTGATTTGGGCTCTTCAAGAGTGTAGGCACTGGCTGGAGGGCACGACGGTCCCCTTTTTAATCTGGACTGATCACAAGAACCTCGCTTACCTCCGCTCAGCAAAGAGGCTGAATCCCCGCCAGGCCAGATGGGCACTTTATCTGAGCAGTTTCAACTTTTCCCTGTCTTACCGCCCAGCTTCTCTTAACACCAAACCTGCGCTCTGTCCCGTATTCACGCCGTTCCCTCCGACCGTGAAGCCCCAGACCTCATCCTGTCTCCCAACTGCGTTGTGGGCATGGCCACCTGGGAAATCGAGTCTGTGGTCCGGGAGGCCCAGATCCACCAACCAGATCCCGGCACAGGTCCCCCAGACCGGAAGTTTGTTCCGGATGTAGCCCGTACCCAAGTTCTCCAGTGGGCTCACTCTTCAAAACTCACCTGTCACCCTGTGTCACGATCTGTTATCTATTTTTGTCTCGTGCATACATGTTGTCTTGTCAATTCCTGTTTTATTTTGAAGTAACTGTGTTTTCCCTCTCGTTTCAGATTCACACTTCCCCTTCCTCCTGTTTCCTGCGTTTTGTGATTGTCTGACCTCGCCCTAATTGTCTCCACCTGTTCCCCATCACCTCGTGTATAAATAGTCCAGTCTTCCCGTCTCGTTGCGTGATCGTCATGTTCCCTGTGTCCGTGTGTTCATCGCTCCCTCGTTTGCCTTGCATGTCTTCCAGCTTTCTTGTATCTCCTGAGGTAATTTTGATTTGTAGTTTTGATAGCCTGTTCTTTTGATTACACTAGATGAATCCTCTGCGGCGTAGATCCTAGTTGTACCCCTTTAGTTTGTCACCCTTGGTTAGTCCCCCTTAGTCCACAAGAAGAATCCTCTTCTGAGTAGATCCTTGTGTGTTTTTCTTGTGTTACGTTATTCCCTGTTTTGAGATAATTCCCTCCTCTAGTGTAGAGTTGTAGGTGTCCCCTTTTATTTCCTTAGTTTCCCTTCTCCTAGTTACTTTAGTCGTGTCTCCCTCCCCCTAGCGCCCCTCGTAGTTTCCCTCCTTTTTCTAGTACTGTGCTTAATGCGTAATTTTCATAGTCAACTAAGTCAGCATTCCCTCTTTTGGTTTGTAGGTAATGTTAATGGTTTTCCCTCTCAGCTTTGAGAGTGGGTTTTGATTTCTTCCCCGTTAATAGTTGAGCGTAGAGAGAGTAGGGCTTCCCTGGACGCACGCCTCCACCTGCCCGGTGGCGCGTGGCCGTGCTCCACCTCCCCGCTGGAACATTGTGCTCGTTTGCCTAGTCTCTTTGAATAAAAACTTGGTGAGAACTGTACAAACTGTGTGTGAGTCGTGCATCTGGGCTCCTGGCTATGGATCCTTGTCACCCTGGTTTTCAACGTACCCTCCAGTTCCTCCTTCAGACCTTCTGGTGGCCCACGATGTCCCAGGACACCCACAGTTTTGTTGCTGCCTGCTCCATCTGCACCCGGGGTAAAGCTTCCCATCAACCCCCTGCTGGTTTGCTGCGCCCCTTGCCCATTCCTACCCGGCCCTGGTCCCACATTGCCTTGGACTTCATCACCGGTTTGCCTCTATCAGAAGGTAATACAGTCATCTTCACTATCATTGATCGTTTTTCTAAATCCGTTCACTATGTGCCCCTCCCTAAGTTATCCTCGTCTCTGGAGACTGCCCGCCTCCTGGTTACGCATGTCTTCCGTCTGCACGGAATTCCCTCTGACGTGGTATCGGATCGGGGTCCCCAGTGTGCTTCCCAGGTTTGGAGGGAGTTTTGCAAGGCGGTGGGCGCCACGGCGAGTCTGTATTCAGGTTACCACCCCCAGACTAACGATCAAACAGAGCGGGCCAACCAAAACCTGGAGTCAGCGGTACGCTGCGTTGCGGCGCACCATCCGGCATCCTGGAGCTCTCACCTCCCGTGGATTGAATATGCCCACAACTCCCTCACCAGCTCAGCTACAGGTATGTCCCCCTTGATGTGTTGCCTGGGCTACCAACCACTCCTTTTCCCTGAACAGGAGGTGGCCGCGGCCAAATGGTGTGGTTGTCCTCTTGTGATCTCCCCCTGGATGTTGAGTCACGCAAGCTCTCCCCCTGTTTTGTTGGTCCCTTCAAGATTCTCAAAGTCATCAATCCTTCTGTGGTTAAACTCCAACTCCCCGTGTCCATGAAAACCCATCCCTCCTTCCATGTGTCCCTCCTGAAACCAGTTCATTCCACTGACCTATCCCCTCCAGCCATCGCCCCTCCACCCCCCCGGCTCATCGACGGCCACCCAGCCTTCTCCGTTTCCCGTATTCTGGATGTCCGCCCCCGGGGTAGGGGTTTCCAGTACCTTGTTGACTGGGAGGGGTACGGCCCAGAGGAGCGCTCTTGGGTCTCCAGGGCCCTCATCCTTGACCACAACCTGCTACAGGACTTCTACGCGGCCCACCTGGACAAGCCCAGTAGAGCGCCAGGAGGTGCTCGTTAAGGGGTGGGTACTGTGATGGTTTGTGTTTTTTGTGCTTTTATTTTTGTGGTTTAGTTCTTGGAGTTGTGCTGTCTTGTTTTCTCTTGTGTGGTTTTGTTCCCGGTGGCTCCCTTCCCTCCACGGCGCTGAGGAGTAATTGTACACACCTGCATCAGATTGGATCATCAGACCGTCTACTTAAGACCTGCAGTGACACTCCTCAGCGCCAGAGTATCCAGTTATTCTCCATGGTAGCAGCTTGGCATTTTTTCAGCGATTGTAAGTTTTCTCATGCACCCTCCAGTGAATGTATATTCACCCGTGTCTCTCTTCTCCTCTCTGCCTCCCGTCGCCCTCACAGCCCAGCACTCACCCTCATGTCTTCCTCTCACTTGTGGACCTTTTTTGAAACTCTCACCTGCTTTTTGTGAAATAAACCTTTGTACTCACCTGTACCGCTTCCGCTCCTGGGTCCTCCTTCTCTCACATGCCACAATTTTATGCTCATTCATATGCTACACTGGACTCCATCTCCGCCACGGAGAAGTTGTCCTCGCTGTTATAGCGACCTGAGAGATGATGAAGATTCTAGTGATTCGGATGGCTCATACTTCCAAGAACAAGGCATGCATACTCCTCAGCTAGAGGACTATCTTAGGGAAGTTTAACGCTGTCTTTGTCACCTTCCTCATGCCTCTTTGTCAGAGACACCTAAGCTGGTCTGGAAGACCATGACTAGAAGCATCCATATGTTCATAGAAGCACTTATACCAGCGGTCAGAGACCACTACACTGACCTCTGTAAAGCCCTGCGGGAGGAGTACTCCCTTTACACGGGCCAAACTTCTGCCACCCAAAACACCTTTGCGATCATGCCAAGGAAGCAGGAGTGTCCAACAGACTATTACAGGTGCTTAAGAGCTGCATACTTCCAGGGACATAGCACCCCAGTAACGGAGGAACAGCAGCCGTTCAAGTCTCTGTTCCTGCATAATCTCCATGAGAGTGTGCATTTTGATGTCACCATGCATTGTAGATCAAATGCCCTCTGTATTAGAAAGTATGCACAGCTGGCAATGGAGACACACTCTCCTCCTGTGAGAAGGCACAATGAAGACACCAGAGTCCTTGGGATTCAGGTCTCAGGAAGTGTCAACTCTGCACTTGAGGACAGCAAAATATCTCCTGCTGGAATAAATGTCAGAGTCCTGGGATTCAAGTTTCAAGAAGTGTCAACCTGGGGCTCAAAAGCAGTGAAATGCCTCTTGCCAAAGTAAATGCTCGATCCACACCCAAAGAATGTTGCCCACCAAGCCAGCAGGGTAGGCAACAGAATCAGGGAGGTCAGAAACAATTCAACTTTCAAGCTCAGAACCAAGGCCATTTCCGGGGTCAGAACAACAGCCACTTTCAGGGTCAAAACCAAGACCACTTTCAGGGTCAGAACCAAGGCCATTTCCTGGGTCAGAGCCAAGGCTACTTCCAGGATCACAACCAAAGCTATTTCCAGGGTCGCAACCGGCCTAAACAAACAACAGGGTTTGAACAAAATCCAAAGCAAGGAGGTAAGTTTGGAGGAAAGACCACAAGAAGCAGGAAATAGAGCTGCTCCAGAAATGCTTGATGAAAGCAGTTCAGCAGTTTGAAAAATTCAGGGGCCCACCAGGGCAGCACCCATCAAAGGAACCTGACACTGAACCTCCACAAACATGACTAGGCCACCCTCCTTCTCCTTCCACTGCCAAGTTTTACTTTGTGCGTAAGGGAAGAGAGACCAATGCGCTCCCTGAGAGCGCCATGCCTATTGACCCACATTCTTCAGTCTTGACCTTCTTTGGTGATCTTGTCCATAAGGGCAACACCTGTCGCACCTACACCTCAGTACACCCTTGCCTTGTTTGACTCTGGTTTTGAAATCAGTCTGACAGGGCTGTGCAGAACCTTTGGAGGGGCAGGGGCTCAAATTTAAAGAAGATGGAACGAAATTTTCAAACAGCATATCAACTTTATTTAAAACAAAATTTTCTACAGAATTGACAATGTCTATCTGACTTAGAGAAATGCTTAGTGCCAAAATTTTCATACTGTATCTACTGATGCAATAACATGAACATATAGTTGATGTTAATAACAAGACATGTCAGATAGTTCTTGTTAAATCTGAAGTGAAAATTATTTCAACCTGTGGTGTTCTTTTTAACTCAGCTGGTCAGAGATCCACTGCCTTTTGCTGCCTCCCACAGCTCCTTCTCCCTCTGCTTTTTTTTCCTCTCTTTAGTAGGCATCATTGCGCTGCAGAATTCACTATAATGTTGTTTAGGATAATGCATACAAAGGCTAGAAGAGATACACACAATTTAACAGTGTAAACTACAACTTGTTTTTTTTTCATTAGCCTATAAAGCTTTAGATTTATCGGGATCATTATTTCTTCTTTTGAATAAATTTACACTATTTTTCGTTTCGTCAGACATAAAAAATTTTAGGAGATGTTCATTTAGCTGCTTGACAGTTTCGACCAAACTCCCGTCTTCCTCAGAAGCGTCATCCGAAGTGCTGCTGACATGTCATTTAATAACTGGCCGATCCACGGACCTATCAGAGTCCGTGAGCTGGCGGTGTGCCCCCGCCGTCCGATGGAGGAGGGAATCCCAGGTATGCAAGAGGGTGTACGCCCCCTCATCCCGGTTGATGGTCCTGTCTGCCCGCTTCCTGATTTCTATTGATTTCAAAACCAGAATCAAACAAACAAAAAAAAAAAAACAAGAAGAGGGAAAAAGAAAGGCATGAAAAACACACACCAATAACTGCTGAAAAAAACACAGACATCATAACCATTCCATAGATCCGGGGGATAAAAGAACCAGTACAACGAGTTATGAAAACACATCACATCAATACAGCAATAAAACCACATAAAAAAACTCAGCTCCTGGTCCATCCAAAGAATAAAATAGGACCTGATAAAAAATGCAACGTAATCTACGAAATACCGTGCAAAACATGCAACAAAACATACATCGGGGAAACAGGACGACAATTTGGCACAAGGAAAACAAAACATCAGAAAGAGTGTGAACGGGAGACGGGGGAGATTCACCAGGACTCAAAAAGAAAAAGCAGAACAGGAGAACTTAAAATCGGCCATTACAGATCACTGCAGGAGAAACAAACATATCATGGACTGGGACAAGGGCAGGATCATCTCATCAGAGTGTAATAAATTCAAATGTTGGATTAAGGAAGCAATAGAAATCAGGAAGCGGGCAGACAGGACCATCAACCGGAACGAGGGGGCGTACACCCTTTTGCATACCTGGGATTCCCTCCTCCATCGGACGGCGGGGACACACCGCCGACCCAAGGACTCTTGATAGGTCCGTGGGTCGGCCAGTTATTAAATGACACGTCAGCAGCACGTCAGATGACGCTTCTGAGGAAAACCGGAGTTCGGTCGAAACTGTCAAGCAGGTAAATGAACATCTAAAATTTTTTATGTCTGAAGAAACAAAAAATAGCATAAATTTATAAAGCTTTAGTCATCAGAACCCAAGCTGGTATTTTGTTTTTTTGTTTTTTTTTTCAAATTAGTAAATTCTATGGCATTATGCTATTTAAATGATGGTGGTGGGATAGGCTATTGTATGATTTTGCAATTTGGAAAATAGCCTAATACAGTATATGTAGTGATAAATGAATAATGAATAAATTTCATGAATTTTCTTATTTATTCATTATATATCAAGAACAATGGGCATAAGTAGCAGACAGGGCTGTCACACATTTTCCTCATTGCTTGGTTCTGAAAATTCAACACTGTGTGTACATCACTGTCAGAGTTGTCGACTCACTGTGGTGTTCACGTTACGTGACTCTCTCCTTCCTGGTCAGAGTTTTAAGAGGTTCACAATTCAAGACTCTCTATTCAGCAGGCATGTCAGACTGCCGCATTGCTGTCCAGTCAGCCTCCTCTCGTTAATTCCTTAATAAATGAACTGCTCATTGTTTTCTAATTGCACAAACGATCACTGTTTACAGTGATCACTGACAGGAGCTTTCCTTTTTCCACAAAGTTTATTGAAGAACATCATTTATTAAACTAGTGGGATAAAGAAAATGTCTGCAGCATTTTTTCTATATTTCACTGTAAATATGAGTGACAATATAAATGAATATATGGACAGATTGTCTTCCAAACACTAGAACAAAGCCTCTTCTGCCATCTTTGAAGATGGAATTCAGTAGTTTCATTGATCACTGCAAACACGTGAGCATTTGAACACTTGCCAGGAATTAGTGAAAGGAGGCTGACTGGCATGCCGTCAACAGCGAGCTTTACAGGTAGCGATGTCAGCAACATCAATGATCAGGGGCCGCTAGGTATTTCAATTTACACACAAAAAAATGTTATTTTTGTAAATTTATTAAAATCCACAATTTATTAATGAGACAATTGTCTAAATGTTACAATTTTTAAAAATCCAAAACACACACAAATCAAATAACCAAGTTCTTTATAAAATCAGATGTTTATTTGACAGACTACATGACCAGACTACTTGCAGAAAACGAATAATAAATGATTAATTTGACAAAGTAAATGACCAGACTCCTAACAGAAATGATGACAGATGACAGATGAATAAATGGCAATAATTCAATGTGACCATAATAGAATAAATGATTAAACACAAAAGAAAGACTGATCAAGAAATAAATGATATTAACCAGTTAGATTCAGAGAATGATATCTGTCAACCAAATTAAGAGTTGTATTGTTGTTAACAACATCTAGTTTAGGGTTTGTGCACCGTTCAGCAGTTGAGAGTTTAAGAGGCATCAGAGAAGATTATGGAGCAGTATTCTGAATCTAAGTTTTAGAACTTTATCATTCAGTATTACTAAGTTTTCTAGATTATCTCTAAATTCGGTCAGTTAATTTAGTATCTAATCATCAAACTCTTTAATATCTGAAGATGTACAGCTTCACTTGTAGATAAATGGAAGGTGTTGTGGAATGAGGAGTGATGCAGGTCCTGTCTGGGCCTCGGTCACTTGAATCAGCTGGATCCCACGGAGGCGACTTCGGCTTGAGTTGCTTCATCACTAGTGGCTCTCTGTCTCTCTCGGGCATCGGTGGTCATCTTTGGACATCTGTGGACATCTCTGGACAGCTGTGGTTGACATGACGCAGCATGAATTGTTTCCATCTCAGTCTCTCTGTCTCTCTCTTTTCTGTGTAGTGAGTCACTGTGCCCTTTCTTCACCCTCCCTCTCGAAGCTGGAGGGTCTGCTGGCATTACACCAGTTCAATATGTCTCCTGTAGATAGTCTTTTCTTCTTCTGAAATTTCTTCATAGAAGCTGAAGTCTTGAAGTGCAGTATCTTTGTGTGTTAATGAAGGATCATGTGTAAGGAACTGTGTTTTATTTTCCCAAAATTTGAATACAATTTGATTCCATTAGATATGAGTTGGCTAGTTTGGTTTATAGAGAGAGATAGACAAGTAAGCTGGGAAAATACGGGTGAGAAACAGGGGCCTCATGTATCAATATGTGCATGGCGTATATACTGAGAGCTGGCATATGCTGTAATCCAGAAAGTGGCGTACAAAAAGCCAGATTTATCAAACAGTGTGAATGCCATAATCCATGCAGCTTCCCTTGATACATCCCAATCAGCGTGGAACTGAGCGCACATGTCGGCGTCGCGGACTCCTCCCTCACCACACCCATAAATACATATGCAAATTCATTTAAATAGGCTCCATGCTGGGGATGTCCTCATCACCAGAGGAGAAACGTCAGGGCGTAGCCACGATCACCCGAGTTAAAAACACAGGATTAGATACCACATGTGCTGAACTAGATGGATCACACTGATAGATGATAATCGGTGATGCACACATGCAAACCATGAGTCAGGGAGAAGACTGATGACCAGTCAATATTTATTCCAGCCGTCCATGCCCGCCTGCGGCATGCCTGCCTGCAGTCCGTTCTCACCATGCTTTTATTTAGGATGTATGAATCGCCTGTTGACAGCACAGTGGTGTAGTGGTTAACACTGTCGTCTCACAGCAAGAAGGTACCTGGTTCGAATCCCGGGCTCGGGGCCTTTCTGTGTGGAGTTTGCATGTTCTCCCCGTATCTGCGTGGGTCCTCTCCGGGTACTCTGAAGTATACAATAATTTTGTTTTTGAGGAGGAAGAAGACCGCTTAAAGTTAGGTACTGTGCTAGCCAATTTTGAAGCTTATTGTTCTCCTAAAAAAACGAGACACACGAAAGAGTTTTGTCACAGACCTCAAGATAAAGGCACAGTCATGCAATTTCGGCACTCTCAAAGACTCAATGATCAGGGATCAGATCATGTTTGGCATCGAAGATATGAAAGTTAGGAAAAGACTGCTAAGAGAAACTTAACTGAAGCTAGAAGAAACAGTGAACATATGCCATTCAAGCGAACTTAGCAAAAAGCATGTGCGGATGTTCAGTGAAGCAGCAACTAACAGTGTGAATGTGAAAAAAAAAAAAAAACAGCAGACGTTGGTTGTCCAAGCTGCACGCTCGTCAAGGAAAGGCTAGTGGACAGAAAATGGGGCAATTCCAGTGCAAATGGTGCGGCACACAGCACAAGCCAAGAGAATGTCCTGCCTTCGGCAAACAATGCGGCAACTGCCAGGGCAAGAACCACTTTGCCAAACAGTGTTTTTCAAAAAGAAAAGAGAAACAGAAAGGAAAAATCTGTGAATGTTGTGGAAGATCCAGATTTAGATGACACATACTTTGTTGGCATGGTGAGCTGTGAAGAAGAACCAAAAGCACAAAAAAATGCTGTTAAAGCAGACAAATGGATAGCACCATTGCAAATAAATGAGACTATAATCACACTGAAGCTGGACACTGGTGCAAAAGCAAACTTAATCAGTATGTCAAATGTGAAGGCAATGAGAGAAAAACCAAAAATACAGAAGAAAACACTTGCACTGAAAGGCTACAATGGACAGTGCATCGAGGGCTTAGGCACATGCAAGCTGAAAGTTACAGTCAAAGATAAAGTACATCACCTGCTCTTCTCAGTTGTTGCCGAAGGACTTGATTCACTGCTAGGGGACAAATCCTGTGAAAATCTGGAGCTCGTGAAAAGAGTGTATTGGATCACTACCAGAATAACTGACTCACCTGACTCTGGTGACACGATTGTGCAGAACTTCTGCGAAGTCTTCAGAGGTTTTGGTGTGCTGCCATTCACATACAAAATTCAGCTGAAAGACAATGCACAGCCAGTTATACATGCCACAAGAAGAGTTCCACTGGCACTAAGAGACAGTTTAAAAAAAGAACTGGAGCGGATGACAGTGCTTGGTGGGATAAAGAAGATAGAAGAACCGACAGAGTGGGTCAATTCCATGGTCTGTGTGAAGAAAAAGAATGGAGAGTTGAGGATATGTATGGATCCAAAAGACCTCAATGAAAACATCAAGTGTGAACATTATGAAATACCCAAGCGAGAGGAGATCACCAGCGAGATGGCAGGCGCCAGATATTTCTCCAAACTTGATGTGTCGCAAGGTTTTTGGCAACTTAGGCTGGATGAGAGCAGTACCAAGCTTTGCACTTTCAATACACCCTTTGGACGATATTGCTTTCAGAGGCTGCCCTTTGGAATTATATCCGCCTCTGAGATCTTTCATAGGGCAATGGAACACATAATCGAAAGCCTGGATGGAGTAAGAGCCGATGTCGATGACATAATCATATGGGGGGTCCACAATCCAGCAGCACAATCAGAGACTAACCAATGTCCTGGAGCAAATACAGAAGAATGGATTAAAGCTCAACAAAAACAAATGTCAGTTCGTTGCTCAAGAGATTGTGTTCCTGGGAGACAAGTTCTCAGTTCAGGGCATAAAGCCAGATGAAGAAAAGATCAACGTCATGCTGAACATGCCAAAACCTACAGACAAAGCAGGCGTCCAACGCATCATGGGAATTGTAAACTTCATCGCGAAATTTATACCCAACCTCTAAGCAAAGACAACTTACCTGCGTGAACTCCTCCACAAAGACAACATCTTTGACTGGACAGTCAACCATGACCGTGAGTGGCAAAAGCTCAAAGATGCACTCACTGCCACACCTGTGCTGACATTCTTTGACCCAACCAAGAGAATCAAGGTGTCTACAGATACTTTGAAAGATAGAATTGGTGGAGTACTGCTACAAGCTAAAGGTGAGCATTGGAAACCTGTAGGATATGCATCCAGGTCTATGACAGAGACTGAATGCTGATATGCACAAACTGAGAAAGAATGTCTTGGATTAGTTTTTGGCCTTGAGAAGTTTCACAGCTGCATATAATAATAAATTATAATATATATATATATATATATATATATATATATATATATATATATACAATAATAATCCTAACACTCAAGGACACTTTCCAAGGATAAAATGCAACAACAAAAATATACAAGAATAAAAATACAATAGATAAAAAATTATAGACAACATATATATAAAAATGGTACAATGGAATCAAAGGGAATAAGCAGTCTTAAATAGATGGGTTTTGAGTCTTGATTTGAACAGGGTAGAGAGTCAATATTTCGGATGTCTGGTGGAAGTGAGTTCCAGAGTTGGGGAGCAGAGCGGCTGAAAGCTCTGCTCCCCATGGTGCTGAGACGGACGGGGGGCTTGGCGAGGTGGATAGAGGAAGAAGATTTAAGGGAACGAGAGGATGTGGCAATGAAAATGAGATCTGACAAATATGGCGGAGCCAGGTTATGGATGGCCTTGAAGGTATATAAAAGAATTTTGTACTGTATTCTGAATGTAACCGGGAGCCAGCGTAGTTGCTGTAGGATGGGGGTGATGTGGTAGAATGATGGCGTTTTGGTGATAATACGGGCAGCTGAGTTCTGGACCAGTTGGAGCTTATGGAGAGATTTGTGAGGGAGACCAAAAAGAAGTGAATTACAATAGTCAAGATGGGAGGTAACAAGACTGTGAACAAGGATAGAAGTGGTATGGTCAGTGAGTGAGGGGCGGAGACGGTTTATATTGCGTGGATGGAAATATGCAGACCGTGTAACATTATTAATGTGTGAGTGAAATGATAATGAACCATTGAGGATGACACCCAGGCTGTGGAGCTGTGGAGCTGTCAATGGTGATGGAAAAACTGTCTACTTTGGATAATGTAGATTTAGCACTAACAAGAAGGACTTCAGTTTTGTCACTGTTTAATTTGTGGAAGTTTGCAGTGAACCAGGATTTGATTTCAGAGAGGCAGAGGGAGAGGGAAGGTGGTGGAAGTGTGGAATTTGGTTTGCAGGAAAAGTAGAGCTGGGTGTCATCCGTGAAACAGTGGAAATTAATATTAAATATTAATTTATCATATATGGCCTACCCACCTTCACTGTAGAGACTGACCATCGTCCACCTTTGGCAATCATGAAGAAGAACTTAAATGAAATGTCACCAAGGATACGGCACAAGATAATGAAGATGCAGAGGTATGACATTGAACTCATCTACACACCTGGCAAACACCTCATTCTCGCTGATGCATTGTCAAGAGCACCTGTAAAGGGTTGTGCGAGCGCGACCAAAGAGGATATCCAGGTGCACGTCAACACGGTGTCTGCAATGCTTCCTGTGTCCGACACCAAGACCCAGCAGATCATCGATGAGACAGCTGGAGATCCAGGACTACAGCGTGTGATGGAGAACATGCGGAATGGATGGGCTGCAGGATCCTGTCCACAGTTCTATCACGTCAGAGGTGAGCTGAGTGTAGTTGATGGACTTTTGTTAAAACAAAACAGAATAGTAATTCCAAGTACGCTCAGACAAGAGCTACAGCAGAGAATTCATGAAGGACACCTAGGTGTTCTGGCCTGGACTAAACAAAGACATTGATAAAATGATAATCAGATGTGAGACATGCCAGAAATACAGAAACAAACAAACTAAAGAACCAATGAATGTAACTGATGTGCCAACAGCGCCATGGCACAAAGTGGGAATGGACTTGTTCCACCTGGAAGGAAAGGACTACTTGGTAGTCACTGACTATTTCTCAAATTACCCTGAGATGGCATTACTCTCAAGTACATCTTCTGTGTCATTACATATGCCAAAAAGATCTTCGCTGGACATGGCATTCCACATACAGTAATGAGTGATAATGGACCATGCTTCAATAGCAAAGAGTGGCAAGACTTCGCAAAAGTCTATGATTTCAAGCATGTCACATCTAGCCCACTGTATGCATAGTCTAATGGCAAAGCTGAGAAAGGTGTTCACATTCTCAAGCAACTGTTGAAGAAGGCTTCAGATATTGACTCCGATCCTTACCTGGCTCTACTGAGCTACAGAGCATCACCTCTGGAGTGCGGGTTGTCACCTGCTGAGCTGCTGATGAAAAGAAAGCTCCGAGCAACACTTTCAACCTGTTCAAAGCAAAAGAAACACCTTAAACTGGAACAAAATTTCTTTCTATGACAGTACAGCAGAGCAGCTTCCACCATTGTCTAGGGATGATGCAGTCGGGATTGAAAGTCCTTAAAGATGGACTCCGAAAGCCACTCTTGTTCAAGAGGTCACTCCACAATCCTACACCATGAAAATGACAGAAGGACAGATCATCAGACTGAATCGGCGCAGTCTGTCAGGATCTTAGTGTTTCCTTGTGTTCCCCACCCCTTTGTGGGCGTGTCTTGTCCTCCCTGTCTGTTGTGTGTGTTTGTCTGGAGCTGGGCGGAGCTGGAGTGACCACTCACCTGCACACGATCAGCAATCTGCAATCAAGCCACCTGCCACTCTCCCATGCATATCAGCCTGGTTCAGTTCACCACTCATCGCCAGATTGTCAGCTTACCTCTGTGGTAGAAAGATGCAAATTGGCTCTGTAATCATTTTCAACCTGTTTTGTATCCCTTCCTGCCAATCCTGACTGCACTCTTTGTTCCCAGCTCCTGCCTTTGCCTGCTCTCCACCCGGACCCAAAACAACCACCTCTGCACCACTCCAGTTCCAACTCCAGTCCTAGCTCCAGCAAACCTACACCCATTATAGTCTTTTTCTTTCTTTTTCCCGTAGTTGTGTTGTCTGCATTGTAGGTCCACCTCCCGTCAACCATGACACAGTCTCCTGAAGACACCACAGACAGTTCCAGACCAAGAGCTCAGTCAAGCACAAGCTGAGTCTGAGTCCAACTCTACACACACTACACACTGCAACACAGACATACACACTGAAAATCTAACCAATGCATTTATTCCAGGTGAAATGGTGACAAGAAGATCCACAAGAACAACCTGAAAGAAACCAGAAAGACTTGACCTGTAAAAAAAAAAAATAAATAAATGAAAAAATGAAAAAAGACTTAATGAGCTTTGTTATATGTTGTGTGTTATGGAAACATTAATGCTCAAGTTTAGTCACAGTAATTAGGCATTGTGATTTACAGTAGCTGAGTACTGAGAAATGGGTTGTGTTGCTACTACCAATACTAAGATGAGTTATGCAAGTCAAAAGAAAAGTTTTCTAAGGTAAATGATTAAGAGAAAAACTGATGCCTGTAATGCATTTAGTTTGGTGAGTATCTACTTAAAAAAGGGAGGATGTCATGATATGAGAAATTCTACCTCCTACCACAAGGTGTCAGTAGGGTTCCTTACTTATAAATGGTTAACATGGTACACAGGGCAGATTTAGCATAGACAGGACACAGTAAAGAGGCATGTAAAGAATGCGTTTATGTGTTTAATAAAATACAAAGTGCTAAACAAGGTTCTTTTATTTAAAAATGAAGAACAAAACAATGTGATGGTGCTTTTATTGCAACATGAATGCAGTTGATTGCTCTGATTACATCAGGAAATCCAGCTATCGCTACAAATTGCACATTAATGTTGACCTGTTTAACTGCTGGCAGTTGGCATGGCCCGGCTCAGGGTGGACTGGCTCACTCGTGATCGGACCTTGTCTGACCGTGGTCAGCACCTGTGTGGCTCTGGCAGTGCTCGGCTCCTCCTGTGATGCTCCAAGGCCGGGAGCTGACCGATCACAGCTCCGGTCACAGCTCCGGTTTCCCCAACATCCCCTGTAAGTGTTGCCAACGAACCAAAGCATCAGAACCTGGTGTACGGCAGCTATGAAGTTGCCGTGGAGCTGCGCCAGTTTCCACGCTCAGTTAACTATTGATAAATCAGAACGTGAACGTAGAAGCTGGCGTACGCCACGTTTCATGGTGTACGCTACTTTGATACAGGAGGCCCCGGGCTGTCAAGAACACAAGTAGTGAAAAAGAACAAAAACATGAAGACAGCACTTTTGTTTTTTTTCTCATTTTTCATGAGCTGAACTCAAACATATAAAATGTTTTCTATGAACATTATAAAGAATAGAATAGAATAGTTTTTTATTCATCCCCCTTGGGGGGAAATTTACCTGCCACAGCAACAAAGACAAAATCACAGACTCAAAAGTAATAATAATAAAATAGAATAAAATAGAATAAAATATTTACAATGAACTAAAAATACAATGGAATATATATATATATATATATATATATATACATATATATATATATATACTTGTATAGATGAAACTGTTTTAAACACAATTATTATTGTGGCAGTGCAATTTTCTTTTTTTTTTGTGCAAAGTGATAGTGCACAGTGATAGTGTGACGACAATGACAGTAACAATGAGTGATGGAGATGAGTCCAGATTGTGTTTACATCAGCCAGTGATGCTGATGTTGTAAAGTTTTATTGCTGATGGTATGAATGGCCTGCGGTAGCGCTCCTTCTTGCAGGGTGGAAGTCTGAGTCTGCAGCTGAAGGAGCTGCTTAGAGCCTCCACAGTCCCATGCAGAGGGTGAGAGGGGTTGTCCATGATGGAGGTGAGCTTTGCTAACATCGTCCTCTCACCCACCTCCTCTATGGAGTCCAGGGCGCAGTCCAATACAGAGCTGGCCCTCCTGACCAGTCTGTTCAGTCTCTTCCTGTCCCTCTCTGTGCTCCCTGCTCCCCAGCAGACCACTGCATAAAAGACTGCAGACGCTACCACAGTGTCATAAAAGGTCCTGAGCAGAGTCCTGCAAACTCCAAAGGACCTCAGTCTCCTCAGCAGGTGGAGACGACTTTGGCCCTTCTTGTACAGGACATCTGTGTTGTGAGTCCAGTCCAGTTTATTGTTGAGGTGAACACCCAGGTACCTGTAGCTCTCCACCATTTCAATGTCCAGGCCCTGGATGTTCACTGGTGCTGTCTGGGGTGTCTTCCTTCTGCGGAAGTCAATGACCATCTCCTTGGTCTTACTGGCGTTGAGCTGAAGGTGGTTATGCTCACACCAGTCGACAAAGTCAGTGATGACGGTCCTGTATTCCTGATCGTCCCCCTCAGACACACATCCAACAATAGCTGTGTCGTCAGAGAACTTCTGGAGGTGACAGCTCCCAGAGTTGTGGCTGAAGTCCGATGTGTACAAGGTGAAGAGAAAGGGGGAGAGCACTGTCCCCTGTGGGGCCCCTGTGCTGCAGACTACCAAGTCCGACTACAGTCCTGAAGCCTCACGCACTGTGGTCTGTTGGTGAGGTAGTCTATGGTCCATGCAGCCAGGTGACAGTCCCTGACTTGTCACCTGTCCTGCTTCCCCCTGAGCAGAGAAGACTGGATCGTGTTGAAAGCACTGGAGAAATCAAAGAACATGATCCTCACAGTGCTGCCAGTGTTCTGCAGGTGAGTCAGTGATCTGTGCAGCAGGTAGATTACTGCATCATCCACTCCGATGTTCGGTTGGTAGGCAAACTGCAGTGGGTCCAGATGTGAGCTCACCATGGGGCGGTGGTTTCTCAACACAATCCTTTCCAGGGTCTTCATCAGGTGAGAAGTGAGGACCACAGGCCTGAAGTGGTTGGGCTCCCTGGGGTGCGTTGTCTTCAGGACAGGAACCACACAGGAAGTCTTCCACAGCTTTGGGACTCTCTCCAGACTCAGACTCAGGTTGAAAATGTGCAGCAGCACCTGACAGAGCTGGTCTGCACAGTCATTAAGGAGTCTGGAGCTGATGCCGTCGGGGCCTGTGGCCTTCCTTATCTTCATCTTCTTCAGTTCACTTCTCACCTGATCAGCTGTGATGGAGATGGTTTTGCTGGTGGTGGTGGAGGAGGATGAGGTGAGGATGGATGGTGGTGGTGGTGGGGTGTTGGTGCTAGTGGTGGATGAGGTGGGGAGGGGTGGTGGTGATGGTGGGGATGGCAGAGGGCTGAGGTGTTGAGAAGAAAGAGCTGGCTGGCTGGTGCTTTGATGAGTGGGGGGAGGAGTGGGGGCACAGTCAAACCTGTTGAAAAACAGATTTAGTTGGTTGGCCCACTCCTGGTCTCCTTCAGCTCCCCTCTCATGGCCTCTGCTGTGACCAGAGATGGTTTTTAGGCCTCTCCAGACCTCCCTTGCGTTGTTCTGTTGCAAGTTACTTTCCATCCTGGTCCTGTAGTTGGCCTTGCCCTCCTTGATCTTCTTCTTCAGCTCTCTCTGCACCCTCCTCAGCTCCTCTTTGTCCCCAGATCCAAAGGCCCTCCTCTTCTTCTTCAGCAGGGCCTTCAGCTCAGGGGTTACCCAGGGTTTACTGTTGGAGAAGCACCGTACTTTCCTGGTGGGTACAGTGTTCTCCACACAGAAGTTTATGTAGTCCGTTACACAGTGGGTCATGGTGTCGATGTCCTCACCGTGGGGGTCACACAGTACATCCCAGTGTGTGGTCCTGAAGCAGTCCTGCAGGGCATCAGTGGCTTCCTCTGACCACAGCTTTACACACCTTATGGTGGGGGGTTGCTTCTTCACCATAGGTATGTAAATGGGTTGCAGTCTCACCAAGTTGTGAGCTGAGCGACCCAGCAGGGGGAGGGGTGATGAGCTGTATGCATCCTTGGTGTTTGCATACAGTAAGTCCAGAGTTTTATTGTCTCTTGTTGGGCGGTCCACATACTGGCAGAATGTGGGGAGAGTGGTGGAGAGTGATGTGTGGTTAAAGTCTCCTGAGATGATGATCAGAGACTGAGAGTGAGCTGTTTGAAGCTGGGACACTTCACTGTGGATGAGCTCACAGGCCGCAGCAGCATCAGCCGAGGTGGGGATGTAAACGGTGATCGCGATCATGTGTGAAAACTCCCTCGGCAGATAATATGGCCGCAGACTAACAGCCAGCAGTTCAACATCCTTAGTGCAGCACTGTTGTTTAACGCTCACATGTCCAGCGTTACACCACCTCTCATTAACGTACATCGCAATCCCTCCTCCCTTCTTCTTACCACTCTCCCTCGCGCTCCGGTCCGCTCTGACGAGGTGAAATCTGTCCAGAGTTACAAGCGAGTTCGGAGTGAGTTCATTCAGCCATGACTCAGTGAACATCAGCAGGCTGCTCTCCCGATACTTCCACTGCAGCCGGGTCAGCGCTGCCAGCTCCTCCATCTTATTCGGCAGAGACCTCACGTTTCCCATGATGACAGACGGGACGGACGGCTTGTAGCGTCTCCTCTTCTCCCGACGCTTTACTCCTGCCCTGCATCCCCTCTTCCTCCTGCGGAGCTCCTTGGGGATGTCCGGTCTCTGCCATGATGGTGGTCTGGCCTGGCTCAGCGCTAACAGCTGTTCACGGCTGTAAACAATGGAGCCGTGGCTGAACAGGTTGCCAAATGTGGACTTAAAAACTCTGAAAAAAAGAAAAAAAAAGGACGAATAAAATCACCATTTGCACATCCATTTTTGTGTTGTGCAAATGTGGCACTACTACTTGAAAGAAAAATTAAGAAAGATGGAAAAATAAAGGTAAATAAATAAAGAAACACAGAACGGAGACAAGAGCTGCTGTGACTGGCTGCCACTTTCACGGCGCCATCTTTAAGTCAAAGGTCTGATTCTCTCAAATATGTTCACAATCTATCTAAACCTGTGTTGGAGAGCACGTCTCCTTTCTGCTCTCCTAATCTATCCACCTCCAGACTGCAGGATTATTATGCCTTAGGCCTTAGGCTAGCCACAATAAAAGGCCACTCTAAAATGTGCAGTTTTACTGGGTAGAAAACCAGTCAGGCAGTTGGTGTAGTGGTTAGCACTGTCGCCTCACAGCAAGAACGTACCAGGTTTGTACCTGGGGCTTTTCTGTGTGGGTTTTCTCTGCTACTCCGGCTTCCTTCCACCATCCAAAAACATGGGGATTAGATTAATTGGTTAATTTAAATTGTCCGTAGGTGTGAGTGTGAGTGGTTGTCTGTCTCTATGTGTCCTGTGATGAACTGGAGACTTGTCCAGGGTGTACCTTGCCTTTCACTAAGACAGCTGGGACCCTATGTGAAGATGAGCGGTAGAAAATGAATGGAAAACCAGTCAGGATCTGGTCTGACCACTAGACCAGCACATCTCCTTCATTGGAAGTGATCAGGTAGGTGATTGCAGCCTGTGGGATGTTGGTCCACTCCTCTTCAATGGCTGAGCCAAGCTGCTGGATATTGGCAGGAAGTGGAACACCAATTAAAGGGAATCCCAAACATGCTCATGGATTATTTATTTGCTGAATTACAGGAGAAGCTTGGACAGTGTAATGGAAAATTCAGTTCCTTAGTCTTTTGACCCCTTACTTTCCTGTTCACACTAGGATGCTAGACTCTCTAATTGTTACTGTCCCTTGATTTCCACTACCTGAGGTGCAGGGGGGGCACTCAGCCCTTCCTGTTCTCCCTTGTATATTCAAATCATTTGTGTTCCTGCTGTTCTGCCTGGACCATTTTGGTTTCACACCTCACAGGCCTGTGACAGACAGAGGGAAGACATGCCCTTCAAGGGGGGTGTCCCTTTGGTATAAATTCATGTTGACCCTTTGTTCAGGGTCTGTTCTTCATTTTGACCGCTCATGTGAAGACTGACCTTTTCTTTGCAAAGAAAATAAAACCACTGCCGGCCGGCAGAAGTCTCTGTTTCAATTTTCACTAGCACAAGAGAATTTTAATTAATTTCCACAACAACAGATTCAGAAAAAAAATGTTAATCTAATTTTATCAGCATGGTTGATTGTAAGTTATGACTGCAGTGTTAGTTTATTTGATTTTTTTGAATGGACTTCTGCTTCATGACCTGCCAACACATTTCGGGCAGTTTGTCAAAGTAGATTTACCATTGCCAAAGTTAGCTAATTTCAACAGCTCTAATAAGAATACAATAAAAAGATAAAATTAATTAAATTAGGCCTTTTGAGTATGGTTGTGTGAGTGCACACCCTGGATACACAGAAGTGTGGCATTTTCATTTAGATCTCTCAGCTGTCTATTCTGATGGAAATCTTAACAATGAAGAAGGCAGAGCTCTGTTCCATATCAATGCCACATTACTTTCCTCCTCCTCTTATTGCCTTTCCTTTACCTTATCATCCACATCTCAACAAATGAAGCTTTTATCTCCACTCACCATCTACTGCTATCATTACTGCTCGCTCTTATTTGTCGTCATTGCTCCAGCTCTCTCTTTCTTCTCCTCTCTCTGAGGAACCAGATGTGCTCTTTCTATGATTAATTCAGATGCAGTGATGCACTTTGCGTGTGTTCAGATGGTTCAGTACACTTCCTAATGTTACTTCTTACGCAAACACATTTTCCTCATTTATGTAAATCTTTTTTTCCTTTTCTGACAGAAAAAAAATTCTGTCATCATTGCGACACAGTAACCATGTCATAAGTGAAATGGAGAAAATTGCCTTTTACAAGCACAGCAATGTCTTGGTTATCAAAACTAATTCAACCTACTATTAACAGTAATTCTATAAGGGTGAATTCTGATCCAATGTCAAAACAGTACGTAGCTTTACAAGTACATAGCACATGGTTGTCCCAACAGAAACACTGCTGAGGGTCAAATTACCCAGTTATTGTTTTGTTGCAGGGCTTCCCTTTGGCGCTTTCTCTTTTCTCTGCTCAGGTGTACCTCACAGAGGACACCAGTCATGGGATGTACTGTGTGAGCTCTGAGTGAGCCGGCTCACAACACTTACACTCAGGTAAATGAGACAGAAGCTTGTCCAGGTTACACAAAGATTCAGAATTTTTTAAGTGACCACACAGCAAACTGTTATCATACTCAGGCACCTCATCATGCATCACCGCCACTGGACTGGATACCAGAGTAGGACGCACGCCATCTTCAGCCTCACCTGTCTCAACATCGTAGCTGTCGTAAGATTTTAATAAATTAACGTGGCAAAGCTGTTTTGACTTTCTCCATCCTGGAGTCGCAGTGAAATAAATTATCAAGATTGTGATTGGCACTTTAACATTGCTTCCAACAAGTGACACAAACCCCCGTCTGATGAAAGGAGGGTATGCTTCCAAAACATCCGGCTCACAGACACCTCAGCAACACAGTCAGTAACTACCGGTGCAGCAGCCGCCGCAGGTTTAACGTTAAAATTAACTGCCTTATGCTTAGACTGACACCAGACAATCAGCCTTCCAGTGGCCCCCACGACAATAGTTACAGAACATGTTTGGCTACTGTTAAAACGGGTATTTAGCTCAGATTTAGATGGGCTAGGCTTCCCAGAAAGCACACGGTCAGCCGTCACAGCGCCCCGATTGTGCCCACCCCAAACAGAATCATCAAAGCCGGGGTTGCGGTCCTTCAAACTGCCTTTGTGGAGCGACACATACTCATCTGCTAACGCAACTGCTTCTGTAGCTGACAAAATCTTCTGTTTGTTAATGTAGGTTACAATTCAACTAGGCAATCCTCAATTGCTCCAAAACGACTAACTCACATAAGTCATCAAAACTGGAAATATCAAGTGCAGCCAACCAATGTTTAAAATGGCTATTTAAATCACAGACAAACTCAACATATGTTTGGCCACTTCTCTCCCAAGCCTGGAAACGCTGGCGATACGCCTCCAGTATAAGCTCATAAGCCTTTAACATGGCAGGTTTTATTTTGGAGTAACTGGAGCTATCAGCTGAAAGATAAAAGATGAAAATGCCCACTGCACTTAACCTATGAGGACGCACTGGAGCAGTAGAGTACAGTCTGAATCAGACCAGCTGCTTGCCGTGGATGCACGCTCAAACAGTATAAAAAACAAGTCACAATCCTTTCTATTAAATGGTGGCAACAGCCACAAGTTATTTATGTCTAAGGAATGCATATCTAAACCCAACCTTTCACTGTCAAGTGATGATGTCAAGTGATTGCCTCAAATGGTTTAAGTTAGTGACAGTAGAGAAAATTAATTTGTTAAAGCATAATCAACTTAAATGTACAATAGTCAGAATTTAACATTTTTAAGTAAAATATGTTTAAATGGTTTAAGTAATCACATCATAAATGCATATTGAAGTCTACTTAAAAATACAATAGTCAAAATGTAATATTATAAGTGGCATACACTTAAAATTATAGTTTTATTAAGAATCTGAATATACTTAAATATTATATTTGGAATTTGAAAAATCCACTTAAATTACTCTTTTGTCAGTGACCACAGTGCAATGCAGTACATTTTATTTTATTTAGACACACACCAAAGCAACAAATATGTATTAACAATGATGCTGTGTGAAATACCAGAATCCAAAATAACAGTAAGACCTTGTTTTCATAAAATGATCAAAATGGGTCTTTGCCAACAATCACAACAGTATATTCTTACTTTTGCTGCAGATATTACCTTACAGTACCTTTCTATGATGCAGCAAACAGAACGTGTATTGACTTAGGAAACAATTTCCTTCCAAATACAATCACAAAAAAAAAAATACAGATCTAGCAGCTCTGGCCAGAGCTGGGTGCCAAAAGTCAAGTGCAAAAGGGAAAAGTTATTAAGAACAATTATGCAGTGATGACCAGAGTTGGTTAAAAAAAAAAAATACTGCAACTTTCTAAAATATGTTCTCTTAGAATTATTTCAATACAACAAGTACAGTACAACACTGGACACATCTAGTACAAGAAGAATCACATACACAATGAGCAACTGCAATATTTGCTCTGTCAATGCAATGTGTTTGTGTAACAATCCAGACATGGTCATGACTAATTATCATGAGTATAAATGTGTCTTACACTGCAAGATCATTCTTCACCTTTTGAACTTACCTGGGAGGTAGATCACTTCGACCCAAATTTAGCTTTACCTGCTGAATGAAGGCAAACTTCTGGTACTGCAGGTGGAGTACGTAGGTGAAGCCAAACAAGAGGCACACTGCCTGAGGTAGGTTGATGAGTGCCATTACAAGGCTGCCCTCTAGGATGATCCCCACTTTTGAGGAGTTTACTTGTGGCGATGCTGGGCCCGCTGGACTTGCAGCACTGGTGTGCTCGTAGCAGAGGATTCCCATAGGAATGTCAACAGAGTCTCCCTCATTGAGATTCTACAGTGTGAGAAACAAGGCAAAGGAGGATATTTAGGTTAACAGCAATGTCTACAATCAGCTGTGTGGTATTCATAAAAATTATGATTTTCATAATTCAAGTGGTTTTATTTCAATGTTCTGTAAACAAGCTGTTAGAGGCATTTTTTGTGTGTTCATGTGTAGATGTTTGTTGTCGTGTAGATCCCATATTTTGACAGCGGGTGATGTATTTAATAATGTGATATGTGATGAGATTATAGAGAAAGGGTTAATTACCCTTCAAGTGTGTTGCTGACCAAGGAGAAGCACACAGTTCTTTTGAGTATTAGTGACCTAATTTGAGTTTTTTATTTATTCTCCATTTTTATTGGGAAACATGTGTAGATCATTGAAGGCAATATTAGAAATACATTGGAGATGTTTGGATTCTTTCCAGCAGCAGCCCCTCAGTATTAAATGCAGTAATTAATTTCCTCTTGCTAACAGTGAAAGCACTTTATCAAGTTAAAATCAACCTAATTTTAATGAAACATCTTCATAAATGTTAATTGTCATAACCCATCATCCCAAATCAACAAAACATGGGATAATGGAAAACTAAGCCAAACACCAATCAACTTACCAAACTTTACTCACCTAACTGCGCTTAAAGAACATAGACACATCATCCCCAAGATTAAGTGGAATTCCTCTCATTCCTCTCAGAACACGGCATCTAATTGCTGTTGGCTCAGTGCTCTGCAAAGAGATATAACACAAGAAATAGATCTTATATCAGTTTATTTGATCACAGAGAAGATGGGAGGAGTAGTTTTTGTAATAGGTATGAACTAAATACCTGTATCATTACACGAAAAACAGAAATATCAACCCAATGTTGTCTGTTGTACAAGTTCAGGTAACAGTTCAGGTAATCCAACCTGTCTTCCTCTTGAAGATTTCCACCAAGCTTGGACATAAACCATCAAGAACAGCAAAGAACTCTTCTTTAAGATTTGTACCAACAGCCCTGTTGAACTCCAAGTACACCTGGAAAATATGAAATGGCATAGGCCATAACACCTGACTTAACCTCTCTAATCCAATGATGTATGTAACACAAAAGGACAAGAAATTTAAAGGATGCTTTGACAATCCTGGCTTTTTGTAAAAAGCGCTGGTCAGCGTTGGAGCATCTGGCTCATGCTTTACAACCTCCTCCCTTCTAAGGGCAAATGTGATGTTCATGTTTTTTCTAATAAGAGAATCATTTGTGTTTGTCTTTTGCATTTCATTGACCATGGTCTCTTCAACAGCTTCAAGCCTAGCAACATCCATTCCCTCTGGAAATTCTGGAAGGTAATTGAGCTCTCCTTTTCATGGCTTCATGTTTTTGTGAGAAGGCTCACCATCAGCATTGTTTTTCCATGTTTACCACCATTAACTGTTACATTGGGTACTTCAGCTGGCGCATTTTCATTCTGTAATTCCCCATTTTTAATTTAAGGCTGTTTATCCATCCCTGACAGCCAGATGATGAGCCTTGTTCTTTAAGGCAGGGGTGTTTTTTGCGACAACTTCTTTCGTTGGATAAGCTGTGTAGCCATAGATTGTCTCCATCAAATTCTCAAGAATATCATGTTTCATATCCTTTGTCACTTTCAGTTAGGGGCCATCACGAAGATACATCAGATTTCCTTGGTGCAGTCTGTATTGCACGTCTACAGGAAACTTTAGAATGTCAAATACCTCAGGCCATTCTTTTCGATCCCCCAGAGATGAGTTAGATATCTGTGTCAGATTGGCTGCTCACCTCACCGCTTATTTCACTTTGTGGCGCTGGGATGAGATCAAGGAATAATTTGGATGGTAGTTTTCTCAGGGAGGTCAGAAATGTCTGTAAGGTTCATTGTTGAATTCAGGGTCCTCGTACTGTAAGGTGAAGTTGTAATCAGGTTCAACTGATTTTTTTGAACCAGTTTATTAAATCATCAACCGTATTTGGACCAGGAGTCACTGTCATTTTTCGTATGTCCCCCTTACAAAAAACTAACTCTCATCATCAGCTTCTGTTGTGTAGCCATCTATGGACAAAAAGAAACATTGACAGTGTTAGCAAATAACAAATTACTTGAGAGTTACCACAAGATTCCCTTGTACTTTGTATGCTGACAGTGGAAAGACATCAGTAAATCAGACAGCTTAACCACACACATAGAAGGGCCATCAGTGTAGCGTAGATGGATTCAAAGTGCTCATGGTACTGTGGCGAGTACAAAAATGTAAGAAAATGCAACTACAGCTAATGATACTAAGAGCTCGACAACACCACCCTGGGAATTTCACCCAGGGAATTATTCTCTAACAAAAGGCACACAGATTCATGGTCACTTAGAAGACCAGAGACGTAGTTCAAAATTTAAAATACAGTTTATTCTCATGTGTTTAAAACAAGTCTCAATCATACCAAAAGAAATACAAACCAAATCAGGGCTGAGGCCAAAGTGGGTGGACGAGGACTAGTGCAGGGGAGAGCCCCACCAAAATAAAGAAACAAACCTAAATCACCGGGCACACGTGGCAGACACTCTCAGTGAAGAAAAACCCACTCCCAGGAACACAGCAAGATGGGACAGGAGGATGCCACCACCAGAACACCAGCACTTCCACCACCGGCCTACAGCAACTGAAAAGGGAGAAAATAACAAATTAGTGTGGTTGCACACACACAAAAAGAAAGAAAACTCAACAAAACCATAAGAGCAGAGAGTCATGGGCTTAAACCATATATCAAATAACTGCCCAATATAACCAAACAAGAAATAAAGAAATCAAAACGCAATTACCTAATTTACAAAATAACTCAATTAACTTAATTTATAAAAGTAGAATTACATAAACCAAATCCAGAATGACATCAAATACACACTCAAAAATATTAAAACAGAACACACACATACAACCACCTGTTCATCATTCAGCATGAAAAGCAGTGACACAGGATCCACACACTCATTCATTCATTCATTCAACATGAAGATCAACAGCCCCCGGTAAAAAGAGAGGGGTGATCCTGACCGACCTATTGGATCCAGCCGACCAGTTGTCCCATATGCCGAGGTGTCGGCAAAACTTCTGACAGCCGCAGGACAACCCCGTAATGGCAGGCACCAATTTAAGTGTCCTTAATGCGAGTAAACAAAGCAGCAGCGGTCCAAAGAGGTGGCTACAGTAACACCTAGTTGAGAAAAACTGTCATTAACATTAGCTAAGTATATTAAAATAATGAGATTACTGGTTATCATATGGGCTACATACCTTTTAGTAGCACAAACAATCACACACTCATGGAAGAAGAGAGGGACAACGAATTCCCGGCAGCACCAGCATTTACCTGCGACCACACTAGCATTAGCCACTTAGTAGTATCAACAATGGAGAGAAAAAGGGAGGTAACGCTCACCACCGCAGCACAATCACCGCGGCGCGGCCAAGGAGCGTAGAGAGAGCAGCTCCCAATCGCCCTACAACACAACACAAATGCCGTGATCACAATGATCGAGCTAGAAATGGGCAGCGAGGTAAGGCAGCGTGCGGTCATACCTGTGGGGCACATAACTTCCAACCTGGAAATAACGCAGGTGACCACGGGAGCACAAAGGACGAATCGGCAGGCGGACTACTGCTTTTATACCTGCCCACCCCAATGCGTAGCGGAAATAAAGAACTGAAACCATGGCAACCACATAAACAAAAAGAGCAAGAAAAGAAAACAAGGCAGAAAATGCTTAGCCTGCTACAGTACCATGCTGTCATTTTTGCAGACAAACAAAATGTCTGGGTTAGCTGCAATAATGTATAATCTGACCAAATTCAGGGAAACCTGAACAGGAACCAATACAGAGCATTATTTGTGTTATACTTGACTCCGTCGATGCAGACAGATGATCCAGCAAGCACTGACCCAGTAGTGGTTATGCTTTGAGGGAGTACTGACAGGGATCCATGGCAGGGAACCCAAATGCATGACTCACAGACAGATTGACAGTTCTCAGAAAAGATTTTATTGATATTCACAGAGTAGTGAGCACAGAGTTCCAGCAGGGAGGTGGAGGATGGCCACGCGCCTCCAGGCAGGCAGAGACGCGCACCAGGGAATCCCTACACTCACTACACTCGACTATTAACGGGGAACAAACAAACAAAAAAAAATCACTCTCAAGTCTGAGAGGGAAAAAAACATTAGCTTTACCTAGAACTGAAAAATCAAACTAACCCAAAGGCTACAAAAGTTACTGCTAACAGAATGTATCAAAGGGGAGAAAAAAAGGAAAAGAGAGCTATGGGGATCTAGGGAGAAATAAACTAAGAATAAACTCAAAACACACCTGCAACTCTGCTCTAGAGGAGGGAATCAACTGAACAACACAAAATAAGAAACTAAAGGGGACAAGGGCACTAGGATCTACTCAGATGAAGATTCTTCTAGTAAAACTAAAGAGGCACGTGGCGCTAAACCAAAACCAGAAAGTGAGGGAAAACAACTAGGATCTACTCGCTAGGAGGATTCTTCTAGTAACAAAAATGGGCTCTAAGGCTATCAAAATCACAACAGAAAATTACCACTAGGAAGATTAGGAGGCTGGAAACCAAAGGAAGCAAACTCTGAAGAACAGGGAGCGACGAACACAAGGGACATGATGATCATGCAACGAGACAGAGGAGACAAGACTATTTATACAAGAAGTAATAAATAAATTTCCCGCGTTTTGTGATTGTCTGACCCTAATTGTCTCCACCTGTTCCCCATCACCTCATGTATAAATAGTCCTGTCTTCCCTTATCTCGTTGCGTGATCGTCATGTTCCCTGTGTCCGTGTTTTCATCGCTCCCTCGTTTGCCTCCCACGTTTTCCAGCTTCCTCGTGCCTCCAGTGGTAATTTTGTTTGTAGTTTTGATAGCCTGTATTTTTGTTTTCACTAGAAGAATCCTCTTAGGAGTAGATCCTAGTTGTTACTTTAGTTTTTGTTTATTATAGGCCCCATGCCCCTTAGCCCACAAGAAGAATCCTCCTCGGAGTACATCCTTGTGTTTTTGTGTTTATTTATTAGTTTTCTCCCTGTTTGTGATAATTCCCTCCTCTTGTGTAGAGTTGTAGGTGTCCCGTTTATTTTCTATAGTTTCCCTTATCCTAGTCTTCCTCCCTTCCCTTCGTAGTGCTCTTTGTTAGTTTCCCTCCATTTTGCCGGTTAGTGTGGTTTGTGCATTAACTTTTCATAGCCTTACCTAGCTAGTGTTCCCCTTTTTCTTTTGCAGGTAACGCTAACTGTTTTCCCTCTCGGCTTTGAGAGTGGGTTTTGTTTTTCCCCCCCATTTTATAGTCGAGAGTAGAAAGAGTAGGGATCCCCCGGACGCGCGCCTCCACCTGCCAGGTGGCGCGTGGCCGTGCACCGTGCTTGATTGCCCTGTCTATTCAAATAAAGACTGTTGTGAGAACTGTAATACTGTCTGAGAGTCATGCGTCTGGGTTCCTGGTCATGGATCCCTGTCAGTACGATCACGCCAGACAGAATCCAGCCGACTCTGCTCTGCCTGGCATAATGGCGGCTCAGGAGGAACGCATCCAGCGCCACGAGGAGGAAGTAGCGGCGGCGCGCCAAGGCATAGTCACCCTCTCCCTCAGACAGCAGGAGTTTTCGGACACCATGTCGGCCCGGGTTGACCATCTGACCCAGCCGGTCGGCGAGATGTCGGCGCTGTTGCAATCTAGCCATGCTACCACCAGCAGCAGCACTGCGGGCGTGCGCACCGTTCCCCAACTGTCACCACCCGTTCCTGTTCCGGCGTCCTCCTCTGCCTACAAGCTGTCTGCACCATCCAAGTTCTCCGGTGACACCGACGACTGCCGAGCGTTCCTGGTACAGTGCGAGCTACGTTTTGAAATGACTCCTCATGCTTTTCCCTCACCCCGCTCCAAGGTGGCCTTCATTACCTCCCACCTCACGGGGCGCGCAGCCGCCTGGGCTACGGCGGAGTGGGCGAGAGGGTCTCACATCTGCCAGAGTGTGGACCTGTTCACCCAGACTCTGAGGAAAGTGTTTGATCACACGGCAACGGGACACTAGAAACACTAAACTCTATCACCCAGGGATGACGATCAGTAGGTGATCACGCGATCCACTTCCGCACGGTGGCCGCGGACAGCGGTTGGCCCAACCGCCCTCTCCAAGACACTTTTCTCACCGGCTTAATCCCTGAAATCCGGAAGGAATTCGTTTCCATGGAAATACCCGAGGACCTCGACTCCCTTATCGCCTTGGCCATCAGGACGGAGAAGCGCCTTCAGGTCCTCCGGCGGGAGAAACAGCGCGAGTCCGAGCGTCGGCCTCCCTGGAAGCAGCGCCCTGAGGCTTCCTCACCACCTTCGGCAGCATCCCCGGACTCATCCACTTCCGAGGGAGAACCCATGCAGGTGGGTCGCACCCGCCTTTCCCCGGAGGAAAGACAGCGCCGGATGAGAGAGGGTCGCTGCCTGTATTGCGCCGGATGGGACCACCTCATCAAGGGCTGTCCTTTAAAAGGGCCGGCTCACCAGGCTACCCGAGGAGGGGCGCTGGTGAGCCGATTCTCCACTGGCTGCCAGTCTCCTCGTCAACTAACCCAGGTAACCCTGTCGTCACACACACAGGCGCTTCACATTCAGGCCCTTATAGACTCTGGGGCAAACATTTGCCTGCTGGACTGGGGGTTAGCTAAGAGACTGGGGGTGCGACCGGTTCCTCTCAAGGAGCCTCTAGAGGCTAAAACCCTGGATGGAAATGCTTTGTTCACCCTCACACATCAAACTGACTCACTAACTCTCTCTGTAGCAGGTCATGTGGAGACTATCACTCTGTGCCTCTTTAAGTCTCCCCAGCCATCGCTGGTGCTTGGTCTACCGTGGCTCCAGAAACAACCCCCAGGTGGACTGGCGTTCAGGAGGGATCCGCTCCTGGTCCCCGGAGTGCAGCACCTCCTGTCTGCGCTCAGCAGCTCCTCCTGAAGCCATCGGGGCTCTTCGGACCGAGGGGAAGGACTCGGGCGGCCCGAAGACCCTCACAGACCTCACCGGGGTTCCCTCCTGTTACCGCGACGTGGCTGAGGTTTTCAGCAAGGCCCGGGCTCTGTCTCTTCCTTCCCATCGCCCGTATGACTGCGCCATTAATCTGGTTCCTGATGCCATCATCCCCAAGGGTCGCCTGTATGCCCTGTCCGGTCCAGAAAAGCAAGCCATGGAGGAGTACATCACCACCTCGCTCCAAGCCGGTCTCATCCGTCCCTCGTCATCTTCTGGGGGTGCTGTTTTTTTCTTTGCTAAGAAGAAGGATGAGTCCCTCCGTCCGTGCATCGATTACGCACCACTCAACAAGGTAACTGTTAAGAACAGATATCCCTTGCCCTTGATGTCGTCTGCGTTTGAGCAGTTACAAGCCGCAAAAATATTCACTAAGCTGGACCTGCGCAAAGCCTATCACCTGGTGCGCATCCGGGAGGGGGACGAGTGGAAGACCGGCTTCAACACTCCATCCGGGCACTACAAGTACCTGGTCATGCCGTTTGGACTTACCAATGCCCCAGCAGTTTTCCAGGCGCTGGTGAATGATGTGCTTCGGGACTTTCTGGACCGTTTCGTTTTTGTGTACCTGGACGATATCCTGATCTTCTCTCCGGATCTACAGACACATCAGGAGCACGTTCGACAGGTACTCACTTGTCTCCTAAAGAACCAGTTGTTTTGCAAAGCAGAAAAATGTGAATTCCTGGGCTTCCACATAGCCCAGGGTGGGATCCAAATGGACCCGGCTAAAGTAAGCGCAGTTGCTGAGTGGCCAGTGCCGGATAACCGTAAAAAGGTGCAGCAATTCCTGGGATTTACTAACTTTTATCGACAGTTTATCCATAACTTCAGCGCCATTGCGGCCCCTCTGCACAGATTAACATCTCCTCACCAGGTGTTCTGGTGGTCCCCCAATGCAGATCAAGCCTTCTCGCGACTCAAGAGGCAGTTCAACATGGCCCCGGTTCTCGCCATGCCCGACCCAACCCACCAATTCATCGTGGAGGTGGATGCCTCCAACCTGGGAGTTGGGGCCGTCCTGTTGCAACGGTCCAGTGCCGACAACAGGGTGCACCCCTGCGCCTTCCTCTCTCGCCGCCTGTCTGCGGCAGAGCAGAACTATGATGTGGGGGATCGTGAGCTCCTCGCCATCAAAATAGCCCTGGAGGAGTGGCGACACTGGCTTGAGGGGTCCCAGCTCCCCTTCCTGGTTTGGACGGACCACAAAAATTTACAATATTTAAAAAATGCAAAGACACTCAATGCTCGCCAGAACAGGTGATCGCTGTTCTTTAACCGTTTCCATTTTTCATTGCCTTACAGGCCGGGGTCCCGGAATGTGAAGCCAGACGCCCTATCCCGCCTCTTCGACCCTGAGTCTGTAGCCAGAGAGCCCAAATCGATCCTTCCACGTCACTGTGTGGTTGGAGCAGTGGCCTGGCAAATAGAAGCAGCGGTGAAGGAGGCCAATGGTGTGAACCCACCACCTGCGGGCTGCCCCCCCAATCGCCTGTTTGTTCCCGCCCAGCTACGTCCTCAGGTGGTTCATTGGGGTCACACCTCGCTCCTCACCTGCCATCCGGGAGTCAAGAGGACGGTGGCCTTCATTAGTCAACTCTTCTGGTGGCCCAACATGATCCACATGGTCCGGGAATACATCAGGGCCTGTCCGGTGTGCGTGCGCAACAAGACATCCTCCCAACAGCGTCAAGGTCTGCTACAGCCTCTCCCCATCCCCTCCCGCCCATGGGCCGAGATATCCCTAGATTTTGTCACCGGACTACCCACATCTAAAGGTAACACCACCGTTTAGACGGTAGTGGACAGATTTAGCAAAATGACTCATTTCATCCCGCTGCCCAAACTGCCCTCGGCCAAAGAAACAGCAGAGGTGATGCTACAACAGGTGTTCCGGCTACATGGCTTCCCCAAGGACATCCTTTCGGACCGAGGTCCTCAATTTGTATCCCGGTTCTGGCGGGAGTTCTGCGCCCTCATCGGAGCCAAGGTCAGTCTCACCTCAGGTTACCATTCGGAGGCCAACGGCCAGACTGAGAGGCTGAATCAGACCCTAGAGACATGTCTACGCTGCCTAGTGTCCCAGAACCCATCCTCCTGGAGCACTAAACTCACATGGGTGGAATATGCTCACAACACCCTACCCACGTCGGCCACAGGTATCTCTCCCTTCCAGTGCGTCTATGGTTACCCAGCACCCACCTTTACGGAGTTGGAAAAGGAGGTGGTGGTGCCCTCAGCGCATGCCCAGATCCGACGATGCCATAAGGTTTTGGCAGCCACGCGTAGAATCTTGCTGAGATCCCAAGAAGGGATGAAAAGAGCGGCTGACCGCCACAGGAGACCGGCCCCGCAGTATAGGGAGGGGCAGAAGGTATGGCTGTCTACTCACAACCTACCTCTCAAGGTGATCTCCCGCAAGCTGGCTCCTCGCTTTGTCGGCCCCTTCCCGGTCTCCAAGGTCCTCAGTCCTGCGGCGGTCCAGCTCAGACTACCCCGGTCCCTCAAAGTACACCCCACCTTCCACGTAAGCAAGATTAAGCCAGCCCAAGAGAGCTCCCTGGTTCCACCTACCCCTCCTCCTCCTCCTCCGCGGATGATCGATGGAGACCCAGTCTACACAGTCCGCAAGCTCCTGGCGGTTCGGAACAGAGGGAGGGGGAAACAGTACCTGGCCAACTGGGAGGGGTATGGACCCGAGGAGAGATCGTGGATCCCGGCCAGCTACATCTTGGACAAAACTCTAATAGAAGATTTTCATAGAAGACACCCCCAGCTTCCTGGACCGTCAGGATGCCGGTCCTAAAGGGGGGGGGGGTTCTGTCATGATCCGTCTGTCTGTTTGAGTTAAGTTAACCATTTTTGTCCCGTGCATACATGTGGTCTTGTCATTTCCTGTTTTATTTTGAAATAACTGTGTGTTCCCTCTCGTTTCAGATTCACACTTCCCCTTCCTCCTGTTTCCCGCGTTTTGTGATTGTCTGACCCCGCCCTAATTGTCTCCACCTGTTCCCCATCACCTCATGTATAAATAGTCCTGTCTTCCCTTATCTCGTTGCGTGATCGTCATGTTCCCTGTGTCCGTGTTTTCATCGCTCCCTCGTTTGCCTCCCACGTTTTCCAGCTTCCTCATGCCTCCAGTGGTAATTTTGTTTGTAGTTTTGATAGCCTGTATTTTTGTTTTCACTAGAAGAATCCTCTTAGGAGTAGATCCGAGTTGTTACTTTAGTTTTTGTTTATTATAAGCCCCATGCCCCTTAGCCCACAAGAAGAATCCTCCTCGGAGTAGATCCTTGTGTTATTGTGTTTATTTATTAGTTTTCTCCCTGTTTGTGATAATTCCCTCCTCTTGTGTAGAGTTGTAGGTGTCCCGTTTATTTTCTATAGTTTCCCTTATCCTAGTCTTCCTCCCTTCCCTTCGTAGTGCTCTTTGTTAGTTTCCCTCCATTTTGCCGGTTAGTGTGGTTTGTGCATTAACTTTTCATAGCCTTACCTAGCTAGCGTTCCCCTTTTTCTTTTGCAGGTAACGCTAACTGTTTTCCCTCTCGGCTTTGAGAGTGGGTTTTGTTTTTCCCCCCATTTTATAGTGGAGAGTAGAAAGAGTAGGGATCCCCCGGACACGCACCTCCACCTGCCAGGTGGCGCGTGGCCGTGCTCCACCTCCCCGCTGGAATACCGTGCTTGATTGCCCTGTCTATTCAAATAAAGACTGTTGTGAGAACTGTAATACTGTTTGAGAGTCGTGCGTCTGGGTTCCTGGTCATGGATCCCTGTCAGTGACCAAGGTTTTTTAGGTTAGTTTACAATATCTTCACACCTTAGCACTACAAAGTGATTAATAAATGTAAATAGCTACGTACAGTACATTCAACTCTGAAACTTGTTGGGTAATCTGTTAAATTTCTACAGAGCAAAACACAGGACTGAAACGATTAATGGGGTCACAGTCACTGAAGTATTTCAGTGCAAATAACTGACATGTACAGAAGAGCTTCTGACATTAGTAATGGAAACTCCCACTTTGATATTAGAGAAAAAGACATTTGGCAGCAGGTATTCCTATATACATATAGGAAAACTGCAGTGTTGTTGGCTGCCACTGAGGAACCCTGTTACAATGTTGGGGTTATCAAGAGAAACACATTGCTCTACTCCCCCAGCCTTTCTCGTGAAGATCAAAAGCCTGAACACACCTTCAGGTACATAGAAGCCATAATCACACATGACAGTGTAGTTAACCTAACATCCTTACACAGATGTTACAGGAAATGAGGTTAAGATCAGGTGCATCTCTGTTATAATTAAGCAGGCTACAGCGTCAGAGGCCACGTTAGAAGTTTTTGTTTCCTTTGGGGCAGTTTCCACTCTTTCAAAGCTCTGAATCAGAGAGAAAAACAGTGAGCAGAGGGATGGATAGATGGAACACAGAGTGAGGTTATTAATTCAGAGCTTTCGTAAAGCTGGCTCCCTCAGGACCACATGGTTGCTTTTCAAAAATGCCTCATATGAGCTACATTCTCAAAGGTATATAACATTGGTGAAGGACTAATGCAAAACAGCCCTGAGGATAGCCCCTCAGAAGTGTGTTTATTCACTAACCTGGTCTTAGATTAAGAGGTCAAGTGCAGCTGTGCTGTTAGGGGTTATCAAACAGGCAACCTCCATTATACAGATGCCATCCCGGGCTAGACAAACAATTCATCACAGTGTTGAGAAAGTCTCCCATGAGCATACATGTTTTCCTCTTAAAGGATTTTGTTCAGCTGCAGCAGAGAGAGGCAGTGATGCAGAGAGCACACTCTCTCAGGAATTATTGCCTGTACAGTAATTGGTGAAAACAGATCCAGACAACACAAACAGGACTGTCCTGCACTCTAACCTCAGTCGTGTGCTTCCATATAAACAGGAGTCAGTGAGCCGAGGTTACGTGTGGAGAGGAGGAGGAGTTGTGCCGTTACCCGTTTGGTGACAGCTAGAAGCTGTGCTTCACCCCCCTGGATTTATTGTTTCCATACATTCACATTATATGAGTTTTTGAGTCTTTTGACTGTTTTTTATTTTGTCATGTGCAGTGTCTTTGGATATTTATCATCACTGATACTGTTGGGACATCACAGATCAGAACAACTCTGTCTCTCCCTGCTTCTATTCTATCAGCTGACCGAGGCTGTCACTCTAATAGGTTCTGCATGGCCTCCTTGAGCCAATATCATTGCTATCACATCTTAAAACTGTACATGCATTTCTGTGAGCTAATCCTCTCCAAATCCATTTATTGGGCATTATTTTAGATATGGGCAGATACTTCTGCTGCTAGTTATTTCTTCTGCATCCCTGGAAAAAAATGTGTTCCTCTGCACTATACCGCTACATTTGACACGACACCAGCATTATCTTTGCAAGCCAAAAGGTCCTCACTCTCTGGTAAGTCGTGCAAATAACTGCTGGTGGTGGTGGTGTTTAATTTCACATATTACAGCAATGCCATTGCTTGCATCATATGAATTTTATTGGTCTACCCTATATGAATTAATGTGAAATTAATATTAATATTTTACTGGTCCATAATATCCTAATTTTAAGGTGTGGTCTGTTGTCACGTCTGTTATGCTCTGGTCTGGGGACCTCAATTAGAGACAGGTCTAACTTCATTAATGCACCCATGCGGAGGTTTACTATGACCTCATTCATGCACCGGGTTCAATCATGCACTGGTCTAGTGACCTAACTTATCGACAGGTCAAATGTGACCTCATTCATGCACTGCTCTTGATATGGCATAGATCTATGTAACTTCATGGGACCCCATTTGGCGTATGGATGTTGTATTTCTCTTTAAGTGCAGGAATTTGATTTTTGTGAGACAGTTTTTTTTTTAGCTGTTAGGATCTCTCTGATAATCACAGCCTCACGAAACTTTTACAACCACAAACTGAAGATCTGTAGCATTCAGGGTATTCAGCAACAGAAGTTTGGGGCCTGTGTCAGTCCCCCAGCCCCTTGAGGTGTGAAACCAAAAGGGTCCAGACAAAACAACAGGAACACAAATGAGTTGAACATAAATGGGAGAAGAGGAAGGCTGGGTGCACCCCTGTACCTCATGTGGTGGAAAAGCGAGGGAACTGAGTTTACAATAGCAATTTGAGAGTCTGGCATCCTAGTGTAAACAGGAAAGCAAGTGGTCAAAAGGCAAAGAAAGTGAATTCCCCATTACACTCTCTGTCTTAGTGTGTCTGCTTTGATGTCATAGAGATAGATGTAAGGTATGTAAGGTTTGTCTGTATAAGAATGTGTGCAAACTCATTGCACATACCAAAAACTGTATAAACTGATATACTAACAGTGTACACTATGGATTGCATCCTTCAAAGGTGCAAAATAGTGCGTTTGCATCCAGTTAGTACATTGAATGAATATGCAATACAGGGCATTTACAATTGTGTTGGGAGGAAAAAACGTAAATATATCAATTTAGCATAAAAAGTGATTTATCAAAGTAGTTTTGTGAATAGAAACTGTATCTATATTTAACACATCTCAAAGGATGTCCCCATCTGTTCATGTTGTCTTGTCATTTCTGGCATTTATTTTGCAGAAATCCTGACTCGCTCTTGTTTCAGATGCCTTTGCTTCCTGCCCTCCGGTGCTCTCTGTGATTGTCAAGTGTTTTAGTTGTTTTTGTGCTTTTCCCACACTTGAAAGGGTTTTAACCAAAGCTGAACTTTAAACTGGGTTCCACTCAATGACCAGACCGTTGCTCCATCTTTTTCCTTTTATTTTGCTTTTCCTCTTTGTGTAATTTACAAGGACAGTGGAATTGTAGCCATAACTTATAGTTTGGTGATTAGGTGAAAAACCTTTAAAAGACAAAACAACCCAAAAGCGCCAAGCATTAAATATTGCACAGTTTGTAAAAGCCAGTAGTACAAACCATGAGATTGTTATGAAATATTTTAACATTAAATAAACATACAAAAATAGACTATTCTTTAAAGTTCAGACAGGTTTTTAAATTATCATGAAAATGCAAGAAAAATATTGATACATTTTAATCACGGGGGCATGATGAATTAAGCAGACTAGTAAACCCAATACGTTACACAAAATTACCAACCAGTCAGTGAATATCAGCATACTTTAAATATACATATCTACAAACACCCAAACTATGAAACTACATTTTAGCAGTGGAATACTCCAAGTCCGTTTTAACCATGTGCAAAGAAGCAAGTAGCAAGATTCACGTTTTAAACCAGTCTCCATAGCACGTAATGACTCGGCACAACAGTATCCACGCATCAGACACATATTAAAGTTAAACCGTTTCAACCGCGAGGTGAGCAAGTTCCAGCAAGTAAGTTACACCAGCGTTTACCCGGCCAAATTTTGATTTTGCACAGTTCGTTTTCGTGTTGGAGTAGTTTGCCAAGCTTTTTAAACTCCGCGCTGTGGTGGTGTTTCTGCTGGTTCAGAGTATGCTCAAACCAGGAAGTGAGTTATTATACCTGATTGCACGCAGGTGGTGCGCGTGCTTACATTCAACAGCTGATGAGAAAGGGGCGTTCGCCACGACAGTGATTGTCTGCCAACACGCTGATTGTTTCCACCTGTGATTCCCTTCCTCATGTTTAGTCTCGTCTCCCCTTGTCTTGTGCCAGTTCATCTTTTCACCTCTGCTGTGTGTGCCCGTCTCATGTCTCCCGAGTTTCTGCCTCCAGCCCTGAGCTTGCTATCAGTTTTTCCTTGTTCCAGGTTGATTTTGTGTTATAAGTTCCATAGCCTCAAGGGAGAGCTTTTCTGTCGTAATTTTTGTAGTCTCCAGTGAGAGCATTTCCTGTTGTTTATTTTCATAGCCTTAAATGAAAGTATTTCTATTGTAGTTTATTTATCCTCCAGTGATTTTGTGTTGATAATTTAATAACCTTTAGGCTACATTTACACATAGCAGGGTATTTAGATAAACAAATATTTCCTTCCCTCCGTTTTCCAAAATAACATTGTGCACACATCATAGTTTTCAAAAAAGTTTCTGTTTACATTTACCTGCAAAAATACACTGTCGAGAGCCATCATAACTACAACAAGCCAATGTGCGACAGTGCTTCTCCTTTTATGACAATTCATGGTTTATGATTAATAATGTAAGAGTTATTGGTTATAAATACATACTTTGACATTAATTAATGATTGATTATTAAATTGGCTCCAAATATTAATGCTACAATCAACAGGTTAGATGAAAATAATGCTTTCTTTCAAATTAAAGATGCTGTGTTTCCGATGACAAGTAGTGGCGAGAAAAATGTGATTTCTGCTTTGTTGATAATTCACTATTTGTATCACTGCTATATTTGGGTATGCTAATATATTAGAATATTATCTGACACCAACTCAGAGAATCACAACGAACCAAAGCATCCTACTTTATCCTTTCTAAGGACAGAATTTCTAGGTGTAGCCGAGGCTTTGAGGGGTCCAGTTTGGTGGCCTCAGCATCACATCCCCAAGTGGAGGAGTTTAAGTATCTCAAGGTCTTGTTCACGAGTGAGGGAAGAATGGAGCAGGAGATCGACAGGCGGATAGGTGCAGCGTCTGCAGTGATGCTGATGCTGTATCAATCCATCGTGGTGAAGACAAAGCTGAGCTGAAAGGTGAAGCATTCGATTTATCAGTCGATCTACGTTCCTACCCTCACATATGGACACAAGCTGTGGGTCGTAACCGAAAGAACAAGATCACGGATACAAGCGGCCGAAATGAGTTTCCTCTGCAGGGTGTCTGGGCTCTCCCGAGATAGGGTGAGAAGCTCTGTCATCTGGGAGGAGCTCAGAGTAGAGCCGCTGCAAGAGGAGCCAGATGAGGTGGCTCAGGCATCTGGTCAGGATGCCTCCTGGTGCCTCCCTGGTGAGGTGTAACAGGCACGTCCCACCGGCAAGACACCCTGGGGACGACCCAGGACATGCCGGAGAGACTATGTCTCCTGGCTGGCCTGGGAACACCTCGGGATCCCTCCGGAAGAGCTGGATAAAGTAGCTGAGGAGAGGGAAGTCTGGGCTTCCCTGCTTAGGCTGCTGCCCCCGCGACCCTAACCCAGATAAGCGGAAGACAATGGATGGATGGAGAAATACTGTAGGGATGTGGACAAACAAAAAAAAAAACAATGAAAAGGACAAAGGAGTAGAAATAGAAATAGAAGAAGAGTAGAAATAGAAACTCAGGGATTTTGTCATTCTTAAGGTGATGAATTTGGGGAGGGGGTTTGCATCTGTTGCAGCGGCCTCATCCTCATTTTGCTTTAATCACCACTTGTGTGGTTGAATTAATTTAATCTACTTGTTGAACGTATGAATCATATATTCTCTTACCACTACCACCAAAACAGGTTATTCCCTTGATGACCTATGTATAATAAGACATTTGGCATCAACAGTTCCAAGCAGATGACATTAACAGATCATTACCTTATAGTTTTAGGACAGGATGTATGCATTTCATTATGTGGTTCACTAAACGGACAGGAATATTTCAACTAACATGCTAACAAATAAACTAGATTATAAGCTACCAATACACTAATTCAACCCAGAACTCCAGGGCTCCATGACCAGAAAAAACAGAGGCAGGGCTGGTTCCACTACAACTGAGTACCTCCTCGGCGTGGGAGGAACTGCTGTAACTTCATTTGCATGCGACACAGACAACCGGGAAGAAGAAGAACAACAACAACAAAAACAATGAGGACAAGGAAGCGATCATGTGTTTGTTGCTCGCTCTGTGACTTTTTGTCACGCACAAAGTGAAAGAAAAGAGACAGAGAAGACTCCAGGAAGTGTAAAAAATAGCAAAACAGTTGCCGATTTTAAAAGTGGCAGAGTTGAGTTGTTTTTGGCTTTTACAGTCCAATTGGACATCCCGCATTCAGTGACGCTTCCAATGACCGCACTCGTTGGCCAATCAGTGGAAGGCAGTCGGCTGACTTTGTGTTTTAGTATCGCTTCGGCTCACTTGGAACCAGGGCTGAGGAGGTATGAAGGTACCAGGTACTATTGGAAAAGCGCCACAACCGTGTAGAGCCATGCCGTACTGTACCGTACCACGTCTGTGGAAAAGTGCCAAAACTGTGGTTCAACCCCATAAGCAAAATTCTAGATTGTGCACACAATCTAGTTCTTGCAAACTGGGTTCTGAGTAGATCCAGCCCTTAATACATCTGGCTCATTGCTCATAATCATGTTCATTTATCATTTGTGTTTCTGAGTGGGTCAAAGTTTATGTTTCTGCTGTCCCTCCTCATAGTTCGAGGCAGTGTTTTTGTGCCCAGGAGTGTTGTTGCAAGACTTCCCTAAGGGATGTAACAGCAGCTGCTCTCAGGGCTGCAGCCCACAACAGGGACACAATCTCCTGTTGGTGCAGCCAGCTGATCCACCAGGATTTGCAAGAAACACACATCTTTAAATTGTGTTCCTGTTTGCTCTTGTGCCGTTACACTTGATAGGACTGTTGAAATGATGAATTGTTGTACTTCCAAGTTTATCTGAAACATGCAGACGTGTGCATTTCTTTCATCAACAGTGTGTCATCTTACATGTAAGTCGAGAAATGAATCACATCCTGATGGACTGATGACCTTTCTCCCTGTGAGGGACTGATTTAGCAGAAGAAGACAGCAGGCTCCATACGCAGTCCAAGCTGTGCCCTTTCGCTTCATTCATCGACTCACATGCTCCTCCACGTGAGCTTGGCATTACACGAGCACCAATCCTGAGGCTGAGTCGGTGAGTCCTTTTCCCCTTTCATTTAGCAGATGAGGCTGCAAATTCAGGCAGAGTGAAGACAGCTAGCTTGCTTGCACCACATGTAGAGCTCTTGTCCTGCAACTCATGCTGTGTGCTCCCACAGGACTTGAGTCTGCTGATCCTTGCCTGCAAGATACTTCCCTCCATACAACACTGAAGAAGCTGCATTGCTTTATGTACATAATTTACTATCAATTCCTGGAGGAGTTGTACCCTCGGTAGAGTGGGTGGTCCTTTAATCATAAGGTTGGCAGTTCAATCCCCTAGCCCTTCTGACTCTGATGTTGACATGTCCGTGAGAGACCCCAAACCAGAGTTGTAATGTGTACACACAGGATTCGAATGAGAGGTCGAGAGGTGCATCATTCATTTCCTACACTACAGAATAAAACAGCCATGTGTGCTTTACAGTTTGTCACTGGTGCAGCATTTGCTTACTTTGCGACTTTTGTGTTGAAGTCTGGCTTCACGTCAGGCTCTCTTCATCTCTTCAGCCAAGCTAGCTTTCTGAGGGGTAATGGACCAAACACAAATAAATAAAATAAATCACTTGTGCTGAGACTAGTAACAGAAACATTTCTACTATAGTGATGAATTTTATTTGAACTGCATACACCCGGGCTTGATAGTCGTCCTTTGAATTTGTCTGTCCATGAACAGTTCAGAGATCCTTAACCATGGTGTGGCTGCTGTCTCTCACCTCTATGGTTGTCATGTTTGAACTAACATCAGTTAAGTAGAGCATCTATATATTTTCCTTTTTAAATAACCATGAGCCACTTTCATTCATCATCATCATGACATTTATCAACATTAAAATGACAAATGTACTCTGGTGAACTTTCTTACCTCAAGGAGCAGCATCCAGTGGATAGGATTGTGGATATGTGTAGTGGACATGACTCCTGGACGTGGACTCATACAACATTTCTAAAGTGCTCTCAGTGGACAAATTCTCCAGGAAGTACCATAAACTGCATTACAGAGCCTTTGGATCACATGCTCAGTGAAGCAGAGAGCAGACACTCAACTGAATCCTCCAGCTCTCTATCCATGTTCTGTCTGCTGGGCTGGAAACTAGAAACAATACTAGTAATGTGTTGACTTTACTGGTATATTCTGCTTACGATAACACCTTCTTAAAGCAGACATGGTTAAAACATGGTCCATGCAGTGGACGCTTTATGGCTCACAGTTTTCGCACAGTTCATCTGTGCAAACACTGTGTGCTCTCTGCATCTTTTTTGCCTCCATAATTCTTTCAAACGAGGGCTTAGAGTAAGAGAAGACATGAAGATAGGCTTTAAGTGCAAGACTGTCATGCATGCCTATCTCTGATCACATATGGGGTGCCTACAGCGGCAATGCTATCAGAAATAACTGAAAAATAAGTTCAGCATCATTTCTGATCATTAACACCATAAAACATGTCATTGTGCACTCACTGGTGCCAGCACTGAGTGATTCTGACTGTGTTTCTAAATAGCGGTACCCCGCTCTACTGATCAACACAATTCATCCCTGCTAACACACCAACAGGAGGCCAGAGTAGCTATTTCAGAAATATGGTGTGGTGGTGTATATTACTTCTATATATGTATATGCAGTATAGTGTAGTTCAGAGGCATTCCTCCAGGTGTTCTTGAGCATCAGCGTTAATCTACGCTGAACTAGAGCCACCCTGTTTCCTCTCACATCCAGTTAACCCCACTACCTTCCTGTTCCCCTCTATTTCTCTTCATCGTCATGCTGTCTCCCTCTCTATTAAGATCAATGCATTTCTGCTGATAGGGAACAGCCGTCAGGTTGTGAGCTGCTCTGCTTAACCTTCAGTTAGATCTACCAAAACACACACACATACACAAGTGCACATTGTGACACACTGACAAAGATTTAATCTCTCTCACACACTCTCACAGTGACTCACAGTCAGTGGCTGCAAAAGGTTACATTGATCTTAGTCATGGGTGAGATTACAGAGGCCTTCATCCCTCATCTTTCTATCTTTCCGCCTCATCCTCCCTCTCTCCCACTGCACCTTGCTTGCCCCTGTTTTCTATTCTTAATGTTGGCCCTCCCTCTCTCCATCACCTGCTTCTGCCTGTTTCTGGTTCTCTTTCATTTTCCTCTCCTCGTCTCTCCCTCCTTCATCCTCCTCCTCCTTTCTGAGTGCTCGCAATATTTGCTATAAATCTTGATGACAGTGACAAACACACACACATATACACACACTGCGACAGTTAGCTGTACACTGCAGCGACAGTGTGCTTGTATTGTTAACCTTGCAGTAACTATGCATTGGTTCCTTTCATGTATTTTGATGTGTGTGTGAGAGCAGTAAACACCCAAAAGATTTCTCTTTGCTGTCCAATAGCTGCATTAGTAATCAACACATACACAGAGAAAGAAGCAAGGCAAATACACAGTGAAATAATCATCATGGGAGGCAACGCTGAAGTTCCTCTCATAATAACTCACCACTGTTCAAGCAGACTACTGAGGATCAAACAGACAGATGTGTGTGATGAGGTTCAGCTGCAGGACGTGATCAGAGTCCAGATTTCTTTCCCTCTCCCGAAGCAAGAACTTCTTTTTCAAAAATGTCAGTTCAGATGAGGCACAAAAGGTGTTGTAGTCAGGAGGGAATTCATGAAAATTGTGCACTTCTGGAAAAGTTTCTGATTTTTGGCAGGGTTTTAAGTATGGGCCTGAGGTTTTTTAAAAATGCATGGATACAAGTTAGGGTGTCCCCCCTAGTGGCTGATATACGTAAAAACCCAAAATGGCACCCACCAAAAAGAGAAACGTTTATACCTCAGCTTCCTTTAGTCTTAAAATGTCATATAATGTTGTTTTTCTACTTTGTCTAATACAAGGAATCCAATTATGTTATTCTTATTTTCATTCCATTTTATGTTAACTGTATTATCATAGTCATGTTTAGCTAAAATTAATTGTCAATATCTCTGAAAAAGTCACATTTAAATATTATTCAGGGCATTACACCCATATTTTTACCTCCAAGGTATGCTTTTCTTTTTTGATTGGACAGGTCACTCACACAATTGTGTCATAAAGCACATGTGGTGACCAAAAGGACCATTGTTGAGGATTTAGATCACAAATTCAGAACTCACATTTAAGTTATATTTAGCTTTTCACAATGTCAAGGACCAAGATCAAATTTTAGTGAAATAACACAATGAACAATGTGTACTTAAACATTATATACTTACACATTATACATTTATTTAAAGGTTTCTGTGGCTGAGGCCCTCCTCTTTGCCCTGTCTTCCTTGAACCATCTTCCCCTCTCTAGACCCTCGCCTCTGGGGGTCTTTTCTGATTTCTAATTTCACTCTTCTTCATTATTGTACAGCCTCCCTCACACTTGCACAGTGTAGTACAGTGAAGTCCAGCTCGGTGGCACTTACAGTTGCTCTTACAGGCAACCGCACAGCCACAGTTGAGGAGGAGTGAGCATCCCTTGCTGACATCTTCCAGATCTATCCAAAATGGCACCCAGGCCTTGGCTCTGTCATTCCATTCCCAACCCCATTCACTGGGGTCTGGGATTTCTGAAGTTTTGGAGAGGGACTGCATCCAGACAAAAGCTGTCGTATGCAGGGCACAGTTCCCATAGAATAGAATAGAATTACTTTATTGATCCCAACCTGGGAAATTACTTTGTAGCAGCAACGATTACAATTACAATTACATTAATTACAATTAAAGTATATACAGAAGCGCAGTATTAAAAGTATAAAAATATATATGCTGATAAATATTATGGCTCATGTTGATAGTCATTGTGCAAGTCAAGTCAATTTTGTTTGTATACCAATATGCCTCAGAGGGCTTTACAATTTGTACAGGATATGACACCCTCTGTCATTTACAAACGATCCTCACATCGACTAAGGAAAAACTCCCCCCCAAAAAACTTTTAACAGGGAAAAAGAAACGGAAGAAACCTCAGGAAGAGCAACAGAGGAGGGATCCCTCTTCCAGGATGGACAGACGTGCAATAGATGCCATGTGTACAGAATAACAACAATGAAAACACATTAACACTACATATAAAATTGTATGGAAATGTCCAACTCAATGTAACAACAGCTAATATACAGTGCGTACATATAGAATTGTATGAGAGTGTCCAAGGGGATGAAGAGCATCATCAAGCTATCAGCAAAGGATGAGAAGCATGTCTTCCTCTCCACCACACCAACCAGAAGAAGCCTGGGCAGCACGTCCTCCTCTCCACCACACCAACCAGAAGAAGCCTGGGCAGCACGTCTTCCTCTCCACCACACCAAACAGGAGAAGCCTCCGCAAGATGACCTCGTCACCACCACGTCGCACAGAACCAGAAGATGAAGCCTGACTGGTCTGCGCAACCACTACTCCACCAGGTAGACTGGGTCCATGGATTCCTGTGAGATGAGAACGCACAGGGGACTACGAGGCACAAAACTAATCTGCAGCATGTGTTAAAGGGAGGAAGAGTAAACACATCCTCTTCTCCACTACCCTAACAGATACAACCTGAGCAGCATCGCCTCTTCTCCATCTCACCACCATCACGACAAACGGAGCCTGGATGACACCACCTCCTTCTCACCAAGTAGCCTCAGCTCATGCACACCTGGGAGCTGAGAGCACAGGGACTCCGGGGAAGAAGATGAGTTAGTAAAATGACTTAATGGAGGCATCGAAATGAAGAAGAAGAGAAGCTCAGTGTGTCACAGGAAGTCCTCCGGCAGCCTAGACCTATAGCAGCATAACTAAGGATTGATCCAAGGCAGCCTGAGTCAACCTTGGATCAGTCCTAACTATAAGCACTATCAAAAAGGAAAGTCTTAAGCCTCCTCTTGAATAAGGGGATGGTGTCTGCTTCCCGGACTGAAAGAGGGAGTTGGTTCCACAGAAGAGGAGCTTGATAGCTGAAAGCTCTAGCTCCCATTCTACTTTTATAAACCCTAGGAACCGCTAATAGTCCTGCATTCTGAGAGCGCAGAGTTCTAGCAGGATTATAAGGCACTATTAGCTCTTTAAGATAAGATGGTGCCTGACCATTCAGTGCCTTGTAAGTGAGGAGGAGGATTTTAAATTCTATTCTAGATTTCACAGGGAGCCAGTGCAGAGAGGCTAACACTGGAGAAATATGGTCTCTTTTCCTGGTTCTGGTCAGAACATGTGCTGCAGCATTCTGGACCAGCCGGAGAGTCATGATAGACTTATTAGGGCAGCCTGATAATAAGGAATTGCAGTAGTCCAGTCTAGAAGTTACAAAAGCATGGACTAATTTTTCTGCATCATTTTGGGAGAGAATATGCCTTATTTTTGCAATGTTACGCAGATGAAAAAAAGCTGTTCTAGCTGTTTGTTTCATGTGGACGTTGAAGGACATATCTTGGTAAAAAATTACCCCTAGATTCCTTACAGTGGTGCTCGAGGCTGGTGCAAAGCCACCTAGAGTAAATAAGTCATTAGATAGGTTATTTCTGAGATTTTCGGGGCCAATTAGAATAACCTCAGTTTTATCTGAATTTAACAACAAGAAATTGTGCGTCATCCAAGTTTTTATATACTGAAGCCATGTTTGGAGTTTAGCTAACTGGCTGGAATCGTCTGACTTAAATGACAAATATAGCTGAGTATCATCTGCATAACAGTGAAAGTTTATGGAGTGTTTCCTGATAACATTGCCTAAAGGAAGCATATATAAAGTAAATAGAATTGGCCCAAGCACAGAACCTTGAGGAACTCCATAACTGACTATGGACTGCATGGAGGACTCATCATTAATGTGAACAAACTGTGATCGATCCGATAAGTAGGACTTGAACCAGCTTAAGGCAGTTCCTCTGATGCCAATTAAATGTTCTAATCTCTGCAACAGGATATGGTGGTCAATAGTATCAAAAGCAGCGCTAAGATCTAACAAGACAAGTACTGAGACGAGTCCATTGTCTGACGCAATTAACAGGTCATTAGTAATTTTCACCAGAGTGGTCTCGGTGCTATGATATTTTCTAAATCCTGACTGAAAGTCCTCAAATAGATTATTGTTCTGGAGGAAGTCACACAGCTGACTGCACACTGCTTTCTCAAGGATCTTAGAGAGAAAAGGAAGGTTGGATATTGGTCTATAGTTAGCTAAAACCTCTGGATCAAGACCGGGCTTCTTCAGAAGAGGTTTGATTATGGCTACTTTAAATGACTGAGGTACATAGCCTGACAGCAAAGATAAGTTGATCATGTTTAATAAAGAGGTGCTCAGTAACGGTAAAACGTCTTTAAGCAGTGAAGTTGGGATGGGATCTAAGAGACAAGTAGAAGGCTTAGATGAGGAAATCAATGAAGTCAGTTTGTGGAGGTCTATGGGAGAAAAGCAGTCCAAGTATACATCAAGTTCTTCAATGAGTCCTATGCTTCCTGTGTTTAAAGACAAAGCAGTTTCAGTCAAGGGCACAGTGTGACTGATTTTCTCCCTAATAGTTATAATCTTCTCATTAAAGAAGCTCATGAAGTCACCACTACTGAGGGTTATGAGAATAGATGGTTCAATAGAGCTGTGTCTCTTTGTCAGCCTGGCTACAGTGCTGAAAAGAAACCTGGGGTTGTTTTTATATTAGTTTAGCCTCCAGTTTTTTTCCTGTAAGGGTCCTTGCATGTCCTCAGCTCCTCTCTGAGTTCATGCTGCACCCTCCTCTGCTCCTCTCTGTCTCCAGACATGAAAGCCCTCATCTTCTTGTTCAGGAGAGCTTTTAGGTCACTGGTGATCCAGGGCTTGTTGTTGGGGTAGCAGTGAACAGTCTGTGTTGGGATGGTGGTGGCCTCACAGAATCTGATGTACTCTGTGATGCAGTCGGTCATGTTGTCTATGTCCTCCCCATGTGGATCACAGAGAACAAACCAGTTTGTTGACTCAAAGCAGTCTTGAAGTGTATCAGCAGCTTCCTGGGTCCACTTCCTCACTGTCCTAGTGTGAACAGGCTGTCTCCTCACAAGAGGGACATACTTTGGAGTCAACTTCACCAAGTTGTGATCTGATCTGTCGAGTGGGGGGAGGGCAGAGACATCAATTCATCATTCATCATTTGCATCAGTGGCATTTGCATACAGGAGGTCCAGTGTCTTGTTGTCTCTGGTAGGGCAGTTGACACACTGGTGGAAGTTATTTAGGGTATTGTTGATTGAGGCACGGTTGAAATGTCCTGTAATCGCCATAAATGCATCTGGCTGTTCAGTCTGTAAAAAATGTTGAATCCAGGGACTTGAGGCAATGAGTGAAAAGAAGCTTCCGGGCTTCATTGACTGACTCGACAGTGCAGTTCTTACTATACAGTTTTATGAAAAAGTTTGGGCACCCTTGACAATTGCCATTATTTTCATTTATAAATCATTGGGTCCACAACTTAATTTTGATCTATGAAATAACTGGTGGACACAGTAATATTTCAGCAGTGAAATTAGGTTTATTGGATTAACAGGAGGGCGGCATGGTGGTGTAGTGGTTAGCACTGTCGCCTCACAGCAAGAAGGTACCGGGTTCGAATCCCAGGCCCGGGGGCCTTTCTGTGTGGAGTTTGCATGTTCTCCCCGTGTCTGCGTGGGTTCTAATGGGTGCTAATTTAAATTGACAGTAGGTGTGAATGTGAGTGTGAGTGGTTATCTGTCTCTATGTGCCCTGCGATGGGGTGGCCAGGGTGTACCCTGCCTTCCGCCCTAAGACAGCTGGTATAGGCTCCAGCCCCCCCCCCACGACCCTATGAGGATAAGCGGTAGATAATGGATGGATGGATTAACAGAAAATGTGCAATATGCATCAAAAAAAAATTAGACCGGTACATAAATTTGGCCACCTTTTGCAAAAATAACAGCCTCTAGACGCTTTCTATAGCTACTAATGAGTGTCTGGCTCCTGGATGAAAGTATATTGGACCATTCCTCCTTCCAAAACATCTCTAGTTCAGTGAGGTTTGATGGTTGCTGAGCATGGACAGCCCGCTTCAAATCATCCCAGAGATTTTCAATGATATTCAAGTCTGGGGACTGGGATGGCCATTCCAGAACATTGGATATATTCCTCTGAATGAATGCGCTAATAGATTTTGAGCAGTGTTTTTGACCATTCTGATCATAATTCATCTTTGCCTCTCTGATATTTGCCTTGGCCTGCCACTTCCGGCCTTAACAAGAACTGTGCCTGCGGCCTTCATTTCCTCACTATGTTCCTCACAGTGGAAACCGACAGCTGAAATTTGAAGATTTTAGCCTTCCCCTAAACAATAATGCTAAACAATCTTTGTTTTCAGGTCGTTTGAGAGTTGTTTTGAGGCCCCCATGTTGCCACTCTTCAGAGGAGAGTCAAAGAGAAGAACAACTTGCATTTGGCCGCTTTAAATACTCTTTGTCATGATTGGATGCACCAGTATATGAAGTTCAAGGCTTAATGAACTCAACAAAGCAATGTTGTGTTCCAATTACTCAGTGTTAGTTACAGGTCATCAAAGCAACAAAATGACAAGGGCGCCCAAATTTTTGCACAGCCTCTTTTTTTACATTTGATTTAATTTCATACAAATGAATATTGCTACACTAAAAATCTGTGTCTGAAAAACAACACAGTACTCAGCTTTTATTGGAAAATGAATGACGTGCCACTGTGATGATTTTCTGTGGTGACAGAGTCAATTATTATGCAACCACAGAGGGGCGCCCAAACTTTTTCATACAACTGTACATGAGTACAGTCCAGCATTCGAGAACTCTCATGTGCACTGATTCCAGTGTGAGGCTGGTTGAGTCTTGGGTAATCGCAATGAGGGTGTCAGTGACTTCTGGGTAAGCTGCCCATGCATACCATGCAGTACCATGCAGTTTTTGATGTCCCAGCATTTCTGAGATGTGGTGGATTGGAGTATCTTTATATGCCTTCCCTCATCCAAAACCATTCCACAGCTCTGAGAGCCCTAACTCCCAGAACAGATTAATGGCCAGCACAACCATATCACAATCTACTGTCCTTAAGTAGGCCCTGGTGTGCCCCCGTTCGACAGCATGACGTAAATGTAGCATCATACATGTGTCCGCTTCTTCCTGCTGACATGTTGACAATGCCTCTAGGTCAGTAGGTTTGTTGCTCAGGACCAAGTTTGCATTTGTTGTCAGGAGATGGTACTTTGAGCCAGCTGTAGTCTTCTGAAGTTCTCTGATGTACTGAAACAGCATATCTTTATTTTGACTGTTCTTGAGGAACTTCTGCCATTGAGCTCCCTTTGGCAGCGATATCTTTGCAGAGACTCGGGTTCTGTATCCTACTGTCCCACCACGCTTAACACGAGTCTAACACAGACTTGCCTCGAAATATTTATCCCAGACTGCATCCAGTGTTGTTGTCCTGTCAGTTATCAGGCTGTTTAAGTATGGCATCAATTCCATCTGAGTGTACTCTCCAAACACTGTGGCACGCTGGAATTTGATGTGTGTTACTGCTGCCATATCAAGCACGACCACAGAAGCTTCTTTGGCTGATGGAGAGAGGCCAGGACCTGAATGAATGAATGAATGGGCTCGTAGGGACATGAAGAGCTTGGTGACCAGAGCACTATTTGCTTTGGCAGACCCCAAGTTGCTGGCACTCTTCTTCAGATCCACAGATGGCCTGTTCGTAAATGTGTACAAATTGGCCCTTAGAATGACATCAGTTGGGAGCTTGGTGGCTTGTTCTATTCTGTCCCTTACAAACTGTGTGAACATGGCTTTGTCGATATTAGAGCTTCCCTGAGGGAATTGGAGATCTCGTGGTCAATGACCTCACCAGTGTCTAGGGTAATGAGCTCTGTACCCGTTTCTTTGAAATGATTGACTATTTTATCTGCCTTTGCAAGATTACATAGTTCTTTAAGATGATGCAGGAAGTTCTTGACCTGAAGACTCTGGATGTTCCAGAGTCAGTGGCCCATATTATTTCTGGTTTTGAGAGCTTGTTTATCTTCTACTCCTCCTGCTGGGCATATCACTGGGGACCCTATTTGCCTTTGTGCTCTTATTATTTACTTTATTGCTTAGCGTTCATTGTGGATGGCAAAGCAAATATTTCATTGTGCAGGGAAACACTGAATCTTGAATTGTGATGAAGAAGTACAATGAAAACACTGCGGAAAAAAAAATTGAGAGAGCACATCTACAACACGTGACAACAACCACTGCAGCCATCATTCTCTGATAAAAGAGGCCACACCACACCCTCATGTGTCAAAGGACTGGCATCATTAATATGTTGTCATATTAATAAAACATCGCTATCCAGTAGATTATCTGCCAGAGTACAGCTAGCTGGGCATTGTTACCTAATCACATGATGCCTTGTATTGAAGACTTTCCCTGAGGCTAACCTTCATATCGACCTTTATTGAATGCTGCATTACTTCTGAAGTCAGAACTCTGCAGCTAGTGGTTTGTTTCAGAGCCTCCATGGATCCGTAGAGAAAGGAGGATGCCATCATCAAGCTTTTAAAGTGCTCCTGTCTCTGTATTAGAACGTTGAAATGCTTTACTTTCTGAGTGAAAGTTTCAGCAGGTAGATTTAGTTCAACAGTGAAACTTTATTTTTGTTTCTCTTAATTACATGTACTTTCAACTGTCTTCAACAATCAACAACATGTTTTGAGGAAAATTTGGGGCCAGCATCATGGAAACTAACCAATGGAAAGTCATTTAGGACCCTGTTTCTTGGTGAACACAAAAATCCCCAGTTTTAACAGGAAATAAATTTACTATATAAAGGACATAATGGAACAAACTCAAATATTTCATTTTCTAAAACTAACAACTTTCTGTGGAAGGTTAGTTTTGCGACAAAGAGGTGAAAATGCTGCAAATGCAAATCAGCCGCACAGGAGTGGATCATGAACCAGTGACTTGAGAGATGAGGTGGTAAACAAGACTTCTCTGGCACTGTTCAAATGGTGAATACACCTTCACACCAGGCCTGTGTCAGTTCTGAACACTGGTGAACAGAAATCACCTTTTAAATTCAAATCAAGTGACATTTAATGAAACAATGAATATCAGGATGGTCTTAAAATGTCTCGATTGTGGGTGCATGCTTCAGGAACTGTGTGATCCATGGTGGACTTTGTCAAATCCTCCCCTGGCAGGACCTCTCTGTTGTACTCAATGGAAGCTGCACCCCAGCATTAAATAAAATGTTCTGTGTTTCTCTCCTACTGTTTGACATGCTGGATGCTCTGTTGTGGACGCCGATCACACATTTACACTATGTGAGGCAGAGCGAAACACACACACACACACACAAACACCAGAAAAGTAAAACAGGCATTTTGTAGAAAATCATTCAAGAACAGTGTGCGCGCACACACACACACACACACACACACCTTGTTAACCTCCATACATCATCTCAGTCTGACAAATTCCCCGACTTATTACACCTCCTGTTTACACTTCCTGTCTTTGGCTGCAGGGGATTGTGGGTGTTGTATTGAAATATTGACTTGAGCTAGTCCCACAAGTCCAGCCTGTACTGACTGGTTGTCAAAGGTATTAAATGTCTCTGCATTCAGTGGCACACACATAAACACAGACAGCATGCACACTGACACACTCAGTGTCACACTGTCAGAGAGACTCGCTGTTAACAGTCAGACAGAAATAGGATGGCATGCAGGTGTACTCATCCAGCCCAACACACACTCTAACACACACTCATTAATGCAGCAAACACTCCCTGTGTAATAAACAGCATGACCTGATGGAGCCTCTCAGGGATTTCTGCTGCATTTTACAATCACTAAAGTGTACTCAGCCCATGTGTCTGTGTGTCTGTGTGTGTGTGTGTGTTGGTGAATAAACATGAACCTTGCCGTGAGCATTTTTCCAAGAGGCCTCAATTCTTTCCTCCTTGGAGAGAAAGAAGGTCCTTAACCAGCCCTATCTGATAACTGACTATTGATTTAGTCTCTCTCTCTCTCTCTCACACACATGCGCACACACACATACAAACACGGCATTGTGTTGGCATGTCAACACACTGCAGACAACACATTCCCACCAGTGAAAGGCAGCTAATTAGGAAGGAAATGAAATCGAGAGATTCAGTGATAAAATCCGATCGAGCTGAGCTGAGCAATGAAAGGAGAAGAGAAAACAGAGAGTGAGATGCTCTGTCCTTCTCTCTGGTCCCTGTCATCTTCTTACCTTGTTTCTCTCCTCCTGGCCTGTCATAAATGTTGGCAGAATAATTTTGAATACATGAGAAGTCCTAAAAGATGGCTGTTAACAGCACAGGAGATGCTCTGATGAACTCTAAGAAGAGTTTATTAGACATCTCTGAATGTGAAGTAGCTCTGCAGACGACTTTTGTCTCATTCACAGCTAAGTGTGACTGGACTGTGCTGCACGCTCAGCTGTGGAAATGGAAACATATAGGTAACACAGGCTGCTGGTAGAGGAAATGGCATATCAGATTTCAGGGATGACAGAGGACATGCTAACGGTGAGAGAAGGTGTTGAACACATTTTTAAGGATAAGAATAACAGGAAGTGAAGTGTGAGGACATTTTACATTTTAGCAAGGCAAATGGGAGAGGAGATATTAGCTTGTGCTTACAAGACGAATTGTACGTGCAAAGCTCTAACTCCATCTTTTTTCTTTCTTCCTTTATTCCAGACCCATCCATATCATAATAAAAACAACACAGTAAGACAACAACAGAGTAAGGACAATTAGAGAAACCAAGAGAGAACAAAACAAGTAAAACAAATAAAAACAAGTAGTGCTCTCATCACTATTCAGTATCCAACAATCAGACATGTTTGCCAATGGTTCCACAGGCTGGAAAACAGTCTGACAGAACTACGTCTAGGACTAGCCAAAACAGCAATTAAGTTGTTTTCTGACTCAGATGGCCTGCACATAAATCTATACATCAAGTTACATAGCACAGCAGAGCAGGTAAGTACCCCACCACTGACAAACATATGACTTGCACTAGAGCTTCTTGGAATTCTCAGCAGCAGCCTCATGCTGTCATTGTAAGCCACCATGAGTTTTCTAATGCTCCCTTGTTTGTAATGGCACCACAGATGGGCAGTATACAAAGGTGTACAGTACACTTTAGAGAGTGAGGTCTTCACAGACATAGCGCACATATTACATTTAAGGCACAGCATGTTTACTTGTGCATACAGCTTCCGACATTACCTATGGATATCCCTGTCATCAGACAGATCCTTAACAGTAATGTGGCCCAAATATTTAATCTCACTGCACTCACTCTTCTTCTGACAATCATGATCTTACTCTTTTTAGCTTTGTATTTTACATCAAAACCAGCTCCATACTGTGTACATATTCTCAGTAGCTATTGCAGACCAGCACTATAAGGGCTAAGGATGACCAGATCATCACGCATACATCCATCCATCCATTATCTACCACTTATCCTCATAGGGTCGCGGGGGGGCTGGAGCCTATCCCAGCTGTCTTAGGGCGGAAGGCAGGGTACACCCTGGACAAGTCACCACCTCATCGCAGGGCACATAGAAACAGACAACCACTCACACTCACATTCACACTTACGGTCAATTTAAATTAGCCAATTAGACCACGCATGCATAAGGTGATTAATTAGTGAATCACCAACCCTACAACCTGTTCCACACACATTTAAAGACAAGGACAAATCATTCATGTACAACTTAAAATTTTATCTAAGTTTGTTGCCTTGAAATTTTGAGTTCACCCAACTTTTCTTTTTTTTGCAGTGCACTCTTGGAAATGAGGTTTTAATTCAATGAATTTTTTTACCTGATTAAATAAAGGATACTGATATTGATTGAGAAAGCCCTGTGTGTTAGTTGGACAGGGAAAGAACAGTCCACTGTCCATCCAGCTCTAATCTCCTGTCTTCTGACTTTGTCTGTGCTTCCTTTATTATGTTTTTCTGTGTAGCATGTCTTTCGTGATATCATACTCTTCATTAATTTCTTCTTTACTTGCTTCTGCGCTTTTCTCCCTGAATGCAGTTTCTTTAATGAATTATTATTTTTTTTAATTGAATAACCACCTGCCGTGCACCTGATAATGACATTAATCCAAACGAGCTGTTCATTAGGCACAATGTTGCTTTTTGTGTATGCAATAAGTTATAGTTGGATGTTGAGTCACAATGACATAGCAGTTCACTAGATTCCAGTTCCCTCTGTATATTCCTGTCCAATACTGGATTATAAATGGCACATGCTCCAATGTACCGTTCCTTAATGGCCCCAAAGTCCCTATTCCTGCCACTGTGCCACTGTGCGGCAGTGTGTTTGATCCATTGACTCATTACACATGGTAACATGCACCATCATTCAGTGCTGATTGACAAGTAAAACTTCTTCTTTAGTTGTAATCCCTCATTTGTAGGTAACTGTGTGCTTAATAAAATTCCCTAAAGTGGCCTGAGACAGATCAAACCTGGCGTAGGTAGTCCTCAGTTAGCCTTGATCCCCCTTGTAATCGTTGATGTTAATCCAGTCCTGCTCCTCTGTAGCTGCTTTGACTAATTCAAACTGACTCAGTCCCATTTTAAGTATTTAAGAAATTCGGTTAATGGAAATGCACAAAAAATGGAATGATATAGACTTTTTAATGTTTGTGTAGACGCCGTCAGTCAGCAGCCACTCAGACACAGACTCAGTGAAGATTTGCATTGATTATCTGTGATTCAACATGAGGCTGCTGAAATAGAGGAAATTACTTCTGAGTGACTGAATAGGCCTGAGGATGGACTCTCTCTGTTTCAACTCTCTCTCCTCACCCTGTCTGCATTGTGCCATTCATTTGATCAGACCGTTTTGTCCAAAAGTGACTAGCGCAAGACACATGAATAGAAGTCATTGTCAGTTAAAGCCAGTCTTGTGAGCCTATTGAATCAGGCCTATTGATCATCTCTCTCTGCACTCCCTCCAGTATCCTGCTGCAGTGCTGTTTCCCTTCCCTGTCTTCCTCTTTATCAGTTTTTTCTTCCATCTATCTCTGTCTCTGTAATTGATTCTCCTCTCTCTACAACTTCCTCCTATTACATGTGTTTCCTCCTGGTTCAGCTCTTTTTGATCCCAACACAAACCCACGATTAGATTTAAAGGAAACTCTAATCCCACCACCATTACTGTGACAAGCTATGTCCTTCAACGTCCACATGAAACAAACAGCTAGAACTGCTTTTTTCCATCTGCGTAACATTGCAAACACAAGGCATATTCTCTCTCAAAATGACGCAGAAAAATTAGTCCATGCATTTGTAACTTCTAGTCTGGACTATTGCAATTCCTTATTATCAGGCTGCCCTAATAAGTCTATCAAGACTCTCCAGCTGGTCCAGAATGCTGCAGCACATGTTCTGACCAGAACCAGGAAAAGAGACCATATTTCTTCGGTGTTAGCCTCTCTGCACTGGAGGCTAACACCGTTCTGTGCATATAAAAGCCCAGAGAGGAAGCTGGAGGCTCTCTCTGCCTATTGACAGCTGACTGTGTGATGTGTATGCTGCTGTGAGTCTATTTTGGTGAGGTTTGCTCCTCCTTTTGGGCCTACAAAGGAAGGTGGTGGATACCCCTTCAGTTTACCTGGAAGGTGGGGTTTAAGTTAGCTGGTGGTAGTTTTGTTGTTTTGGGTTGTTTTGTCCTTATGGTGCAGCCTCTGCCTTTTGTGCAGGCTTGTTTTCAGTTTACCGTCCTGTGTTTGTTTTATTAACAATAAACCTTAACTTCTACTGCCAATCAGAGTCTCTCACTCTTCCTTCAGCCCACTTAACATCAGTTGTTACTCCCTGTCACCCGCTGGGACGTAACAATTTACCTTGCAAAAATAATCATATCTTCAGTAAACATAGGTGTCAACCTCACAGTCTGCTCAGTCAAACTCAGCAGGATTCTTGTAGTGTTTGGAGCTATATCTACCAAAAGTAATGCACTCTGATTGTTTTTCACATACAGTTTGTATGTAATTAACGCAATTTTGAACCAGAAAGCATAAAACGTGATGAATTCTGGGTGGAAAGGAGGTCGATGTGGGTGGGTCTTTAACCCAAGAGACCACTGGCCCTGTTATTGGTATAAATCAAAATTCACTGTTGATTTCCATCATGTACATAAGTATTCTAACTCCCCATCCATTATTTAAACAAAAAATGTGTACTTATTTGTCACATTGCACAAACTTCTCAGGATGAAGGTATTCTAATCTCACTGTCAGCAAACAGGCTGAACCATGTGTTGTGTGTGTAGCATATCAATGAGCATAAAATGATGAACTTAACTCTTCAAATTTCTGAGTATCTCCCCAGGAAATCCATCTGACACTATGTGGCACCTAAGTGCTTAAGGCTTAAGTTTTATGACTGGCAGAGTAAACAGATAAGACCAGTTCCTCCTCTTTGACCCAAGGAACTCCAGGACATACACCAGGAGGAGGAGTTTTATTGCCCCACATTCCTGCATCAATCCTGCCAGACACATCCAAAGCTGAATGTGCACTCTTCCTTTCTTCCTGCCTGGAACAGAACATTACATTAAGATTCTAATGGTTAACTATGCTTTCATTCCTCAGCTACTGTCATATAAGTATCACTGTTACAATGTCAAACATCAGTCTTCACACAGGAAAAGGAAGAGGATCCGCTCTTCCTTTTCCTCCTTCTGATAAGGACTAAATGTGACATGTGGGATTGGTTGTGGATTAACTCTACAGACACAATCATACATAGATCTGCCTGTTGTAGTACACCTTCCTACATGCTCTGATATCATGGTTCATCTGTGTGTTTAATTTGTTGATTAATTTCGATTCAATTGGTCAAGTTTTGTTCTGTGGTTTCCTACTGTAGGATGTTTGGTGTCAATTTACAGCTGAGAGAGGAAGCTTTCACATAGATAAACTTTAATAAAGTAAAACACAGCAGTATTAACATTACATAAGTTAAAATAATATCATCTCAGTTAACTTGGTGGATGGGGAGGGACCAGTGGTCACACCCCCACTGGACCTTCAACAAAGATCATAAAAAGCCTCAGCTGGTCTGAGCACTCTCTACTCTTCTTCAGCCCTTCAGCCAGTCAAGTTCTGGTCTTCATCCTCTCCACTGCATCTCTGTTCTCCCTCTCCCACATGCTGGGAGGGGGAGGGAAACAATGATGACCCAGAGACAGAGACATGCTGTCCCACCGCAGGCCCAGCGCCTCATGGCATGAAGAGCAACCTCTCCAGAATCTTCATTTTGCTCCGGATATGACTAAAAAACTCTGAATGCTGTCTGTGAATGGCCTCCTCAGGACCCAGCACCTCATGGCATGAAGAACAGCCTATCCAGAACCTTCTAACTCTGCATCCTGCCTCAAGACCATCTTGTTTTCTCTGTCTACTCCTTCGCCCGAAAATGTGAGCCAGCTCCTCTGCTCAGACACAGGCTGCAGAAAATGACTCCAGCCGTCACGAAGAAACTAAAAGAAGAAAAGACAGTCGGTCGACACGTTGGTGTGAATCCAGCCGACCTCCCCCACCAACAAAGGGGGGGGTGGGGGGGGAATTGAAGCAAGGGCACAGAGACTATACTGTGAAGAGGAGAGACAGACAGAGAGAGACTGAGATGGAGCCATGTCAACCAGAAATGTTCAGAGACGACCAAAGATGTCCAGAGCTGTCCAGAGATGACCAAAGGTTTCCAGAACTCCCCAGAGATGTCCAGAGCTGTCCACAGATGTCCACCGATGCCCGAAAGAGCCACTGGTGAAGTTCAAGCCAAAGTCGCCTGCAGAGATCCAGCAGATCCAGACAGAACCTGCAGCCACTCCTCACTCCCATCCATCCAGGAACGGTGATATACTGCATATACATCTTACAGATATTAAAGAGTTTGATGATTAGACGCTAAATTAAATGGCCTGAATTTAGGGCTTAATCCAGCAAACTGAATAATATTTAGTAAGATATAAGTAAAATGCTAAACCAATTCTGAATAGTGAATTACTCACAGTCTTCTCTGATGCCTCTCAAACTCTCAACTGCTGAACGCCACCAAACCGAAACCAAATTTTGGTAACAGCCTAATTCTTAATTTGGTCTAGATAACCACCACTGAATTTAACTGGTCACCATTGAATTAATTAATCATTCATCCTTTGAACTTTTGTTTAATCATTCATTCCATTTTGTCACAATGAGTCAATCCCATGTTTTCACCATCAATCTTCCTCTATCCTAGTTTTTATTTTCTATTTTATTATTTCTGTTAGTAGCCTGGTCATTTAGTTCATCAAACTAATCATTTATTATTAGTTATTTTCTTTTACAGCAGTAGTCTGGTTATAGTTTGTCAAATAAACTTCTCATTTATAAAGAACTTGGTTATTTGATTTGTGTGTGTATATAAAGCAATTGAATCACTGTACACTAGGTCAAGAACTCCATAGCACCCTGAGATTAAGAGACTATTAATTAATGTCAAATTCACAAGTTTTCCCTGTTTTAGCAAAACTGGGTGGCGCCCTGATAATTTCTACTATTAAAGGCAATTTTTGGTTTATGATCAATAACTTAAAGATATTGTTCAGAAATACATAATTTGATATTAATTAATGATTGACTAAGGATATTGTCTGACCAGAAACACAGAGATAGCCAGTAGAGTCAAACATGGGCCCAGTACCAGACACTAAGAATGACAAAGTGAAAAAATTTTTATTTAACGTAGAAGAGGGAATTGACAATAATTCAATCTGGCATTTGTGGAATAAATTTACTCCAAAACAAACCAAAGACTAACAATTGGTTGATTAAGAAAAATCAATCTTCATGGAGGTTTCCTTCCTTATTAGCTGCCTGTGATAGTGGCATCACAGCAACTTACAATAGTAGAACAGCAGTTAGAGAAAAGGGGTAACAATTATCAAACCTGCTTGATTTGGAAATATAGACAAACCAACACTCACTGCAGGCTCTGTAGGTTGGACATGCCTGTGGAGCCTCTGAGACACTAACGCACAGTAGCCCAACACTTCAGGCTGTTCTATGTAACAATGCGTTGAGAGGGTCTACACTCCTTCAGGTTTTTGGGGCTCTCCATAACCAGCAACCTCTCTTGGACTGTTAGCACCACGGTGGTGGTAACCATGGCCAATCACCGGCTTTTCACAGAGTTAACGTTGGAATTCTAAACATCAAATAATGTCTCAGAAATTGTAGATTCTTTGACTGTAGTGCCACCACCAATATTTTCCCACTATTCTTTAGTCGTGAGGGTACTGAAAATGTGTTATATACACTAACTCCTAATTTTTCAATCCCCCAAAAAAGAGAAAATCAATTTATTTAATTATTTTTTCTAATTATTTGTAGCTTTTAAATTTTGTTAGACTGCATGAATACAAGGGTGGAATGGTGGTGTAGTGGTTATCACTGTTGCCTCACAGCAAGACGGTACCAGGTTCAATTCCTGGCTTGGGGCCTTTCTGTGTGGAGTTTGCATGTTCTCCTCATGTCTACATGGGTTCTCTCTGGCACCCTGGCTTCCTCCCACCAAAAACATGCATGGGGATTAAGTTAATTGGCTATTTTAAATTGTCCGTAGGTGTGAATGTGAGTATGAGTGGTTGTCTGTCTCTGTGTGTCCTGTGATGAACTGGAGACTTGTCCAGGGCGTACCCTCCCTTTCACCATACGACAGCTGGGATAGGCTCCAGCCCTCCTGACCCTATGTGAGGATAAGAGGTAGAAAACTAAAAATAACTGAGTTGCATCAACCTATAGGCATGGTCGTCCTGGTTCTATAGAGGTGCCAGACTTCACTTTGCAGTGAAAAATTAAACCTCACTGATGGTCCTTTTCCACAGTTGTGGTAATGGGGATTTTTCACGAGTACCTTAAAACCTTCTCTCTTCCTGGAGTCATTTATCTCTCTCTTCTTTTGCTTTGTGTGTGACAAAAAGCCAGAAAGCGAGCAACAAATACACTATATTGCCAGAAGTATTCGCTTACCCATCCAGATAATTAGAATCAGGTGTTCCAATCACTTCCATGGCCACAGGTGTATGAAATCAAGCACCTAGGTATGCAGATTACTTTTACAAACATTTGTGAAAGAATGGGTCACTCTCAGGAGCTCAGTGAATTCAGGATACCACCTGTGCAACAAATCCAGTCGCGAAGTTTCCTCGCTCCTAAATATTTCACAGTCAACTGTCAGCTGTATTATAAGAACATGGACGGAACAACAGCAACTCAGCAAAGAAGTGGTCGGCCACGTAAACTGACGGAGCGGGGTCAGGGGATGCTGAGGCGCAAAGTGCGAAGAGGTCGCACTTTCTGCACAGTCAATCCCTACAGACCTACAGACTTCATGTGGCCTTCAGATTAGCTCAAGAACAGTGCGCAGAGAGCTTCATAGCATGGGTTTCCATGGCTGAGCAGCTGCATCCAAGCCATACATCACCAAGTGCAATGCAAAGCGTCGGATGCAGTGGTGTAAAGCACACCGCCACTGGACTCTAAAGCAGTGGAGACGCATTCTCTGGAGTGACGAATCGCACTTCTCCATCTGGCAATCTGATGGACGGGTCTGTGTCTGGCAGTTGCCAGGAGAACGATACTTGTCGGACTGCATTGTGCCAAGTGTAAAGTTTGGTGGAGGGGGGGGTTATGGTGTGGGGTTGTTTTTCAGGACCTGGGCTTGGCCCCTTAGGTCCAGTGAAAGGAACTCTGAATGCTTCAGCATACCAAGACATTTTGGACAATTCCATGCTCCCAACATTATGGGAACAGTTCGGAGCTGGCCCCTTCCTCTTCCAACATGACTGTGCACTAGTGCACAAAGGAAGGTCCATTAAGACATGGATGACAGAGTCTGGTGTGGATGAACTTGACTGACCTGCACAGAGTCCTGACCTCAACCTGACAGAACACCTTTGGGATGAATTAGAGCAGAGACAGAGCCAGACCTTCTCGTTCAACATCAGTGTGTGACCTCACAAATACACTTCTGGAAGAATGGTCAAAAATTCCCATAAACACACTCCTAAACCTTGTGGACAGCCTTCCCAGAAGAGTTGAAGCTGTTATAGCTACAAAGGATGAACTGAAGTCATATTGAACCCTATCGATTAGGAATGAGATGTCACTTAAATTCATATGCAAGTCAAGGCAGGTGAGCGAATACTTTTGGCAGTGTACATGATCATTTCAGTGTTCTCCTTTGTTTGTGATAGTAGTAGTGTTGTTATCGTTTTTCTTCCCGGTTTTCTGTGTTGCATGTAAATGATGTCATGGCAGTTTTGCACTGCTGTATGACGACCCCTCCTATGCTGAAGAGGTACTATGAGGTACTCAGTTTTACTGGAAAAAACACCAAAACTGGGCCGTACCAGGACGTGCCATGCCATTACTGTGTAGTTGAAAAGCACCATAAATCAACACCAGAACCGGTACGTCCAAGTCTGGGCAACACCCGAGTATAAACAAAGGTCTCAAACAAATACCCTAAGAGGCATTAAAAACGCAACAAAGTCAATGTAAAATAAAATTGGATACAACTACTTTGTGGGCGGCATGGTGGTGTAGTGGTTAGCACTGTCGCCTCACAACAAGAAGGTACCGGGTTCGAATCCCGGGCCCGGGACCTTTCTGTGTGGAGTTTGCATGTTCTCCCCGTGTCTGCGTGGGTTCTCTCCGGGTACTCCGGCTTCCTCCCACCATCCAAAAACATGGATTAGGTTAATTGGCTAATTTAAATTGACCGTAGGTGTGAATGTGAGTGTGAATGGTTGTCTGTCTGTATGTGCCTTGCGATGAGATGGCGACTTGTCCAGGGTGTACCCTGCCTTCTGCCCCCCCCCCCGCGACCCTATGAGGATAAGCAGTAGATAATGGATGGATGGACAACTACATTGTATACAAAAGAATGTTTTGTTTACTACTACTTGTGGCTATAGCCACTACTTGTGGCTATTGAAACAATTTTTCAGCTCAAACAATAAATTAACGTGGCAGACGGTACCAATCCATGTTTTTGCATGTGTGATTCGTTAGGACATTGTTTGAAAGCTTTCAATGAGTTCTTTTGGTGATTTGAGCTCAACTGGTCAAGGCTTTAAAAACCCGGAGGAAAAATGCGAGCTGTCACAGACGGTCACCATGCCACGCTGAGCAGCAAACATGAGGGAGCAGGCCATTGGTATGCTGAGATACGGAATGACCGAAGCGAGGGTAGCCAGGCATTTTGGCATTCACAGATGCACTATCTCACGTCTGCAGGCACGTTATGCACAGACATAATGTGCAGGTTATGGACTGGCCGCCTTATTCTGCAGATATGAATCCGATTGAACACCTTTGGGACAATCTGGATCGCCATGTACGGCGTCGTATTCCACTGCCGGTGACAGTTGCTGATCTCTGGACTGTGCTCTTGGAAGAGTGGGAAGCGATTCCAGTGGCCGAAATCAACGAACTCATCATGTCTATGCCACGACGAGTGCAACCATTAATGGATGTAAATGGCGGTCACACAAGATACTGACATTTGTAATACATGTTGATTAATTTTTCTATTGTTGCTTTTGTTCATTCATGTTCAGTATCATGCCAAGTGAAGTCGCCCAATAAATTATGAAAATTCAAATTAATATCGAAAAAAATACAATTTTGTGTTTTTAATGCCTCTTAGTGTACTTCAGGGAGTCTCTACCTGGACATAAACACACAAAAATTTATAATTATTTGATCACACCAGTTATGCTGTTTGGAAGCTAAATATGGGACCTTGTTTACATAATTACTCCAGAAAAGTTATAATTGGATTTTTTTAAATCAAGTATTCTCATACACCCCAAGCAGAGCCCACAGAGAATAAATTGGATTATTCCCTCTGAAAATTCAGAATAAAAAAAAGATAAATTCTGTTTTGTTGCCTCAGAAACGGACAAGCAACACAAACTGTTATCAATCCCTGAACAGATAGCTTAGTAGCAGAATATCTGAAGACCAAAACCCAAAAGAAATACAAATTCTAACAAGTCAATGAGGTCACTGTTTAAAACAGGACAAAACAAATACTTTATGGATATGCCATGCTAGCAGCTGTTGTATTTGTTCAGTGTATTCAAATATTACCATATCGAGAGAAGTACAGTATGTATTTATTACCTTCAATGACCTTTATTTCTATGTAATGTCAGTAAAGTAAACTAACCCTAATCCTAAAGTAAATGAGGAGTATTTCTGAGTGTTGATGGAGCAGCTAGCTATGAGTTTTCAACTGAATTTTGCATAATTGAACTTTGTCAGCTTTCCTGTGTAATGATGGGTGATTAACAACATTTTGTGTGAGCTGCACCAGCTGGCTCATCTGATTGCTGGTGTATTTTGTCACGTTTGACAGCTTCTGAGCCCGAAAGATATAGTTTACTATTCCTGCTATTTCTATTTATTTATTTACTGTATGAAAATAGAGAGGGATTTTGCAAACTCATGTATGTTTCATATGTCTGCTTGTTGATTTTGAATCCCAAACATACAGACCAGTTTTAAACAACTTCTATAACGAAGTCATGACGAAGTCTAGCTGTATGGAAAGTAAAACAGCGTTCACATTTGACTAAGCTATTGTAAAAGAAGAAACATACTCCCATTATCTCATGAATGAAACATGTTTTACAACGCCAATCATCAGAAAGTACACTCAAACCTGACACTACAGATGCAGTCAGATACATGTTCCTTACACCCAATACCAAAGTAATTTGAATCAAAGTCACCCCGAATCAGATACAAACAGCTTCAACATCACTAATATCCAACATTGTAGAGCGATAGGGGCAAGTAGAAGAACCTTGATCAGCATAAAACCAAAGCTAGAGTGAATTGAAACTGAACGAGCTTGTCTATCGCCAAAACCTTTTACTCTCTAAAAGGTGCAGATGAGTTATTGCAGACTGACAGACACAGATGTCTTTTTTATCAAATGATATATAATGTGGCCCATACAGTTTAGGCTAGCAGATAAAGGTGTAATTTTGAACTGCAGTTTTTCTGAAAGACCCTTTCATAATAAATGGTATGTGGTCTTGTTTCCCCCCAGTATTCAAAGCTCTCAAAGCTGATTACACTGCAGCACTGTCAGCTTTCACGCAGAGGCTGCCATGCAAGGGGTGTTAGAACGTGGCACGAAATGACTGAACCCAAATGCACGACTCGTCACGACAGAAATAAGTTAAAGGTATTTTTAATACAAAAAATGTTCACAAACAAAATTTAACAAAACAACTCAGGCACTGATGCTAAAGCGAGATGAAACTAAAACTCAGATTGAAAACACACTAGGCAGATCATGAAACAAACTTAGGATACTAGGAAAAATGCTAAACTAAAGGCGCTCACACAATGAGGAAAACAATAACTTAAAGAAAAAGACAAAACATAAAACGCTCACTAACAGTGAGGGAAAAAGGCTCTAAACTGGTTGACAACACAGATGCTACAAAACAGACAAAACACTACGACTGGACTGGATGATTACACTGATGCTAGAGACAGACAAAACACTAGTACTAAACTGGACAAATCTCGACACAATGACAGAAACTGATACGACACAACCTGACGGCGAAACACTTGACTTAATGGCTGGTAGCTTGGAGAATACACAAGACGTACTGGCACATGACTGGGGGAGACGCAGACATAAATACACGAGGTAATGGGTAACAGCTGGAAACAATCAGGGTGGGGCAGACAATCAACAGACGCAGGAAACACAGGGGCAGGAAACGAGAAGCTGAAACACAAGGGAAGACAATTAATACAAAATAAAACAGGAAATAACAGGACAATATGACAAAACTGAACCAAAAACTTAACTTGACATGACCAACATAACAGTACCCTCCTTAAGGGTCGCTCTCCTGACGGCCCAGGGATCTCAGGGTGGCGATGGTAAAAATCCTGGATGAGAGTCTTGTCTAGAATGTGGGATGCCGGAATCCATTCCCTCTCTTCAGGACCATACCCCTCCCAGTCCACCAAAACTGTCTTCCTCGCCCCTATTCCGTCACCGCCAGGAGCCTATGGACAGTATATGCTGGTCCCCATCAATGATACGGGGAGGTGGGGTCGGGAAGCGGGAACCAATGGGCTGATCCTTTCTGGCTTTATTTTGCTGACATGGAAAGTTGGGTGGACCTTGAGGGAGCGAGGCAGGCGTAGTCGCACCGCTGCTGGATTCACCACCTTGGAGATGGGGTAAGGTCCGATAAAACGAGGGGCAAGCTTCTTAGTCGTGGCCCGCAGGGGAAGATCTTGTGTTGACAGCCACACACGTTGACCCGCCTGGTATTCGGGTGCTGGACGGCGGCGCCGATCTGCCGCTTTCTTCATCCGCGCCGCACTGCGCTGGAGAACACGACGGGTGGCCTCCCAGACCTTATGGGCTCTCCGAACCAGGGCGTGAGCTGACGGGACCCGGACCTCTCTTTCCACATCTGGAAAGACGGGGGGCTGATAACCATATACAACATGAAACGGGGAGAGTCCAGTGGCCGCAGATGGAAGGGAGTTGTACGCGTACTCAACCCATGGAAGTAGTCTGCTCCATGAGGCTGGATTCTGAGTGATAAGACATCGCAGACAGGTCCCCAACACTTGGTTTAGTCGCTCGGTTTGGCCATTGGACTGTGGATGGTATCCTGATGACAGGCTCACCGTTGCCCGATCAGCTCACAAAGCTCTCGCCAAAACCTGGATACAAACTGTGGTCCACGATCTGAAACAATGTCCTTAGGAAATCCATGAATACAGAAAACTCGACTGAACATGACCTCCGCTGTCTCCTTAGCAGAGGGCAGCTTTGGTAACGCAATAAAATGTGTCATCTTAGAGAATCGATCCACCACAGTTAATACAGTAGTATTGCCACATGACGTAGGCAGACCCGTGACGAAGTCCAGCGCTATTTCCGCCCATGGCCGGCTGGGAATGGGGAGGGGCTGAAGGAGTCCAGCCTTAGCCTGCACCGATGTTTTATTGCGGGCACACACAGGGCAGGCTTCCACGTATTCCTTGACCATCGAGTCCATAGCGGGCCACCAGAACTGTTGGCGTAAAAAGAACAAGGTGCGTTTTACTCCAGGATGACAGGTTAGGCGAGATGTGTGAGCCCAATGTACCACCTGAGACCTCAAACCCTCCGGCACAAATAGCCGATTGGGCGGACAGCCCTTAGGTGGCGGGTTTTCCCCGTTGGCTTGTTTAACCCTGTTTACTATTGGCCAGGTTACCGCTCCTACCACAACATCACACGGCAGGATGGGCTCTGGTTCCCTGGTCACAGGCTCTGGATCATATAGCCGCGAGAGGGCGTCCGGCTTCACATTCTGTGAACCAGGCCTGTAAGAGAGAGTAAAACTGAAACGGTTAAAAAACAAAGACCAGCGGGCTTGACGTGAATTCAAACGTTTGGCATGACGAATGTACTCCAAATTCTTATGATCTGTCCAAACCACAAAAGGCTCTTGAGCCCCCTCCAACCAGTGACGCCACTCCTCTAAGGCCACCTTTACCGCCAGCAGCTCCCTGTTGCCCACGTTGTAATTTCTTTCCGCCTTAGACAGTTTCCTGGACAAAAAGGCACAGGGATGCATCTTGCCGTCCGTAGATGATCTCTGGGAGAGCACTGCTCCTATGCCTATGTCCGAAGCATCTACTTCCACCAGGAACTGCTTGGTTGGGTCGGGCATGACGAGAATGGGAGCTGTGGTGAACCTCTGCTTGAGCTGCTTGAACGCAGCGTCCGCTGCAGGGCACCACTGAAAAGGAGACTTGGCAGAGGTTAATGTATGCAGAGGCGCTGCAATTGCGCTATAGTTCCGAATAAACCGACGGTAAAAGTTAGCAAACCCAAGGAATTGCTGCACTTTCTTGCGGTTATTCGGAACTGGCCACTCTGCAACCGCTTTCACTTTAGCCGGATCCATTTGTATCGACCCAGGGGCTATGATAAAGCCCAGGAAAGACACGGATCTGGCATGAAATTCACATTTCTCCGCTTTCACAAAAAGCTGGTTTTCCAGCAACTTGGTTAAAACTTGACGCACATGACACACATGACTTTCAAGACTGGGAGAGAAAATCAAAATATCATCAATGTATACAAAGACAAATCTGTTTAAGTATTCCCTGAGCACATCATTGACTAGATTCTGGAAAACACCTGGTGCATTAGACAGTCCAAACGGCATGACAAGGTATTCATAATGTCCCGACGGTGTATTAAACCCCGTCTTCCATTCATCCCCCTCCCTTATTCGAACCAGATGGTAAGCATTGCGTAAGTCCAGCTTGGTGAATACTTGTGCATCCTGCAATAGCTCGAAAGCTGATGTCATGAGAGGGAGGGGTACCTGTTTTTTATGGTTATCTCATTCAGTGGTGCATAGTCGATACATGGTCTCAGAGAGCCATCCTTCTTGTCCACAAAGAAGAATCCTGCTCCAAGGGGTGATGATGACGGCCGGATGATACCTGCTTCAAGAGAAGACTGTATATAACTGTCCATCGCCAGCCTTTCTGGCCCCGAGATGGCATAAAGCCGGCCCTTGGGCAGGGGCGCTCCCTCTCTCAGCTCGATGGCACAGTCATAATCTCTGTGAGGGGGCAAGGAGGTTGCTTTAGCTTTGCTAAAAACCAAAGCTAGGTCATGATAGCATTGAGGTACCAAGGACAAGTCAATCTGGTGCAGAGAAGAAGAAATAACTGGTTGATCTGGATCAGCTCTCAACCCTCCCATGGTTACCAGTTCCTCCCTCTCAAAACACCTCCCCGAACAGTCCTCAGACCATCCCTCAATCTCCCCTGTTCCCCAATTAATACGTGGACAATGTTTACATAACCATGGAAAACCTAAAACAATGACATGATGTACAGACTCATAAACCTGGAAACTGAGTCTCTCGCTGTGCTTCCCTATGGTTATTGTCACTGGTTCGGTGTGGTGAGTGATCTTAAAAATTTCCCTACCGTTCAGAGCCCTGGCAGCCAGAGGCTGAGATAAAGGCTCTGTCTGAAGTCCCAACTTCCGAACCACCTTCCAGTCCATTAGACTTCCGTCTGCTCCTGAGTCAATTAGTACTTCTTAAGTTCTCTCAAAGTTATTGACAGTACAAGTTACCTGTGTCAGATGTCTCGGGGGGGTTTCTGCCGCAGTGAACTGGCTCACCAGACCCCCCCCGGTCTTCTGATGAGCCTGCTCCTTTAAGGGGCAGGTGACGAGGCGATGTCCTGCTCCTCCGCAGTAGAAACATAACCCCTGCTGTAATCGCCGCTGGCGCTCCTCGGGGGAAATCCTCGTCCTGCCGACCTGCATGGGTTCCTCCTTAAGTGCCGGGAGAGCCCTTCGTCCACCGGATCCCTCAGCCACTGGAGCCATCTCTGGTCCTCTGGTCGCCTCGCATCCTCGCCCGGTTCCTCCTCGCCGTCGGAAACGACGATCCCGAACCCAGAGATCGGTGCGGATAGCCGCCTCGATGACCGCCTCCAAACTGTCGGGCAACTCCTGTGGACCCATCTGGTCATGAATAGTGTCACTTAAGCCGTCCAAAAAGGCATCAACTAACGCTGGTTCTCCTAAACCACTGTCCCTGGCCAACGGCCGAAACTCGATGGCGTAATCAGCTACCGAGCGGTTGCCTTGACAAAGTCTCTTTAACATGCGAGCTGCCTGCCGGCCCGGGCGAGACTGATCAAAAACCCGACGGAGCTCAGTCACAAAGTCCTCCGGGGATGAACATATTGGGGAGTCCCGCGACCATTCAGCCGTAGCCCATGCCGCTGCTCTACCCGTCAGATGTGAGGTAATAAATGCCACTCGAGATTGAGGAGTGGGAAACGCGGTAGGGTTCATGCGGAAATGCAGTTCACATTGCACTAAAAAAGGGCGACATAACTCTGACTGGCCGGCAAACTTATCAGGGGGAGCAAGACGCGGTGGCGCAGGAATGAACATTGTCTGTGTCACCACCGGCTGGCTGGAGCTGCTGCCTTCAGGAACCGTGGGAGACGCGGCTGACTGCTTATGCAGGTGAGCTAGCAGGTCCTGCATGTGATGAGCTAACGAGTCAACTTGTGCAGTCATGGATCGCCTAAACTCATCCTGGCGAGACGATAACGTGGCTAAGTCTCGACCCAAGGCAACTGCCTGCTCCTCCTGCCTCAAGATTCTGTCACTGTGCGAGCTTACCAGCTCCTTTAACTGGCTAGAGTCGGCTGGGTTCATGTTATGGCCAGTACGTTCTGTTAGAACGTGGTACCGAAATGACTGAACCCAAATGCACGACTCGTCACGACAGAAATAAGTTAAAGGTATTTTTAATACAAAAAATGTTCACAAACAAAATTTAACAAAACAACTCAGGCACTGATGCTAAAGCGAGATGAAACTAAAACTCAGATTGAAAACACACTAGGCAGATCATGAAACAAACTTAGGATACTAGGAAAAATGCAAAACTAAAGGCGCTCACACAATGAAGAAAACAATAACTTAAAGAAAAAGACAAAACATAAAACGCTCACTAACAGTGAGGGAAAAAGGCTCTAAACTGGTTGACAACACAGATGCTACAAAACAGACAAAACACTACGACTGGACTGGATGATTACACTGATGCTAGAGACAGACAAAACACTAGTACTAAACTGGACAAATCTCGACACAATGACAGAAACTGATACGACACAACCTGACGGCGAAACACTTGACTTAATGGCTGGTAGCTTGGAGAATACACAAGACGTACTGGCACATGACTGGGGGAGACGCAGACATAAATACGCGAGGTAATGGGTAACAGCTGGAAACAATCAGGGCGGGGCAGACAATCAACAGACGCAGGAAACACAGGGGCAGGAAACGAGAAGCTGAAACACAAGGGAAGACAATTAATACAAAATAAAACAGGAAATAACAGGACAATATGACAAAACTGAACCAAAAACTTAACTTGACATGACCAACATAACAAGGGGCCAACCTGGCCATCAGGATGTGGTCTAATAAGTCATTCACACTCTGGTGGCTCACCTCTGAGCTACTGCCCTACAATCAACTAATGCACCGCCAGGAAACACAATCTGTCCGACTGCTTCAAACACCTCTGACATTCAACCCTTTACAGAGATGAGCTCAACCTTCCTTATCACTCTGGAAATGAGTCACTGAAGTCAGTGTCATATGAACAACATCACTGCCTGAAGATGTCCAGAAAAAAAGCAGCTACAGCTTGATCCCAGATCCCATTGCTAAATACTTACTACCTAATAATACCTCTGTGACATCTTGAAGGTCTGTGAGGGTCTTTCTCTGTGCTACAGTAAGGAGCAGTGCCAACAACACAACACACTGCAATCAAACTGTCTCCCAACACAGTGATGCTTATTTCAGGCTGCACCACTGCTTGACAGTGATGGTAATTTGTCAGGAAACATACCAATGTTGGGAACAAGGACGGAGAAGAAACTACTAGACAGCAGACATGAATGGGAAAAAAGCACATTAAATAGAAGACTTGACTTTGCAGATGTTTCACGAGAAATGAACAACATTCAAGACACATATGGGTCCAACGACTACTGGACTTTCCCGCGGACGGTGCCCTGTCATCATTTCAAATCAAACCCGAATTTACTCACTTTATGCAGAAATTTTAAATCCTACTATTTGAGAAACTGATACGAGGAACACATGGGCACATTTATTTGATAAATGACTTCATCAATGATTAAAAGAAAAGCTTTTGTCTTTAACTCTTTGAGTGCCGAAGATGTATTGGTACGTCTATTAAAATCCAACGCTTGAGTGCCATAAACATATAAATATGTCACAGTGTTTTTTTTGCAGCAGAGACAAAAGAGGGCTCTCACACATGCCTACGTGTAATACTGGGGCTTCTGGGATTTGTAGTCGGGACATAAAGAGATACTGTACACCACAGAGATCAAAGCAGTACGTTGAGACGATCAAGATCAGGGAGCAAAACAAACTTCTGGACTGTTTTCAGAGTCATAGTACAAAGTATTCTGTGCATCATGAAAGATGAAAGATTATTTTTGCATGTGCCACAATCACCGGTGAGTCTCAGTGTTTCTCCTGCTCATGCATTTGCTTGCTCAAAATCTGTCTTTGTTTGCTCAGGAATGTGGCACAAATATGACACCATACAGTTAGTTTTGTTGGCTCTGGATTTTTTTTGCAAAGCCTTGTTTTGATTTTGCACTGCACAAGTTTTGCCAGGTGAAAGCAAAAATGCTGTGATATACTGACGTTTTGCAGTGACGTAACAACATGGCTCTGACTGGGCTCCTTCATAATGGAAAAGCAACCAGTGCTAAGGAGGAATGCAAGTTGAACCAACTAAGCACCAGCACCGAACTAGCACCGTGTTCTTTTTGGTGGAAAGGGGGTATTAGAAGTTTGTTGAAGAATTATGAGCTGCAAGAACAGCTCTGTAAATCAAGATACCAACTGACATGGTTGCCATTGCCTGTACATGACAAACTGTGCATCAATATCCAATCATGCACAATAACATTGATAATTAAGCAGGCTTATTAATTACATGCATATGAGTTCATTGCATCTGAATCACAAGTAGGCACCTTGCTGCAGTGCGTCTTGTATCCAGAGCAGCTGCTCTGCTGTCTGTTGTAGAGTAGGGAAAGCCTGATACAGAACATTTCCTGCTCTCAATGACAGAAGCACACTGAAATTGTATGTACCACTGAGTGTTCGGATTGAAGACACCAAGCTGTGCTTGTGCCATCATTTCTCTTTCAAGCTGTAAATCTTCCACACATATATCACATTGCTCACTGAGACAATATAAGTCCAATAGCTCTATACAAATGGTTTATAGTATCACATTAAATGTGACATGTGCATTTCAGACACAACCCGGATGGAAGAGTAATCTAGTCTTATTCTAGTGTCAAGAAAAGGTTTTCAGTCAAGGGAAGTTTTTCACAGATCACCAGTTTACACATGGCCACTGACATGGAGAGAGTGAAACCACAAATAGGCTGTCAAGGTTTTGACACAGGCCCATTCTCACAGGCCAAGATAACAAGGAAAGGTAGGATTACCAACAGGCGAAGTGGCTAGATGCCTGAGGCTCCAGAGGAGACACACTAACAACACAAATTGCATCAAATGTAACACCACAAAATGTGACCACTACAAAGCACAAAGAGAGACATGCAACCTAAAAGTAGGAGCATGCAGAGGAGTGACACATGATGCAGTAACTGGCCATACTTGATGCTCTCAGTGTTTTCAAATGATTCCTTGTATTCTTGGTACGAAGAAAGTTAAATCAACCTCCTGCCACCATTTTAACAAAGGTCAAAAAGCTAAACTGGACTCCACCTCCTGACTGAGCAACAGCTTCAGCGCAGCCTCAGAGTGAGAGAAGGCAGCAGAGGATGAGTTCAGCAGTTTAGAGGGACGCATATATGCACGGAAATTTGTGTGTGGACAAACACACACACACTCAAAGCAATGAGAAGTGGAGAATGAACTGAAGCAATCTGCTGCAAAATTATTAAAATTGTATCTGTGAAAAGCGCCGGCGTCACACACAAGACAATGTGCAAAAGTCTAAAAATGGCAACACACAAACACTCCCATAGACAGAGGAAAGGCTATTATGAATTAAGTCAAAGCTAGAGCCCTCATGCTTCAAAGTCATCTCTGAATTGCTTATCCACATATTGAGCCACACTACAGGAATACCAATTCACAGTTCTCTGTCATATCATTCAGACAGAGGGACAGAAGGGAGAGCTAGACAGAGAGTGAAAGAGAGAAAGAGAGAAAGAATCGTGCACAAAATACCCTATTTATGTTTCAATCAAGGAAGAATAAAGAGAACACCTCTGCAGAGGTACTGACAACCAATATTAGTCAGGCACTCACTCAGTCATTCACTCATTCTCTCACACACACACACACACACACACACACAATCCCATGTGGGCCAGATGAGAGAGGAGAGTGTTCTGGGGAGAAAGCTACCTCATCGGTGTGCAAGGCTGCACATGTTCTTACCCTCCTGAGTGTGTGTGTGTGTGTGAGTGTGTGTGTGTGTGTGTGTGTGTGTGCGTGCGCAAGTCTAAAAAGACACAGAGGACCTATTGTGCCCAAGGAAGGAAAATCACTCCATTTTCAGAGAAAGGAGAGGAATGAAGAGCTCTCTCTCTCTCCATCCTTCCCTCTCCCCCGTCTTTCTTCTCCCCTCCCATTCACACAGCAGCTGAAATGGCGACGCTTGTTAAAAAGGAAGCCCACATGACAGCATTCACAGCTTTGCTTACCGCAGCATCTCCCCTGCCCACTGTGTGCCTCTGCACCATCAGCCATGGATGAAAGCAACTCAATACAACGTCTAAAGAAAGTTACAGCTCTGAGAGGCCACAAGTAAATGCATGAAGGGAAGAATGAAAAGAATGAGCAGCTAAAGAAAATAAGAGGACTGCAGTAAAAGTGGTGTTTCATGCAGCAGTAACAGCAAAACAACTTTAAAGGTTTTTTTTTTTTTTTTAGGTGTTCAGAGCTGCTGCTCATTCACCTTGGAACACAATTACACTACAAACAATGTTTTCTAAAAAAGTGTGCTCACTGAGAGAATCAATCTGTCATGGTAAATTGTAAACCAGTGGGGACTGTCTGATGCCAGTTCTCACTCGATGGATATGAATGCACCTGATCACAGAGGATAAACCGTCACTCATATCACTGATCATGTCATTGCTTAGATGTGGGAATGCAAAACCTTACACTACTCTTCAAACAGGTTTATCTCAATTGAAAGAAAAAGTGAAGGCAAACAATGGAACATCCAGACCCAAAAGTCACCAACTACATTAGCTGTGGCTCATAACCTCTATCAGTCCGAGCAATGCTAACTTTCAACAACGGTGGAGTATTCAATGGGTTCAAAGAGGTAAAACTTAATACAACATTCTTAATAAATAATGTATGTTTTGATGTGTTGTTTCAGGACAGTATTCTCCCACAATGCATTCCACAAAGGAAGTTTGGTTGTTGATGCATTGATGTTGATGCATGCAGCGAATCATCCACATTGTTAGTTGGTGTGCTTTTACCAAATTAAGTGGTTCATGTAATATGACCACTTATGGTTTCCCATCAATAGAGCTCAGTACAATGATGTCATAACCATTAGAAACCAACTAATGGAAAACAACAACATATCTGCAATTATATGTTGAGAGCTTCAAACTGCTGTTATGTGTGTTTTCTGTCTGTCTGTATAAAGACAGACTGGTTTCCATTGTGTTGTATTCACTGCAACTGACCCATATAGTGACAAACACAAAGAGCCACAAACAACCAGCCGACATGAACCATGCAAAGAATCCCTCGGTGTCCTACAGCGTAGGCAGACCTGATGTTTTAGGAAGGTATTTCCAGCAAAAATATTCATTAATCTACAGAGCAGCACAAACCAATTTACAACCTGACCAAATATGCCTGTCTCTTTGGCCATTACAGTGGTATGGTGGCCTGTAGCAGACAACCTTTCAGCACCTTGGACAGTTCTACAAAAGCCAGAAAGGATCCAGCAGGGAGAGAAAATGAAAACACAAGGACAAAAGACAGAGGAAGAAGTGAAGGAGGAAGCTGGGCTTACAAAGAGAAAAGAGAAGAATTTGGCCGCTGGGAGGCCATTCACAGAGGATACAAAGAGCCAATGTCAAATGGAGTTGAAGGACAGAAAACAGAATTAGCATTAGAGTGGATAGCACAGTTCATTCCTGCCACACGGCGGGAGAGGAGAGGAATGCACAGAGCATGAAGCACCATGTTTTCTAGTTTGTAGCACAGTCAGAGCTCTTTGTGTGGCAGAATACATTCTTTTTACTACTTATCCACAAGAGCAATACACAACTGACAGCTTCTATATTGATTTCAGTTCTTATCCTCTGTAAGATTTCAATACCTAAAAAAAAGCAGCTGTGAAAATGCTACATTTTTTTCACTCCTTATAACTGGTGTCGGTAGTGAGTCACAGGGAAGGGGAAGGGTTTGTGCTGTGGCCTCCAGCACATTTCCTTTGACTTCCTTTGGCTGCTCTGCTAAGACATCTCTCCTATTAGACTACAACGTCATTTAAGCAGCAATTGTTCAAAAAAGCCACATTTTTTGATGGGGGGGCAAGAAGTCCACACATCCACCTGGTCAATGAGCTCACACAGCCATGCAGCCACAGCATCCAGAATAATCCAGCTAGTCACAGTGTGAACAGAATTAACCTCAAACTCAGCATCTTGACAAAGTGCTTCAGTGAAAGTTTAATGGCGCAGCCTGGCTGCGCTGTATTGCTCCCCTATAGCATACAATGTTCTGTAGAATTTGTACATCATGTTCAAAGCAAAATAATATATTCCCCCCCAACAACTCATCATTTCACACACAATCTCAAAGTCTTTTTTTCTTTTTAAACAGACAAATAAGTCATCTATTTTACATAAAGATTTGAGTCTTTAACATACAGCAATTTCACAAAACAGAACATTTCCATTTTGCAGAGCATTATTGACAAAATAGTTGAGTGCAAAGGCACTTTCTGGAGGAAAGTAGGGTAAAATTCTGCTGCTTGTTGGAATTTGAAAAGTTTTTCCTTCACTCATGTACTCCCTGACAAATAATCATACTGTTATATGTTTTTTTTTTTACAGGGAAAATAAATTGCAGTTATGAATATCACACAGCCATATTTGTACACAGTCCTGTCCATTGTATCCCCACTGTCATCAATATCTTTTGGAAATTCATTTTTCATAAGAGCAGAAATAATTTGTGTCTTTCAGGAGAAAAAAATAGAGCTACATAATAATATACTTCTTATATTCCTTTATACATAATAAAATAAACACAGAGAAGAAAAAGAAGAGAGGGAAAAAGATCATCAATCAATCATATAGGGTTGAACACAGAAAGTTAAGATAGATAAGATATAGAGAGGGCTATTGTTACAGTAACTGTGTGGTTATTATGTCGCTATCTTACAGTTGGCTCATCGCAGTCTGTTTCTCCAGAACCTCCAGGTAGTCTGGTTCTGTTTTTAGCTTCCCAGGGAGGAGAAGTGGGTGCTCGTTTTTCAAGGGGGGTTCGGCACCGTAGTATTTCCTGGGGGTCCCGTACAGCACAGTTTTGTTCAACCTGTCCTGGTTGGTGATGAGTCGCCGGGCTGTAGCAGTGTCATAGGGGGGCACGATGCAAGGTCTCTTGGGTAAAGTGCAAAAGTTATGATGCAAAGGAGGGGCATTTGCAGCCATGGGGAGCTCTTTGTTGGGCCTCTCCCCTACGTTTTGATAAAGCATTTCGGGTTCTGGGGTGGTCAAAATGCATGATGTCGGAGACTTATCCATAAAATCCATTGTGCTAATAGTGTAGGCCCCTGGGCTGCGGCTGAGGACATCCTTCTTGGCATCCAGGGACCCAAAGCTGAGGTCCTTAATGTTGCGGTAATACGCCACCTGATCACCATCCTTCTGCACGTAAATAGGATTTTGGCACATGGAGCCCACAGGTGGGGGGATATAATTGTAAACATGGCTTTCAGAAGCCTTGTCTTGGGTTGGTTCAGGGGTGTATGAACCATATTGCACTTGAAAAGAGTTGAGATCTAAGTTGTTTGCTCCTGTGGGAACATGTTCTACTCCTTTGCGACGCTTCAGAACAAAAACAAAGAGACCAGCACCAAAGCAGACAGACAAGATGAAGACAACAAGAAGGCCAAGAATCAGGACTGACAGTGGCACCTCAGGGTGTAACTCAGGAGTGTGGATTCGGGATTCAGTGGAACTGACTGGGCTTACAGTAGGAGATAAAGGAGTGGTGGTCTCAGTGCTGGGGCTTATTACTGTGGGGAATATAGTAGGGGGCGCATATTGTGGTGGGGGTATATCACTGGGCTCGGAGCAAATGGCCTCATTGCGAAGTGAGCGCAGCAGGCGACCTGCATGCTTAGAGGGCGAATCACAAGTGATTTCATTAACCACTACGCTGGTACTCGACAGTTCCATCCAGTTTTTGAGTGCCACAATGTCACAAGTGCAGTCCCAGGGGTTCTCCTGCAGGTCAATCTGGATAAACGCCGAAAGCTGGTCAAGGACTCCTTGAACTGCCAGATAGGAAAAATGATTATTCCTTAAGTTAAGTCGCGTTAGCATGGTGCCACCGAAAACATTGTCAGGGAGCGATCTTAACAGGTTGTTGTTCAGAAAAAGCAATTGGAGGTTATGCAAAGAGTTAAATGTTTGTGGTAGAATATCTTTGATGATGTTATATTCCAAATAGAGGTACTGCAGTGACTGCAGGCCAGCAAACAGTAATTGAGAAAGTGACTCAATATAATTCCCATTTAGATAGAGCCGTCGGAGGTTTGTCAGATTTTCAAATGCACCTTCCTGAATTACTGCAATCCTGTTGTTCCCTAAATGAAGCAGCTCCAGGGAGCTGTACTCGGTGAGATCCGTTCTGTAAATCACCTGTAAGTAGTTACCTGTCAGATGGAGTTTCTTTGGGTAGGAGGGTTTGGGGTTCAGCTCACTGATGTTATGCAACTTTCGCTCTTGGCAATTGATGTTCAATCCACTATCTGGGTTTTGTGACGTGCACACACATATGTTGGGACACAGCAAGGGCACAGGGGAGCGTGTCTGGTAAACCATTATAGGCCCAAAGACCTTTGGGATGCGAGGAGTGGTCCTGTATGACTTTTTGGGTGGCCGGGAAGCTTTTGGGGCCCGGGTGGGGGAGATCATGGCAGGGTGGTAGGTTGGGGGCAGGGCCCCTTGAAAGTGAGAGTCAGATGGGAGGTGAGCGCGCTCACCAGCATTCCTCCGTGGACACAGATCCTGCTTTATGAGCTGCGTGATGTCTTTGCCATGCAGTCTGAATGGGGTCTCGCACACTATGTCCCCCACAAAGACAGAAATAGTGTCCAACCTGGATTTCAGGGGAATCAGATCACAGGTGCAATTCCATGGGTTCTCCTCCAGCTGGATCTCCATCATGCTACCTATGTGTTCTAACACACCGGCATACGGCAGCATCTTGAGCCGGTTGCCTCGTAAATCCAAGTGGGTGAGGAGCACAAAGCGGAAAATATTGGGAGGCAAAGATAACAGCAGGTTGTCATTTAGGATCAACACTTTCAGCTTATTCAGCTTACTGAAAGCACCTGGCTCGATGACGCTGATATAATTATAATCTGCCTGTAAATACTCTAGACTCTCCAGTCCCTCAAAGGTGTCCTCTTTAATCACCTCCAGGTTGTTGTTGTTCAAGTGGAGCCGCTTCAGGAAGCGCAGCCCGTTAAAAGCACCATTTTCTATCTCCTGCAAGCCGTTATTCCCCAGATGCAGTGAGGTGACATTACCAAAATTGATAAACTCATTGGCATTGAGTCGTGACAAGAAGTTTCCATTTAGAAAAAGCTGGGAGATTTTATTTGGTAGTGCATGGAACTGAGTAACGGTGGTGAATCCTTTATTCTCACAGTTGATGTTGAGAATGCTCTCACGTTCCTCGCAGGTGCAGCGGGTCTTGCAGATATCTTTGGAGGCTGAAGTTTTGCGGCTCTCCGTTTCAGATAGCGACAGACTGGTGACCGTGAGGATGCTCAGCAAGAGGACGCCGCTCAGCATTTTTACAGTCAAAAATGGACGGTGAAATATAGATCCAGCATTTACCCTTGCAGGGTGAGCCTTGGATGGAAAATAAAAAAAATCTAGTGCACACACCACACACTCTGTCTCACACACACACAAACATTTGCTCTGTTATACACACACAAACACGCAGAAAACAGGCGCAGAGCTGTTATTTGCCATCACAAAGGGGCCATGCAATCTCTCCATTGACCTTCACTTTGAATCCAAAAAATTAATCCCAGAAAAGAAAGAGAGCAAGACCATCTTAAGTCAGCTGGATCCTGTGCGGTGGATGGGAATGACACGTTGTCAAAGAAAAGATAGTCAGAGGGAGGAAAGCTGCTCACTGCAACCCTGAGTGTAGATTTATTCACGCAGATCACCAACAGCTGCAGCCAGATATTCAGAGAGAGACGAGGGAGCTTCATCCGCTGGCGCTGCCGCTGTCCTCCTTCACACAGAAACAGCACTGCATTTCAGTCCCACAAACATAAATCACTTTCTATAAAAATCCAGAAATAATGTGCAAGGACGCATTGTCACGCACAGCTGGCTTTCCTTAGTGCCGTCTCCAAAATATAGGAAACAGGAAGAAGTAAACTTTGGGAAAAACAAAGAGAAAAAAGCTTCAGAGAGGGAAAGCAAGAGGATACGATTTATATTCCTGGCGCTGAGACATGTCGTCAGTCGTCCTCCTCGTCTGATCAGCACACTGAGAGCAGCTCTGAGCGTTTGCTGCTGCCTCACTGAGAGAGCGGGAGGGAGAGAGGAGGAGAGAGAGAGAGAGAGAGACACACAGACAGAGAGGGGTGGAGGGAGGAGAGAGAGACAGAGAGGAGTGGAGAGGGGATAGAGAGAGAGAAAGAGAGAGAGAGAGAGAGAGAGAGATTACGTCACTTACACAGTCAGCATGAAGCAACTCACACTTAAAAAGAGAAAGCACTAATTATCAAATCCAGTCTGATCTGAGACAAGTGATTCATCTGTCCACAAAATAATCATAACTAGGGCCCCAGCAGACTGGAACAGGTCCCCAATGGACCTATTGAAATCAAAGTGTTTATTAGGGCCCGAGCAGACTGTGAAACAGGTCCGCAACAGACCTATTGAAATCCTAATGTTTATTATTTATTATTATTAGGGCCTGAGTGGACTCTGAAACAGGCCCACAAGGGACCTATTGAATCTGCTATGTTTATTAGGGCCCGAGCAGACTGTGAAATAGGTCCGCAAGGGACCTATTGAAACTGTAGTGTTTATTATTAGGGCCCGAGCGGACTGTGAAACAGGTCCGCAAGGGACCTATTGAAACTGTGGTGTTTATTATTAGGGCCCGAGCAGACTGTGAAACAGGTCCACAAGGGACCTATTGAAACTGGAATGTTTATTCTTATTAGGGCCTGAGCGGACTGTGAAACAGGTCCGCAAGGGACCTATTGAAACTGTAATGTTTATTCTTCTTATTGTTATTATTATTAGGGCCCGAGCGGACTGTGAAACAGGTCCGCAAGGAACCTATTGAAACTGTAGTGTTTATTATTATTATTATTAGGGCCCGAGCGGACTGTGAAACAGGTCCACAAGGGATCTATTGAAACTTTAATGTTTATTATTATTATTATTATTATTATATTATTATTATTATTATGATGATTATTATTTCTGAACATCTGTTTTCCCAATTTTCGCCCCTTTCCCACCGTTAAAATGTTGTATAAATTTGTACATTCCTGCGGCCCGCCCCGAAATTCGATATTTTGGGGTGTTCACACACGTTGCATGCAAAATGGTTGAATGGCGCCACCTACAAAGTTGAAAAATCCCCATAGGGAAAATCGCCAACTTTGGCGTACCTCAACGAAAATCAGTACACATGTTAACCATACCCAGACAAACAAAATTGTCTACAAAGTTGGAAAATCCCCATAGGGAAATTCGCCAACTTTGTTGTACCTCAACAAAAATTGGTAGAGATGTTAAGCATACATGTACGAACAAAATTTTCTCTTGGCAGGAGGAAATTCCAACAGGAAGTCGGCCATTTTGGATTTTGGATTTTCTGATGAAAACGAACTCGTCCTAGGGATTTCGTCCGATCGACTTGAAATTTGGTACAGATCATCTTCAGACCTAGCTGAGCAAAAGTTGTGCTCTGCGCTTAATTAGGTCAAAGGGCGTGGCTGCTAGGGCTCGCTAAACTTTGGCGAATTCGCCGTCTAAATTCGAACGGCTCTCACATTCACATAGTGGATCCTAGCAACTTCAAATTTTCTGAGCATGACGGGGACGCGGCACTGAACGTTCCGATGTATTCATATCAAGCCTTACTCGTAGCGCCCCCCCGGTGGTAACAGGAAGTGACCCGTTCTTAATTTTTACTTTTACCGATTTCACATAATTTACTCCATCAACTTCATTACACTTCTAAAACCTAAATAACAACTCAGTGAAGCTACAGTCCGAACGCTGTGAGGCTACGGCTAACGGCGTCCGTGTGGCGGCGCGGCAAATTTTGACAATTTTTCGAGAAAATACGTTTGTCTTTTTGACGGCTTTACTAAAGTCATATCGTCATGAAAATTGATACACAGGTCAAGGCTGGCGTCCACTAACATCTGATGTGGTCCCCGCCGAGGGCCGTGGCCAAATGCCTCCACAGCGCCACCCTTTACGTTTACATGTTCTGATACGATGTAGTTGACCCCATCGACTTCATTCCACTTCTAAAACATCCACAACACATTGGTGAAGCTACATTACGAACACCGTGAAGCTACGATAAACAGCGTCTGTATGGCGGTGCCGCGTGTCCCGATTTTTCGCCAAGAAAATACGTTTGGCTTTTTGATGGCTTTAAAAAATTCGTATCATCATGAAATTTGATACACAGGTCAAGGGTGATGACCTCTAACATCTGATGGGGGCCACGTCCATAAACGGTCAAAATGGCTCCATAGCGCCCCCTTGAAACTTTCCAAAACCCCTCCCCATAGGGGTTTTTATGGAGTTGGAACATGAAAATCGGTACACGTGTGCAAGTAGAGCAGACACACAAAAAAGTCTGTTGCACCAATTGTCTACAACAGGAAGTCGGCCATTTTGAATTTCGGATTTTCTGATGAAAATGAACTCGTCCTAGGGATTTCTTCCAATCGACTTGAAATTTGGTACAGGGGTTAGGATCGATGGTTAGGGGGTTAGGGGTTGGGTTAGGGTTATGGGTTAAAGGTTGTGGGTATAATTTAGTTTGCACTGGCCTACTGATCATGAATGAGAAATATGGAGAGGGAGGAAAAAAAAAAAAAAAAAAAAAAGGGGGGGGGGGGGGGAAAGAAGGTCCCATCGAGGGAGGCTCAAACATCATTGAGACCGGAGGGTATGGTGGTTCGGAGTGTATTGATCCAAATCTTCTCGGCTCTCTTGCGTTGTCCCGTTGTCCAGTGATTATTATTTTCTAATCCAGAGATAATGAGGTGAGTGGATGAGTGTGTTTGAAAGTGGATGACTAGTGGGGTTTGCTTACTGCCTTCCCCAATGTTATATAGGTGCTGCTTGAGACGGGTGTATATGGAATGTTTAGTTTCACCAATGTAATGTTTATGACAAAGGGTGCAAGTAATGATGTCGACTACATTTGAGGTAGAAGTGGAAAAAGAACGTAATGTGGGAGCTGATTTGTTACTGTAGGGATTGTGAATATATTTCCTGTTCCTGTAATGCTGAGCTAATTGTGGTGTGTGGAGGGGTCT